>VWZS01005954.1:173879-583247 GCA_013397075.1 Rhabdornis inornatus
AAAAAAAAGAAAGAGGGAGGAGGAGGGCCGGGAATCTAGGTTACTCGTCGGCACTGAGGAGCGGGGAGGGGAGGAGGAGGAGCCGCGGGGTCACGGGGAAGGGGCGCCCCGCCCTCCGGCCCGGGCGGGCGGGAACGGCCGTGGCTGCAGGACAGGGATCGGAGGCGCTGAGGGGCCCCGCTCTCCGCCTGCAGCCCCGCGGAGCTCTGGCCGCGCACTCACTGAATCTGTCAGCTTGGAAAAGTCCTCGCAGATCACCCAGTCCAGCCTATGACCGGACATCAATCACCACGACAACCGGACCAGAGCACGGACTGCCATGTCCAGTCTTTCCTTAAACACCTCCGGGGATGGTGACTCCACCACCACCCTGGGCAACCCATTCCAATGTTTAATCACCCTTGCTGTGAAGAAACTCCTCCTAATGTCCAGCCTAAACCTCCCCTGGCGCAGTTTAAGACTATGTCCTGTCATCCTGTGGCTGTCAGTGAGACCTTGGGAAATGACTGTGTGCCTCCAGCACTCTTTCCACTACCGCTCCCTGTTACATGTTTGAAAGGTATGCTGGAATTATATCAGTATTACACATATTGCTGGATCTTTAATTAAATTTGGATGTATTTGTTTGTTTATATTCTTTTATTCCTCCTGTTGCTGTGAAAACCTCAGCTCAGTTACGTCATGGGTTCCCACATCCACTTTAAGTCATATCTATGAAACCCACCCAGCTGTGATGGGGTTGCCTTATTGTCCTTGTCAACCAGATAATGTCTGGTACTGTACACATGTAAAGTTTAGTACAACCAGATAATGTCTGGTGTATTTATGTAAAGTTTAGTAACTGGGGAAAACAAACTAGAAACTGTGAAAGAGGCACAGTACTGATCGGTATGATGCACTGAGACCCTGGAGATATCCCTGGAGGGATTTAAAAGTCATGGATGTGGCATGTGGGGGCATGGGTTAGTGATGGGCTTAGCAGTGCTGGGTTAATGGTTGGACTTGATGATCTTACATGTATTTTCCAACTTAAACAATTCTATGATTCCACATCAGAGATGATAATTCCTGCAGGAACTATCATGCTTTTGTAGTCACCTAATTAGTACCTCTTCCTTTCAAAAGAAAATAGGAAAAATAAAGGTAAACCTGCTAAGGAGGCAAAAAGCAAGTTCATGACGCTTACTTCCACTGGAGTGAGCACAGTGGATCCCTTTGCACAGCCATGATTTATACTTTTAATCACCTCCTTCATGTTGATGTGGAAGCCTTTAAAAAATTCATGCAGTTTTCAACCCAGAACAGTCAAGCCCTGTCAAAGTCAACTGAATTCCTTCACAAAGTATTATCTGCCAAAGGGCAAGGTAAACATACAGCTTGTAGTGTTCATCAAGCCAATTAATATCTTTCTTCATCAGTTCATATTTCAAGTGATACAGAAGCATCTCACTGTTCCAAAGTATTTACTCTCCCCTTTGGGTCATACTTGCAGATATTCAAGGGCTGCTATTAACAGCTCAGCTTTCACTTCAAGTGAACTGTTCCTGAAACCATTGTCACCACTAGAGTTTCCACTGTAGTGATTTTGGATTTGTCTCCATTCCAGGCTTCTCAAATTGCTGGAAAGTAAATCTTTACCCATAACTATAAACAAATAAAGGACAAAATTATGGGTCAACTTTAGTTTTAAAGTAAAGCCAAGCAGCTCTAGCAAAAAGATAAACAAAGAAGCTGGCAAAGGGGTTGCTGTTTTCCTCCCTGTGAGGAGCTGGGTAACATTTTTGCACAATCACCAATAATTTCTGGTTTATGCTATATAACCATACTAGAGGCTGAAAAAGAAGGATGGATGGGGGGAAAGCCCCCAAAACAAGAGCCAAAGAGAATTATCTGAGGCACATTTGGCCTTTCTGCTGAGGTAGCAGGAGGAAAACATGCAGTTTCTGTATCAACATTGAATTTTCTGATGCTGTATTTAAGCCAATCTCTTCAACCTGATTAGGAATGTAACTTCCTCTAAGATTAGACATGCTATTGTGCCTGTTAGACCTGCATTTAAGAAAGAAAAGGGCATAAAATACACTGACAACTTTCTGGAAATGTTCACTGGACTAATTTGGTCATCCTGGCTATCAGCACTGACTTACACTGAAGCTACAAGTCCACTGTAGTAGCAGTTTGAAAATTACAAGCTAACATGCATCAGAAGACAGGTGAAATATAAGGGGAGGTTTTAGCAAATACTAAACACTCATCCCACTCTTCTCTCTTGCTCAACAGGATGCTCTGCAATTGATTTCAGAAGTTCCTTGAAAAACAGAGATCCTGAAAATGGCAGTTAATGCCTCAAACATCCTAGAATGTAACATTCTTGTACTGATTTAAAACTGATTTCTCTGGATTTAGCACTTAATAAGCAAAAGCATTTATCACTGTTTATACAAGACTGTAGAACTGCACAGTCAGCTAAGTAATAAATTAAATTGTTTTATTTAAACACAGTTTTCCCATGTGGAAGTGCTGCTGTTCCTCAGGTATATTTTCATGGTACTGAGCACTTCCAGCAGCATTTCTGTGCATCTGAGGAAAGAGAGTTCCTTTTGGAACTCATTTTGGGCCATGTCACTTGCTTTATTTTCGATGCTTTCTGTCACTGACAACTGCTGTTTTGGAGCACAGTGAAACCTAATTATGTCTTACTGGGCCATTTCACCCAAAAAAAGACCTCAGTTCTTGAAAAGGTTTGTTCTGAAAGAGAGGTTTGAAAGCTCTGTAACAGCATTCTTTTATGCATGGTCTTTATATGCTGTATTAACAATTATATGGTAGTATAATAACAGCTGCTTAAACACTTAAAATTAGGTTTTTCTAAAGAAAAAAAAAAGAGTGACTGTTGGGCACAATACCTGTCTTAACTGCTGGATTTCAAGTTGACATTTCCCAGAACTGATATCTGTCACTGAAGAAATTATTAATTTTGGAAAAAAAGCATGTTCTAATAATTCTGAAAGCAAAGATGGTATTTAGGAGCAGCATTTAAAAATCATTTATAGCAGCAGCAGCAATCTAGGGAAAATATTTTCTATACAAAGAGGCCAGTGACAAATGATACAGCTTTTCTTTTGATGAGAAAACATATACTGATCTCTCTAGGTAACGACCGTTCCCATTTTAAATGGAATTAATTTTAAAACCCCAGGGTTTATAAATGTCTGGCAGTCATTGCTTACAGTGATACAGCAGCAAAAATTTTTGCTCAGAGCTGAAAGATGTAAATTTTACTCTTGACTTGGAGAGGATTTAGGCTTATATTTGCCATCTCTCAACTGGCCTAAGTTTTAAGATGTTATCCTTGAGTACATGCATTAGACCTGTCACATATTCTGCATTCTACTTTACATAAGAATTTAAAATCAGAACCAAAGCGAAGAAGTCCATGGCTCTATGCCCTAATGTGTTCACATTTTGCAAAGACTTTGAGGGTTCTGTTTCTGCTCAGGAATTGTTTGTTATTTTAACAATAAAATATTTAACGACAATTAATCCATGGTGGAGGGACCAAAACCTGATTTTTGTCTTTCTATAATCAGATAACTGTCCCAACTACCCAGCTGCAAAGCTGCATTTGATTTCTTTTGTCAAATGAATTGCAATATTAATTTATTTTTAAAAAACAACAAAATCAACCAAAAAACCAAAACAACTAATTGTCATTAGATTACTAATTTCAGTTCCCTCAAAAAGACAACTTTTCCAGGTGATCAGGGCCAACAACGCAACAATTCAACTTGATGGAAAAGATGCAGCACCACCTGCTGGGGATGTGTTACACACACTGGTTATTACAGTTTTAAGAAGTACCAGAGTTTTGTTCTTCATTGTAATGATCTGGTTACAAGGGGAAAAAAAATAAAAACAAAAAGCCCAACTAGGAACAAAAAGGACTTTCCAAAAAGAAGATAAAAGAAGCAAATACTGTATATGAGAGTGTTCACCAAGAAAAAAACATGTACCTAACTGCCACATCTACATGTCTTTTAAACACCTCCAAGGCTGTTGGCTCACTCCTGTTCCTGGGCAGCCTGTTCCAATGCTTGACCATCCTTTCCATGCAGAAATTTTCCTTTATAGTGAATCTAAACTTCCCTGAGCACACTTGATGCCATTTGCTCTCATCTTAGCACTTATTACGTGGGAGAAGAGACTGACCCCAACTGGCTTCAGCCTCCTTCCCCAACTTTGTTCCTTTTCTTCAGACAGGCTCCAGTGTCTTTCTTGTAGTAAAGGACCCAAATCTGAACACAGGACTTGAGGTGTGGCCTCACCAGTGCTGAGTACAGGGGGACAATCACTGCCCTGGTCCTGCTGGCCACACTTTGGTCACTGAGAAACTGCAGCCTTGAGAGCTGCAGAGAGGCAGCTCAAGGAGAGAAGAATCACCTCAGGAAGGTTAGAAGCAGCAACAAAACAGTTAAGCAAGGACAAGGAAAGAGAAAAGAACTATCAAGTTTCCTTGGTAAAGGCCTGGTGAGTCTTTGGCCACTTTGATGACCACCAGTGGCTTTGGTCATGTTCTAGCTCGGGCATCAGCTCTGTAGTGTTCACACAGCTGATTCAGGATGAGGTGCTAAGGGCTGACTGCTTTGTGTGCCATAACGACAGATCTTGCTGATGTTTTCATCTTCCTTGGCAATGCACATCCAGCCAGATCTCTGCCTCTGCTCCTCACCATCCATCCTCCAAGCGTAAAATATCCACCTCAGGGAAGTTTCATAGCCAAGTTTCTTGTTTTTGAAGACAGCCCTGTGTGATACTGCAACAGCTTGCTAGTACACAGCTGTATCATCATCCTAAACCTCACCAGCCTGGAAATAACTCACTACCCTGGAATAGCAGAATACACAGAAGAATGTAAGGGGGTTTGTTGGGTTTTTTTCCATCTGTTTGCTGTAGATTGATCCAGCACAGAGGCTTTTGCTCCAGAAGGATGGCTATGTGTTAGACAGTAAAAGAACAGACAGTTACAAGATCAGAGGTGAAAAGCACACACAGCTGCAAATTTCTAGACCCTTGGTCTGCTTTATTAATGAAGCTTTATTAATGAAGCTTTATAAACCAGCAATCCTGATCAGATACCTTGGCTTCCAAAAGCTTTAGGAAGCAGCAAAACTCAGGTTTCGTTTGGTTTTTTGCTTTCTTTTACACAGGGATATGTTTTCATCAGAACTTTATTCTGGGCTCCTACAGAGCAGCTTTATCAGTGTCACTCAATAGATGCAACAAGACAGCCATGAAGCAAGGATGCAGGGAAATCTCATTTAATCA
The DNA here is from genome assembly GCA_013397075.1 of Rhabdornis inornatus. Taxonomy (NCBI): domain Eukaryota; kingdom Metazoa; phylum Chordata; class Aves; order Passeriformes; family Rhabdornithidae; genus Rhabdornis; species Rhabdornis inornatus. The sequence goes on from VWZS01005954.1 coordinate 179,205, forward strand.
GCGTCTTTGCCAACCAAAGCCTAAGCTTATGTGAATGTCACATTTAAATTTTAGGTCTTCATATTTTATTTTTTAACAACACATCAGCATTTCTAATAATTTTTAGCTCAAGGACTGTTATATCAGAACTGTTACCAAACCACGTCTATTAAACCTATAATTTTGTTGACTGCTTGCACACTTCCAGTACTCATCTCCCAGGCCAGTGACATTTGCAAGTTTAGTTGATTGAAAAGGAATCTTATTTCTCTGTTGCTACTTTTCAGGCAGATCATCATCTCATGGACCATTGGGACAGCTCTGAGGGCTTTTGCACAGGAGACCTTGGCAGCCCTGGAGTGAGGGACAGACAAGGCAGGCTCATGCAAGTCCCTGTGAAATCCCATCTTCAAGCACCCAGCAATGACAGAGGTTCCTGGATATTTAATCCCACTAGAAAGGTGCATTTATTTGCTGCTTTGATTTAGGTATAAAAATGTAGACAATTGCCCTGTGCCTTGAATAGGAAGTTTAAGTAAATGCTTAAATTCAGAGCTGGTGACCCCACTAATAGGGATCAACACTCACAAATTAAGCACTGCATCACTATGCATTTATCATCTGTAGCAATGAGTAGTGTTTCACTTTGTTTAGTGAAATTCTTGGTTGTTTCTGATCCTTAGGAAAAGATGGATACAGGTAAAGCCCTGCTTGCCTACCTCAGTTTTTACTTGCAATTGTCTAATAAATCCTGAGATTTCTATAAAGGAGCACTACAAAAGCAGCTGTTGGATACACTTTCCCAGTAATAGAAAATTGGCATTTTAGGATTCTAAGCTTTCAAACTCTTTGCAATTTTTTGAATAATTTTGCTTATGCTTATTTTTGATAGTTTGACTTACTTGGTTTGGATTGGAAGGGACTTTCGAAGGTCAGATAGCCCAGCCTAACTATAATGCACAGGAATATCTTCACCTAGATCAGGTTGTTCAGAGCCCCATCCAGCCCAGATGGAATCTCATCCCTCAGGCATGTCAGCCACACACTCAGCTTGGAGTCATCTGTAAATCTGCTGAGGGTGCACCTCATCCCCCCTATTCATGTCTTTGGTGAAGACTTTAAATCATAATGGTGCCAAACAGACCTGAGGGACGCATCACTGATCTACATCTGGACACTGAGTTGATCACTGCACTGTGGGTGTGACCACCCAGCCAATTCCTTATACACCAAGCAGTCCATCCATAAAATCCATCTCTCTCCAATTAGATAGAAGGATGTTGTGTGGGACTGTGTTAAAGGCTTTATTGAAGTCCAGACAGGTGACATCTGTAGCCCTTCTCTTTCCCACTCCATGTGGTCACTCCATCATAGAAGGCCCCTTGGTTGGTCAAGCAGGACTTGACCTTGATGGAGCTGTGGCTGTCCCAAATCACCTCCCTGTCCTCCAGGAGTGCCCTAGCACAGTTTCTGGGAAATCTGTTCCATGATCTGCCCAGCCACTGAGGTGAGGCTCATCAAATGCACATCTGTCAAGAAGACAAAAAAAAAAAAAAACAAACAAAAAAATCCAGAGAACATTTATTTTTCACAATCCAATGATGCCTTTGGAGCAAAACTCTGAAATTTGCTCAGGCTCATCAGAATTACAGAATCCCAGAACCATAGAACAGGTGAGGTTGGAAGTGACCACAGTGGGGTCACCTGGTGCCACCTCCCTGCTCCAGCAGGACTGTCCAGACAGTGCTGGAATATCTCCAGCGAAGGGAGACTTCACTCCCTCTCTGGGCAATCTGCTCACTGCTTGGTCACTGCACTGGAAAGAAGTTCTTGCTCATGTTCAGGTGGAAAAAATTAGGCTACACTGTTCTGTGCCAAGGGCTTATTGTGCACCTTTTCTTCCCATTTTATTACATACAGAAAATTGAGTGTTTTAACGAGGCAGTAAGACCTGAAATAGTTGTGCGGGAGGAGGGCTCGGGTCCCTCAAGCTGTGCCGGGGAGGTTTAGTTTGGATCCCGTGAAAATCGCCTCACCAGTTTTCCAGGCAGGGGTGCCCACAGCAGTGGTGGAGTCCGCATCCCTGAAGGGATACAAAAGCCGTGGGCAAGTGGCACTTGGGGGCACGGGTGGGCCTGGCAGTGCTGGGGAGTGGCTGGACCCAGTGTCAGGAATTAATTTTTAGGTAATTAATAATTTAGGAATTTTCTCGGTTTTTAGGAATGAATTATTTATTCCCTGTGAGGGCAGTGAGTGATGGGGGAGGAGGGAAGGGGGAAGGAGAAAGGAGGGAGCACGCGCGGGACCTGCCATGCGCGGCGGGTCACGGGGTGACGTCATTGGTGACGTAACGTGCCCTGGCATTATAAATCCGCGCCGGCGTGCTCGGCCCCTTTTGCTCCGCGGCGGCCCAAGGTGCTGAGTCCTTCGTACGAAGCTAAGGCCGAACCACCCGGCGACCAGCACCGTGCCCCGCCATGGCCTCCGTCTCCGAGCTCGCCTGCATCTACTCCGCCCTTATCCTGCACGACGACGAGGTCACCGTGACGGTGAGTGCGGCCGCACAAGATGGCGGCGGCCGCGCGGCATGGCCGCCTGAGGGGCCGCGCCAGGCCGGGCCGGGCGGGCTCTGAGCGTCGCTGTCTCGTTGCAGGAGGACAAGATCAACGCGCTCATTAAGGCAGCCGGAGTGAACGTGGAGCCTTTCTGGCCGGGGCTCTTCGCCAAGGTGGGCGAGAGGGGCCGCGGGCCGGGCAGGGGCGGCCTGTGGGGCTCCCCACCGCACGTCTCGCCCGTGTTAACGAGGCTTCGCTGCCGCTTCTCATTCTCCGCAGGCGCTGGCGAACATTGACATCGGGAGCCTGATCTGTAACGTGGGAGCGGGAGGTGGAGGGGCTCCGGCTGCCGCCGCTCCCGCGGGTGGTGCCGCGCCCGCCGGCGGAGCCGCCCCCGGTAAGTGGCGGCCGTGTCCGACGGAGGCGCGGGATCCTGGATCTGTGGATCATGGAATGGTTTGAGTTGGGAGGTCTTAAAGGTCATCGCTTCCCCGCCCTGGGCAGGGACATCGTCCTCTAGACCAGGCTGATAGGGCAGCCACAGCTTTGCAAGCTCCAGTTACAGAAGCTGTTTTCATGTGGTTTCTGCCATGCAGTATGTGTGTGAGTGCTCTCGAGCAAAGCACGCCCTCCCCCTAAGAAAGGCTGGCGTTGCATACGAAATCAGTGTACAGGATTAGTGTTCCCTCAAAATTAAGACTGCTTTTCCTGTGTGTCATCAGGATCATACAGAGCATCAGCATATCCTCTTAGAAGTTTTTCAGGTTTGATAGAAATTAATTCTGAGGGCACAAAACAACTTTGCTAATAGTACAAACACTATTTGTGGGCTTCTGGTTTAGGTTGTTAGGACTGCTCAGGTCTTCATGCTTGATGTTAGTCATTGCATGTGACACCTTTTGACATGTGACTTCTGTGAGCTAATAAACTGGAAAATAAATCCTGTCTCATTTCTTTTCCAGCTGAAGAGAAGAAAGAAGAGGAGAAGAAGGAAGAATCAGAGGAATCTGATGACGACATGGGTTTTGGTCTTTTTGACTAATTAGTTTTGTACCAGCCTGTAATAAAGAACATCTACTTGTACTCTTGTCTCTCAGGTGGATGTTTGTGAAGGGGAGAGGGTGGAGGATGGCCAAGTTACCTGCAGCTCCTGAAACTGCTGTCATGAGTGTTCAGCTGGGGCTTTTCAACTTCCGCTGTCAGTTTTTTTTGGGTGTTTCACAAGAACAGTTAAGGCTCCTAAAGGCACCCACAGCCTCTGGACAGAGGGGAACAAAATCCCAGTGAGCATGGGGAGTGGTGACAGCCTGGAGCTGCAGGATGGGGTGTTCAGCAAAAGGCTGGGCTGGTGCTGCAGCATCTTGTGCTGTGGCACCTCTGGTTACAGCAGCAGTGCAGCTCCTGTAGCACAGTAAGGCCAGAGGCTTTCTACTGGGGGAAAAGGCTGCAATTCTCAGGTGAAGGGCTGAGGTTGTGTAAGGTATACAATGTATTTTTCTGGCCAGAAAATGGGTTTGGAGGGTGGGTGTGGGAGGTGATGTAACATTGCACTGGAAAGGAGCTACTTCAAAGGCAACGTTGGAACAGGACTTTTCCAGAGCAGCTGAACAGGGTAAGGGCTGTTTTCCAAATAGGTATTCCAAAGCATTTGAGGCATTACAGAATTCCAGGTGTGTAAGAAGGGTGTCCCAAAGTTGTGGAGGGGGCTTCTTCCACATCTGGACCAAACACTGATGCACTCTGCACTGTCCCACCTTTTGCATTTATATAAGAACTTTATGATAGGATGGTAGGTATTTGTATTATCAACTAATTCATATTTAAAAAGACACAGGTATCCAGGGAAGAAGAATTTGCAGTGCACACACATGAAATAATAAAGAGTCAAGAGTTTCACTGGTAACACCTTTTTAATAGGTCAAAGTAACTGTACAGTTCATTATATTCTTCCTGAGAATAATTTATATCCCTCAACAGCAAAAAGGGAGTGTGGTTTTTATTTTAACAGAACAGATGGCATAACTGGAAAACCAAGGAAAATCTAATTACACTGCTCTACTGTAACTCCTCCCAGGCAAGATAGACGAAAGGATGGGTTAGTTAACTACAGTGGGTTTAAAATAGTCATCATGGCTTTAATCTGTCTTTATAAATTATATAAAAATGGGGGACATGAATGGTTACAGATCTCCTCTAAATGCAGCTCTGAATTGCTCTGGTACAAAGCAGCATTTTCACTTCCAAGGAAAACAACATTGCTACAAAAGAACTGGCACGTTATCCTGGTGAAAAAGACGAGTGTTCTGTTGTGTCCTACAGCTAGTTCCAAACAAATGTTTCACACAGTCACGTAAAAGTAAAAGGCAGGAAGATGAAGAGGGCTTTAGTTTGTCTTGAAATGACTGAAGTCTTGAAAATATAGCTTTTTATTCTTTCTCTGTAAATCGTGATTAGCATATTGCGACGTAAGTGTTCTAATAAAAAAAATTCCAGTCTGGATAGTTCATATACTGTGGGCAAGAATTCTCAGCCCTGAGGTTTCCCCGAATTCTTCACTTCACAATATCTTTCTCCCATCTGCTGCTCCAACAGTTTTGGCTCCGAGACCGTGACCCGGTGGCAGCTCAGTGCGAAGCGTGTCCCATGCGATGGTGTGACCTGCCCTGTGCCCCAGCTCTGAGTGCCCGAGGGCTCTGTACAAACCTCATCTGCTGATAATGCCACATCCTGAATCCCAGCCCAGCTTGGCTCTACCAGAAAGACTTGGTTAAACTGTTGCAATGAGAGAACCAGCAGCGGTCGGTCAGATCTGCTGAAGGCAGAGGTGCTGGAAGGCCAGGACTGCACTGGGTTAATCCTCACTGCTGGTGGAAGGTGAAGGAACATCCTGTCGCAAGCACAATTCCAAGGCTGATGACACTCCCCCCTCAGTGCTTAGTGCGGTCTGGACTGGCTGATTTTCAGTCTGGCTTGATCAATAACATCCAGCAGGTTTTTGGCATCCACAGCCAGGGCGTGAGCAGCCGTCAGCATTTGTTTCTTGTACTCCTGCTGCAGGCTGGTCATGACGTACTGCTGGGCCAGCTTCATCTTGTTGATGAGCTCGGCCAGGTCCGAGTTCAGCAGCTTCTGTGCCATCTCGATCTGCAAGGAGACAACCCTGTCAGCCCTGGTGCTGTTTGAAACACTGCACTCACAGCGATGCCACAGACCCACAGCCTGATTCCTGACTGAAGCTGGGCCATTTCTGAGGGCACCATGTGGACCAGCAGATGGAATTTGGCACCTGCTGAGCCACCCACTGGTAAACAGTACCAAGATCCAAGTAATGAATTTTAAACCACAACTTGGCATTAACAGCTTGTTATGGGTTTTCAGGCCCTTATTAGCATCACTCTTAATTACTGAAGCAGCTCTAAAAATGAAACAAGAAGGCAGATACAGGTTTCTTCAGCACACAACTAAGTCAGCATGAGTCTCTGAGATGGCACTTACAGAACCATTCTCTGGCTTTCTCAGTACCACACTCGTTCAAGGTTTTGGAGGAAAACTGTTTTCATTATGAACTTCATTGAAAGCTCTCAGTCACTCCTCATCCAGAACTACAGACACCTTCCAGCTGCACCAAGCTCTGCTCAATTACTTGCTTGATGACTTGCTGTGCAAGCGAATGACAGGTGACATCTGCAGATGAAATCTAAGAATTAACCCCCAGATGATTCCCTGCCATAGAATGCTGGGGTTTACATCACCTTCCTATGGGTAACACCTATATCCAGCTTAAGAATCCTCACTAATACCAAGCCTAAGTCCATGCAGCTATTTTAATACAATTCTTTTAATGCAGAATTATAACCCACGAGTTCAGACTGCTCAGGGGACCAAAAGGTGTGCCTGTGCCAAGAAGGGAGCACCAAAACCTGTCCCAGTGGGCTGAGGCTGACTGGGAAGGCAGTGGCTGAGCACCAGGTAAGCAGAGCTCCACGTACCTCTCTGTGGGTGCTTGCAGGGAGCACTGGGAGGGTCTCATCTACTGTTGCCAGTAAAGTTCTTAGTGCCAAACCAACCTCCTAAGAAAAAAAGATTAAAGAAATAAACTTTAAAGACTTGGAAGAAATGGATGAGAGAATTTTAGGAGTGCAAGAGGCAGTGGATACATTTAATTGCTCATCTGGTAAGAAGAGAGTTGGAACATGCCTAAGGCACTTCAAAATCCCACCTGCAATTGTGTCTATCACCATCAAAAAAAGATGCCAAAGGGTAAATAACAAGTTTTTCTCATAAAAAGTGAAAATGTGGAGAAGACAGCACACTACTCAGCACCCTGGATAAGCACAGGCAAGCTGGGCATGAAGCAGTGCTCTTCACAATACTGGGCATAGAATCCAAACCTCTGCCTCTGACCACAAGTCACCCACCCCATGAAAAACTTTCCTACTTCCAGCTTTCCAGATAATTTCTCCTACACACTTGAAGACCTCATACAGGGAAGGAATAAACCCCGACTTTGGGCACTGCCCCCATACCTTCACCATGGGCACGTACTCCTCGGGCGGAGCCGGCTGGATTTTGCTGGACATTTCTATGACTGCCTTCACCAACCCGGTGACATTCTCGTACACTTTGTCATTGGAGCGGTCCAGGTTGGCCGTGGGAGGGGGGCTGATCTCCTGTGGCTGGATCTGCAGGGAGAGGAACTGCTGGATCTCTTGTCCCCAGCAGATGGGGCTCAGCCCCTTCCCAGCTGGGAAGGGCTCGGGCTCCCCATGCTCCCAACCCACCCAGCCCTGCTGCTGCCCCGAGCTGGCTCCGGGGACTGAAGGAAGTTTCTTTTAGTTCTTCTGACTGAACCTGATCTCTGAAATGGCAACTTCTACCAGGGTTTCCCTGAAGAGCTTCCAGCGTAACACTCTCAACAGAGAAGGGAATAATTTGAGGAATGAGAGTACTGAGTACTTAACATGTCTCAGGTCCTTCGTTCCAGAAGAGCTTTTTGTGCTCCAAAATAATGTCAGAGCACACAGTAACATACTGATTATGATAAAGAGAGAACTGGAATGAGATCATCCTTGAGATCCCTTCCAAGCCAGCTATTTCACAATTCTATGACATTATTATTTCGTTAGTGAAAATCTACAGCAGGTTAACAAAAATTGTGTCATCACTACAGGTGGGAAACATGAAATGCTTTTAGAAGTTGATTCCCAAGAGATCAGAAAAAAACTAGTAAGTTAAAAATCCTGTGGTCTTTACTCAAGTAAAACTTTCAACAAGTCTGGAGTTAAATCCAAGACAGACTGAAATAACCCCAGATCTGAAATGAAAGGAACTTTGCAAACTTCCTTTGTAAGGTCCTCAGTATCTCAGAACTGTAATACTACCAAGCATCCCAGTTTCCTGCAGCTATTCCCTACTACGGTATGCCCAAGCAACACCTCAGTGTGAGCAGAAAGTTTAAAAATTCCCGATTTCCTCCTGAATCTGAGATGGTTCATGGTGCTTCAGCTCCCTACACTGGGTAGCTAGGCACTGCTAGGTAGCTAGGTAGGGCACTGCTAGCTCTCAGGACTGGTCCCAGCTCCAGAAATGTTTCAGCACAAGCCCCTGATACACGGCCCTGAGGAAACTATGGAATGCTTGGATGAGACTTTCTCTAAGGAAGGAGTGCAGGATTCAGCACATGGTGATTCCATTTTGTAGCACTTCATTAAGTGGGTATCAACAGCTATTACAGAAATTTAGACTAGTGCATTGATCAGAAAATACCTTAGGAAAAAGAACACTAATTGCCTCAATCAGCAGGGAAAGGCTGTGATTTGAATCAGTTTCAGCAATCAAGAAGTTAAAACAGTCATTTGGCAAAGTCACATGCAAAGACATTTTGGAATAGGGAATGTACACACACGCTCACGCACTGCTTACCCTCCATGGCTATGGTTGAGCAGAATGTGGGGGGAGGTTAAAGAAATTTACCAAAAGAAGGGAAAAAAAGAAAAACAGTATTAATAAAACTCAGCAGGAAAAAAAAATAAAACCAAACAAACCCAAAACATGTGTAGCAATCAGAGACCAGTTAAAAAGCCTGCAACGAAAACACATCCTCACCAGAACCAGCAGCCACTCTTGTTAGCTCTGGGTCCTGTGTGACAGAACAACTGCTGTGCACCCCTGTGGCAGTGGAAGGGTTTGCCATGCACCCCATGCTTCCTCCTGACTGAACACACGGGCAGGAGATCATGCAAAGCTGGACAGGAGCAAGCCAGTCTGGCGAGCAGCAGAATGGTGAGTGGAGCAGAGGGCCTGGGAAAACACCTGTCCTGGGAACACTGCTGGTCCCTCTGCACAAACAGTCCTGCACTCAGTGCACTGAAGAAAACTTAGTATTTATCTTTATGAAACTTTTTGTTTAGGTAAGTTATGATGGGAAATACATGGTCATCTAACTGTGCAGGACTTGTTCAAAATAACTCATTACAACTGTGGTTAGGAACTACCAAGAACCCATTCCAGAAGATACACAACCCCTGGAACTCCAGGTCCTAACCTCTCAAGACTATGCACATTGTGTTTCTTAGCACTTAGTTTCTCTTTTTTCATCCCCAATATCAACACCACTACTCTGCAGAAGTCCTGAGTTTCTTTGTGGAACTGGCTGACTCTGCCTCACCCAGGAGCTCCCTGCAGCCTGCCCTGAAGGCTCCTGAGGGCAGGCAATTCCAATCCTCCTCATTTGTGTTCTCCCTGAAAAGGGAGTCTGAACTGGGTGTACAGAAAAGGGAGTCTGAAATGAACCCTGCAAGCATCTTCAGTTTAGGACTGCAGCCTAAACAAAGCTATGCCAAAAAGTAATGAACTGTTTTCTTCAAGGGGCATAAAACAATCCAATTTCAAGAAAATTTTGACAGAAAAGATCAGAATCAGCCCTTCTTTCCTACTCAAAGAGCTATTTAGTACACAAATCCTGTTCACTTGTCATTACTGATGTTTCTGACTGCTCAGGTTTGTTTATTATCAAAAAGGATGTACTTCAAAAACATTTTTTCATGTTCCAGCATCAGCATTTAGAAAGCAAATTTTAGAGAAGCCGAGTTTAGTAACACATCTGTTACTGCTTTTTGACGTTTTCTGAGGCTAGGCAGCTCGGAAAGCACTGGCATCAGTTTATAATAAATAATCCTGCTCAAATTCACAACTGCTGGCTATTTACACTGATTCTTAAACATTCCAATAATCCCAGAACAGAGCAGGAGTGAGACAGGCTGGCAGTGGCTGGGATCAAATCGTGCTGAACACACTGCTCAGATGGCAGGTTCTGAATTTCATGTTCAGATGAACTGAGTTTTTTCTGTATTTCCTTAAATCACCTAAAATAAGGGTCACTCATCCCAACTGCTGTGGCCACCACACCATGGATTCCTGCTCTTTACTACAGGCTTGGCAGGGCTGTTTCCTGGAGATTAGAAAGGCGGCAGAGTCCCACAGGCAGGGAACAGCACACAAAGGGATGATTTTGGGAGTGCCTGACATCCTCAGGAGCAGTTCTGTGGGCACCAACTGCAGCAGGGGCAGAACACAGCACCCTGCAGCAGGACCTTTGCTGCAAAACCGCTGTCAAGTTTCAGTTTTGGTTTTATTGCTATTTATGGGAAATGAAACAACACATCAGAAGTATCTCACTCCCAGGTCAGACAGCCCACTTCCCCTCTTCCCTTGTTTCCCAGAGCTGGTAGGGTTTGAGGAGCCCTGGTGCTGCAGCAAGAGCTTTTTGAACACTGCAGGACAGGTCTCACCTCCCTGTGACCAAGGACAGGAGACTTTGGTACTATCCAAGTAACTGGCATCCCTGGGCTGAACAGGCAGCGGGGTCCATTTGGGCCATCTCATACACTCTTCAAACCAGAAATAAGCTCAGTCTGGGCAGATTCTAGCTGAGGAGCACACTAAATCACAGCCAGGGAGAACACAAGTTCCCTCCCCACTCCCCTGCAGAGCTGCCAGGGCGTGTTTGCCCATTACATTATTTTTACTCATGAAGTTTGGTTGCGTTTGCTTTCCATGTTCTCTGCTTCAGGAACTCCAAACTACCTCAGAGCACTCATGTTTGATTTGCTGGGGGTATTTCACGTGGCCCTGGTAATGTTCCATTGCTGGGGGTGTTTTACCTACCTTGACACCCTCGTTGTAGCTGTCCACGGGGCTGTTGAGGCCGGCGAGGCTGCCCAGGTGCCCGGGGGCTCCAGGGCGCGGAGGCTTCTTTGGCGGAGCTGCGTGATCTGCTCAACAAAAAAATTGTGTTTTTAGAGCACCAATGTGTCAGATGTACCTGCACCCTTCTGCTCTGCCAGCACTGCACAGGCTGCATGTGCTCTTCTCTGCCAGAGATGGACAGAGATGTCCTGCAGTAGATCCAATGTTTGTGGGAGCTGCACTTCATGAGAACAGGATTGTTTTAGTAAAATATTTTAAACCCTTTTTTGTGGGGGTAACTGCTGCTGCTCAGGGCACAGCTACCCCAGCCCTGAGAAGGTGTCACCCCTGGTACCAGAGCTGAGTGCCAGCATGCTCTGTGTGTGTCTGGGAAACTGGACTTCTTCCCAGCAGCAATCCTGGGTGTGATTCACTTTTGAGACCGAGAAATCCAACTTTAGTTGTCTACTGCTGTTTTACATGTCTGAACTCCACTCTGGGTGAATTCCCACTCTGACTCAGCTTCCTCTAGACATCTCCTGCTTGTTGATCTAAACACTTCCTTGGCTTTGCTGACTGCATGTCTGGGGCCTGCATGGGGAACCTAAACACACAGCACACAAACACTGATCTGTAGTACCTGGAACTGAATCCACCCTGTACGGAAATACTGCCGTGAACTTTTGTTCACTACTGCTGCTGCAAGACTTATAATCAAGTACTCAAGATGTCAGTATCTGCATTTACTGCTTACCTGGCTTTCCCACAGGCTGATATATGTGCTGGTTACCAGCCTATAAAATAAAATAAACATATAAAGTAGTTATTGCAGTGCTTGCAGCTTTCATCAGCACTATCTCAATCTCAAACACCAAGAGCAGCCAGCTGTCAGCACATTTCCCACCAGTTAAAAATACATCCCAATTCACCATCATCAGTCCCTCACTACAGGTCTATTACTTTCAGAGCAATTAAAAAATTTGCATGTATTTTGTACTGGTCACAACAGCCCTGGCCTCTACACTCCAGTTCTTCCTTCTTTACTACTCAGAGGTGGTGGGACAGTCACAGGCATTTTCAGTCTGTGTCCACACATCCAACTGTAGAGGTCATGGTGGTGAAGGAGAAAACACAACAAAGAGACCCCAGAACTTCCTGCGGAATGGTTCTGTAATGGGAACACACTTCTAAGCTGGTTTGCTTTTTGGTTTTCTTGCAAAGCTCTTAATCAAGGCCCATTTGCTTATCCACTTGGAAGAATTTAGTAACAGACTATAAAGTGACTTTTCCTGGTAATTGCACTCATACATCCTTCACACCAACCTCATCACTGCTGTGAGCAGCCCAAGTGTCAGCACAGTGTTAAGGAATATCTCTGCATCAACTGCCCTGGACCTTAGGGGTGATTTTAACTTCCCAAAATTCAACTGGAATATCATACAGTGGACATAAAGAGGTCCAGAAATTTCTGAGAAAATAACTTCTTGGTGCAGGTATTAAGGAATCTGACTGGGAAAATCGATTCCTGGAATTGTTGTTTGTAAACAAAGAGGGACTCATGGAACAAGTGGTGAGCAGTGCCTGCCTCGGTCATGGTGACCACAAAGGAGTTGAGTTTCAAATTGTTGGAGGTAGGAGAAAAAATTCCAGCAAAACCTTGGCTGTGGAGAGAGTGAACTTTGGGCACTTTCCAGGAAATAGTGAGGTCCCCTGGGAATCTGCTTTTGGAGGAACTGGAGTCCATGGATGCCAGGTGCTTTTTAAGAGCAATCTTTAAGAGCACAGAGGGAGGCAATTCCAGACTGCTGGAAACCAAGCAAGCAGGGCAGAAAAGGGCCTGGCAGAGCAGGCATCTTCTAGAACTTAGGTGGACAAAGGAAGTGTACAGACTGGAAACAGAGACAGGTGGCATCCTACAGAGATGCTGTTTGCCACTGCAGGAGAGAATTTGTGCTGACAAAGCTTGACCACAGTTTCAGCTGCACAGCACCACAAAAAGGGCTTTTAAAAAATGTCACAGAAATGACATTGATCTGTTGCTCTCTGAGGTTGGTCACCTCACACACAGGGACATGAAGTGGAGATATTCAGTCATGTCATTACCTTTTATTTGTGCTCTTAACCTAAATATCTCAAATCTGATAATCCCAGGGGAAAATACAGACAGCAAGAGAGAGGCAGAAGAATGAAATTCCACTACAACAATTCTTGCATTTTTACTTCCACAAAATTGTGTATTGAAAGTATGGGTCAAAAGAATGTGATCAGACAGGAACTGCCAACATGTGGGTGGTAACTTCTCATTTGTATCACTGCCCAATTTCTCATCCTCAGTCAGAAACTCAAATTGACTCACAGCAGCATTAAGTATTTCCCACTGCAAATGAAGTCAGAGTTATGTTCTCACTATGCAGTTCTCTACTGAGAACAACAAGATCAAATTCTGTGACTAGAAATGTAGTTATTATGAATTAAGAGTCTCTTTTAAAACCCATTTTGTCCATGCCCATGAAGTGTTTTCTTCACACTCTTTCAAATGGGGTGTGATACTGGACCACCTCATCTGGGCAGACAGAACTTCCCCTGGAAACAGTTTGGAACCTGTAACCTGTGACATGACCTGAAAATCTCCTGGGCATCTCAAAGCATCTTCATGAGCAGCACAAAATGCAGCAACACTTTCCTTGTTCTTATATAAAGATGCAACAACAGCCAAGGCCTAACAGTAACTAGTAGCCTTCTACAGCTTCATGGAAAAAACCTTAGGAGCTTCCAGACATGAATGTCTCCAGAGACCATGCTGCAGTGTGTCACTGATACACTCATTCATGATTTGTCTTGGCTGCAAATACAGGAAGAATCCCTAAATTCTTAAGAATTGAAGAAATGCTGAAGCCAAAGCAGTTTACAGTCGCATCACAAATGAAACAGGAGGGTGAATTTAAAATATCCACTACTTTCCTGGGGAGAAACAGGGATGAAGTACCAGGTTTGTGTCATTAACAGTCCCTACCTAGCCTAATTCCCCTTTTCCAACAGTATGATCCAGAGATTCCAATGGCAATTAAACAAGTGAAGAGATGGTTTTAGTTAAACAGACAGGAGTTAGGCCACTAAGAAAGAACACCCAAACTGCAGCTGCTGTCTGGGAATAAAGGAATGGCCTTGTGGTTTATTCCAATTGTTTCATAGTGGATCATTTACTCCAAACAGATTTCTGGGTAATACAACAGCAACATTTACATTCCCTGTGAGAAAACCCTTCAGATATTTAAACAACTGCAAAAGTTACTTTAATCCTGCTTCCTGTTGACAGAACTTGCAGAAAACAATCCCCATTTTTAAATAAAAGGCCCAATTCTACAGCACATGAGCATATGGAAATTATTGTAACATATCTGTGGAAACATTTTAATATTTGTTTCAAGAACAGCTTCAAGGGGAAAACAAACCAACAACCAACAAACCCCAAATCCCCCAAACTGCTGCATGAACCACTTTGCTGTGGCTGCTGCTCCCACAGAAGCTGAGCCTCTTGGAAAGCTGTACCACCATGTAGTAACAGTGGAAACGTTTAGCAAAACCTTTAAATCATCTCCCACAGCCGAGATAGTGTACAGCATGTTCTAGCAGGAAACTGGAGGAAGAACGGGGAGAGGAAAAGATTCCCCCCACACTTACTGGGCCCTGGAGACCTCCATCCTCCCGGTCAATGCTGCCTCTGGAGAGCCGCATGTCGGGTTTCTGAAACAAAAATCCAACAATTGACTCTGTGCTCTGCTTACCCAGTGATGTGCCCTTGGCTTAGAGGCAGTGTAAAGACAGGAGAATCCTGTTAAAAATGCACACTGACAAATCCAGATGTGATTTCACTCCAATCCCTGCACCCCCACAGCCTCGGCTGCTCCTCCACCACCCGCCCGCAGCACAGGAGTAAAAATGCTCTAATAAATATCCAAAATACCACTACACTAACACAACACTGCAAAACCTGCATTTTAGTGTTCTCAAAGGCAGCAAAAGTTGGGTTTTTTCCTAAAAAAAAAAAAAAAAAAAAAAAAAAAAAAAGCTTGCTTCCCAACAGCAAAATTCCAACCACAGGATGAGAAATGCTGCACATTAATTCCCACTTCCTGCCCCAGGATGGCTTAAATGTACTTGGCTCCCTCTCCAAGTAAATGGGGCCAATTACTGGAGCTCTCTAAACACTCCATTTGGATACAGCCAGCCACCAAAGCCATCCAGATGCTCTTTTCTCCCCATGTAAGCAACAAACAAATTTCTATTTTATGTATTTTAAGCACAATACTGGAACCCGGGGCTTGGTTGTTTTTAAAAGCAAAAATAAAACCACAGCAATTTTGATTCCTCCCCCTCCACATAAACCAGTCATTTTTTTCATGGAATATCTGAAGTTGGAAGGGACTCACAAAAACCACTAAGTCCAACTTCTGGCCCTGCACAGGAAAACCCCACTTATTTCCCCAGCAAATCCAGGTATGTTATATTTATTCTTCAAGGACAACGTGGATTACATGTAGAGACAAAGGAATAGTGGATGTGAAGCCAAGGTTAACACTGATGTGAAGACACGAGCTCAGCAAAATTGCTGTGTGCTACTTGTGCACAAATTCTGGTACTTAAAATCAGGGTTTATCTGGCTCTCTCCTACGAGACTGGATGAGGAGTCACTGATAAATCAAGGGATAAAATGGTCACACACAACATGAAAATAACTTTTTTTTTAAAGAGAAATGTAGGTGTAACTAAACACAGTGCCACTAAACTGACCACATGTTTTTTTCAGGGTTAATTTCAGGGGATAAATATATCCTTTTCTTGTTTACAGCTATTTGAGATTCCTTCCTCTAATACTAAAGAATAATTCCAGCTCACAAATCCTACTAAACTACCCTAAAAACCAGCAGGGCAGAAAGAACCTGCAAAAACACACTAATATTGATCTTCTGTCATTAAAAATAGTCCACTTGTGCTGCCAGTCTGTCAGGAGGGCTTACATTTGGGATTTTCATTCAGTCTTCTGCAGACTGATAGGCACAGCCAGAGACAGTCATTGCCTGAAGAACTTGCAGATTAAAAACAGACAAATCATATCAGACAGGGAAGTATTTAACCCCATCTCAAATGTGAAGAACTGAAACAGACACAAGTGGTCTCCTAATGTTTTTCCAGGAATTTGTGACAAATTTCAAGACAAAACCTACCACTGACTCATCTCCAGTTTATTTCCTTATTACAATGAAGGAATTTTTTCTGATTAAAGTCTCATTTGATATGAGTATGTCTGAAATCTCCCTAGACAGGTAAAGTCTTGATTCTCTTTCTATTTTTCAGCTAAAGCACATAGCTATTCTTGTTAAATATCCATATAAAGCATATGACAAACAACATTTCTATTACACGGATGTTCACAATTTGCCATTGTTTCATGCTCATTTCTAACCAGGGAAGTGCCAAAACTCTTCGGAAATAACCAAAGACTATTTTATCACATGGGTCTTTAATGCTCTTTGCATTTATAGCAATTTATTACTCAAAAAATGCACGTTAATCAGAGAATGGCTTGGGCTGGAATGGACTTTAAAGATCACCTCATTCCAACCCCCTGCCATGAGCAGGGACACCTTCCCCTGGACCATCTGGACCACATCCCTCAGACCAGACTCCAGAGACAATGAAATATTGAGCACTGTAAAAGAGTCAGAAGCACAAAAATGCACATTAGTCCAAATAACAGGACTTTTTTTCCTAGTAATATAAGCAAAAGTTAAATCAGCAGACACAATCCATCTCCTCTCCTTGTCTTGCTAGGAAGGTCCCTGCTTCCAGCATCCCAAGTCTCCACATCACAGCAACAATTCCATTCCCCAAGTCTCCATCAGCAGCCAATGTGCAGCACATTGAATTTCCTCCAGGACACCCCATACATGGACAGCACACAACCCACAGCCCAGAACTGCTGCACAGAAAAGCTGCAAATGCTCATAAAATATCACAAAAATGGTGATTATTAACTGTTGGAACTCTGGATACTGAGAATTTTAGACTTTCTGTGCTGACAGCACTGATCCTCAAGAAAATATTGCTTCTAACCTGAGGCCACGAAAAAGGCTTCCAAAATTGAATAACAGAGCTAAGATCACTAGTGTGCAGTTTGAATAAAAGTGTGTAACATCACATGGTGGAAAATTCAGAATTTAAGGTTTCAAAATATAGCAATATATAGAAAACAAGATGGAAGTTTTAAGGCAAAAGTTTCTTTCTTCTTCACCTTCTTCACGGATCTAGGTAGTACTTTTGTAATTAAATTTAAAAAAGCACATTACAGGTCACAAGTGATTAGTTATTAAGTTAAAAGTAAAAATAATTTAAATATTAGTTCTTAATTAGACAGTTAAGCCTTAAAAGACCTTATAACAAAAAAAAATACGTTGCCATTTTTAGCTTATTACCCTAAAAGTGCTGTAAAACTCACTGTAAAATAGATAAGAATTAATAAACATCTGAGTCCAAACACAAAATACTGTCTCTTGAGCTTTCAATTCTGACTCTAGCAGAAAAAACAAAAATGAAGATAAAGCACAGTCATTTACTTGACAAATTCTTCACACATTATCAACAAAAATCCCAAGTCCTACTGACCACCTCCACACCAAAAAGGCTGTGGAGGGCAGTGGTGCTGCCCTGGCATCTCCAAGAACCTGATCCTAAACTGCAGATCCCAAATGCCAGGGGATGGTGGCAAACCAGAGAGACCCTGAGCAGCTGCACCCCTGTGACCTGCACAGCTGCAACTTAGAAGTAAGGAAAAATATCCTTTAGCAGGACAAACTTCTTTCAACTTCCACAAACATTCTCCTCTGCCCCATCAAAACCTAGTAGTCAGGAACACACAGAACAAAAGAGAAGTGTTCAACTTTTTTGTCCAATGACTAAAGAAATATATAATCGGGACAAGAAAAGTCCCAATTACATATTTATTGATTTTAATATTCTAATAAATTCTAACAACTCCCATTTGACTAAATGATTTTCTGATTTGTCTGTGTAGATGTGAAAATGTCAGAAGGCAAGCTATTTTACAGTAAAGGTGATTTTGATGATCAAACTCCCATCATATTTTAAAGTATTATTCAGCAGCAATTCTTCTACTTCTGCAGTTGCAAGAGCTTTGAGCCTCTCATGTTGCCATGACAGCAATGCATTATCAAATTTTTAATACTGAGATCCTTCAGCTGTTTAATGCAACATTCTCTAGGTGAACAATCAGCCTCACACCAGACCTGTTCGGTACTTCACACACCATTTCACAGCCCCAAAGAACATGCTGCCATCTTTCCAGTCCCTGTCACAGCTCTGGACCTCCCAGAAACCACAGAGACAAAGAACTGTATGTCGTTAGAATCTTGCAGAAAAACAAAGTCCTTCAAAATTAAATGGATTTTTTTTTAAATAAATAAGCCTACTATCTGAAATCTTTGGAAATGTCAAGAGGAATTTTCAGACAGGATGTGTATGTTGACAAACTGGGACATAATCCACTTTATTTCCACTATATTTCTGGTTATTTGCTAATAAAAGAACATGTAAGCCTTGGAGTTCTCAGGACATGCTGAATTGTAATGTCTTGGTGGGATTTTCTCAGGCTTAAAATTAGAATCTTATTTTAGAAACAGTTCACATCAATTAGACTTGAATTGCAGTTCTTAGTGTCAAAATAGGACAAAACCACAACTATGTGGGAATTTCAGAAAAAAAACAACGAACCCAAGCATGATAAGGAAAATATGTGAGTTATTTCTTCTTAAGCTATCCCAGCAAGGACTATAAATTTCTTAGTACAAAACTGTCTGCTGAGGAGTTACTAACAGGCATGCACATACATATCTTTATTTATCTGATTAAAAATAATGTACTTAACATCAGCACAGCCAGAAAGAAAGGCTCAAACTGGAAACTCCAAATAAAGGAAGGAGCAGGTAATTAACTAGGCCTAAAAGAAGTGTAAATTGTTCAGAGATAATTTTTGCTCCTTTCAGACTGATTGTAGTGAAGCCATTTCATCTTCCACCTGAATGTGCCCTGGACAGAGACTGTGTCCTGTAGTGATCTATATCAAGCTTTAGGTGCAGTAATGCTTTGTGTCTCCACTTCAGCTTTCTCAAAAATAATTCACCTATTTCTGTCCTTCCTGCAGATACTCATCTCCACAGCACTTCTATCCATACAGCATGAAAATTTAATCATCACAAGTTTCAATCAGTGACCATTAAAGCTGGCAGACCTAAAGTGCTGCCTCCTTTCCCTGCCAGGGGCTGGGAGTGTCAGTCCTAGATCCCCCAAAATCAACCCTTCCACCAATTCTCTCCTTACTCTCCAATGATAGTATTTGGTACAATTTTAAATCAAACACTTTACTCTTCAGTTTTTACACAATGGATTTATTTTCGTTAGGGAGCTTCCCACGAGGAGAGACCTGTTTGTTTTCTCTTTTGACAGCAGAATTTACAGAATTCTGGATTCTGTTAGGGCTGCAGCTTGAAAACCACATTTTTATCCTTTCAAGTACTGACTAGTCCCATGTTCTCCAAGGACCAGTTTCAGGCAAACTGCTTACACTGATAACAACCTCCCCAAAGACTAGCACATTTCCATTTCAATGCCACTGCAACTGAATTCCCCATCTGGGGAGTCCCTTCCAGCAGCATCAGTGCTGTTTATCCCTGTACTAATGTGCTGTGAGTTGTATTTTCTCCCTGCAGAAGCAGCAATAAATTTCAAGTCGTGACCAAGTTGGTGTTACTCTGCGGAAACAATAATTGTACTAACAGAAACCCACAGAGGATTTTTCATCTTGTTGCAGTATCTTACAATAAATGATTTGCCGTTGCTCCCCTGTGATCCAACTCTCAGTAGTGCAAGTGGGATGTGCTGTAGAGCCTGAGGATTGGGTAAATAGAGCTGTTTTTGGAAGTAGACAGTTTACACTGAGAACACTACACATGGTTACGAAAGTTAAATATTATAGTTAAGCAATTCAAATATTAAAACCTGGCTCTACTCTGTTGTTCTCTGTGCTGAAAAGGACAAATATTATTTGAAACCTGCCTAAAGCAGGCAAGGGAGAGCCAGATTTCTTCTCCCTATATTACCTGAGATGAAAACAGGGAAGGCTCTTCTTCCCAGAGCAGAAATGTTAATTGTCACTCGAGGACATTGGCCAAGGAGCACGTGTGTGTAATACCTGGCTTATTTCTATGCTGGACATCATTACATGGCGTTAATGCCTCAATAAATGGCTTATTTTAACATGTTTGGACTCTCATGTCTGAATTGTGTATATCCTTCAGGAGACCTGCAAGGCTTCCAAGAGTGACTCCCCAGAATGACTTCCACATCTTCACTTCCTCAGGGCTAAACCTAGAAACTCACCCACATTCCTTTCCCAAGAAACACCCATCTATAAACTGAATATTCTCCTGACACACATCCTGCTATGGGCTCAAAGGCACCCTGTGGCTACCACCAGCTCATTTAGCTCCTAATATGGTGTATGAATTTGTAACAGGCATTCAAGGGTGAACCCCAAAGTCCATACAGTCAAAATGTTAATGTGGAAAGAAAAAGAATTGAAATGTCTTATGGATTCCAATTCCTCAACAGAATAGAGGCAAGAGAGATGGTGTTTCCTCACAATAAAACTAACACAAAATGGCAACACAGCAAATCTCTCCCAAACAGATGCTATGATTGTACTACAGATAAAATTAAAACCAGCAAGTTCTTTCTCAACCTCAGTTTCGGGGATGATAAACACCCTAATAGTCCAGAGACTGAAAAAACAAACACTACAAATAATCATCATTTATTCTACACAAAAAATCAGAAAGTTTTCTGCAGAAAGTTCCCACACAATCTACTGCCACCACCTGCAATGTCAATGCCTCATTCCCAGAAAGCACACTGATTCCATGAAAAGTTCCTGACCATCTTTAAACTTTTAACTGTCAGTGGGATGAGTTTGACCTCCTAGGTTGTGTAGGACACAAGCAACTGGTGCCACACAAGACTGGAAAAGCTAATGTCTAAATTATGGAAGAAATTTTCCTTTCCCCTCCCTCTCTTCAGAACAAGCAATCTAGGCACAGTGGTTTGTTTGCTGTCATCCCACTGGGAAACTGCAAATTCCCAAGTGGACTTAGAAGAAAATCAGTTTCAACACTCATTAATCAAAAGCCACTTCTTAGCTCAGGCACAGCATGGATGCCAGCTAGAACATGTCCTGGACATGGGGGCATATACCAGTAGCTACAACACAGGAGATTTCCAAACTGAAACACTCCTTGAAATATGTCAAAGATCAAGTACAGGACTGCTGTCTGTCACAACCCACACTACAGCACTGTGAATTATCCCCCTGTCCCTCCTGGTAACATTCTACCCCCACCTTCTACTCTATCTGTATCCATTAGCCTCAAGTGGGAGAAATTTAACACACAACTTGAATTTTGACAACTGGGAAGCCAGAGCTGAACCAGAAAAACATATACCAGTAGCACTGACAACAAGAAACTGTGGAATTGCAGAGAAACAGTATCAGAAGATCCCATTATCAATGATTTCTTCTTCCTGCTTGGGGTGAAGTTCAGAGCTTTTCCCCTACACACAGAGCTCTCTCTTATATTAATTCTTCCCACTAACATGTGCCATTATTCCTCCAGGGCAAGACTGGGAACAACTCTCAGCACAGCCAGGGCCATTACATGGCTGATGGTTACATCTTTCTTAGGCGTAGAGTACACACAGATACTTCTATGTAAGAACAAACAGGCAACCTCCAGACGGGCACAGAATTACACTCACAACTTCCCCCACACAAACACTCAACTGGATAAAATGAGATTCACCAAAAGCCACAGCTGTTCAAGTTATGTGAAATACAGTTCTCACTAGCCAGCCACTTATTTTAAAACCTGTTTCCAAACCCACATTTTGGGGGTTCTGTGTCTGTAAATTTTCTCATTTCACAGAAGTGACCAGTTTTAGCCAGCTGCAATACAAAAAAAAAAATCAGGAGGAATTAAGAAACTCTGTGAAACAAAGAGTTACCAGGAATCGTTCTTCTTTTTCAAGCCAGCGCTGATCTTCCTCCATCTCCTGTTGCTGTCGTATCAACCTCTCCTCCATGAGGTGTGTGGGTAGAACCTGGCTCATCCCTCGGATGTCCAAAGTGCCGGAATCCTACAATCCACAGTAAGTTTATTCAGTTGCACAATTTAAAATTTGTATGAACAGGTGCAAGAACTTAGAGATTATAAAAGGAAAGTTTTTTATAAGTTAATTTTTAGCAGCAGCCAAGCAGTTTCTTCAGCTCCTCAAAATGTGAAGCAGGGCAGCGGAAGAAACTCTTCCCAACCCTAAAGTTTTTATCTGCCTTGCTCTTAGTCACTGCAACCAAAAAAGATTTGAAAGATTCTGTTCCCTTTTTCAGCAACATTGTCACTTCCTGTATTGCACTTCATTTAAGCTAGACAACAAAACCAGACTTATCAATTTTGTTTTCTTGGTCTTGAGCAATAATGTAACCATCCAGTTGTTAAAAGCTGCAAGATGCTTTTTTTTTAAAATCAAAACAAATATACTATTCAGTGTTAGCCAACAGCGGCAAAGCATGTCGCAAAAACATTTTTTAATGAATTCTTGACCACAAATATTTATGCCTTTCTTAAGCATACAAATACCCCACATACCATACCCCACTGCTGTCTGGAAATCATTAGGAAACAGTGTATAAATTAACGTTTTTTAAAAAGCCAAGGGAAATTTGGTAACAAATTTTCTCGTATTTAACAGGTAAGTCTCAGAGATTGCTTAGATGTTTATCAGGAACACAGCATAGGGAACAGAGCTGGTTAGAGAAAAAACAATTAAGACAGAAGCTGCACAAACTGAATTTCTGTGGAAAGAAAAAATGGAATAAAAAAAGTGTACAACATTGGAGAACAGCAAAAAAACCCAGAAGGTTAAAGGGGGAATTAATCTGATGTTCCTCAGCAGCTCAGTGCCATCATGACAGGCTGGAAAGCACCCAGAAGGAATTCAGCTCAGGAACACTCTTCCAGACCATTTCTGTTTCTCTTCTGTGTAAGTTACAAAGAAGCCTCAATCCTTTAGCTGTGCTGGGTATCCCCCAAAAGGTATTTTTACATGAGTGTTCCCATCCCTGTGAATAGCACCAAGCTCCAGTAAAGCCATCTCTTAACAAACACCAAATATTTGCTATCACTCAGTTAAGATAAGTAGTAACAACATCATCAAGAATTCATGTGAAGTGACACTTCATGCCCAGCCTCACATAGAAGGATTTGTTTAAAAAATAATTCAGTCCTGACTCCCAGCCCACTGCAGTGAGGTAATTTTAAAAGCACCAGAAAAACTCAGTTTTCCTATAACAGATCTACCTAAGTAATAAAAGTAATACAATTTATAATAATAAAAAGTGTATTGAACTGTACAGAACACAGTAACAGATGTGTCAGATCTCATACCTCCATGTTTGGTTGCCACACTGATATTTCCTGAGGCCGATGGTTCCAGGAATCTGCTTGATCCAGGAGAGAAGCCTGCCCAGGATAAATGCTGCCTGCCATGGCTGGTATCCCATGAGAACCAGGGTAGCCAGACACCTTTAGGGGGCAAAAAAACCCACACAGGCAAAAACGAAGAGAAAAACAGAGATGTTAGTAAGACTTGTGCTTCCCCATAATGAAAACATCCCCTCCAAGACAACAAACATAAAAGTACAGAAAGGACTCAATTCAATCAGTCACTGAGAGGAAGAAGGAAAGGCAACATCAAAAGAAGGAGGCTGAGCCAAAGTATGACACCTCTGTTTGAAGTCTTTGAGGATGCCCATCATAACACAACTATTTTAGAATAACTGCAACAGTACAGAAATACAACTTTTGAGGGTAAGTATTTATGGTGCCTGTCAAACCAGCAGCACCAGAGCATACTCCAACCTTTGCAGTCAAGGAGATCAACGTCCTCTGAGGACAAAACTAAATCTATAGATACATATGTAAAAGCTACACATGCAGAGTTCATGTTCCAGTTTATAGGAGCCTGCAAACATCACCCTACAGAGCCCCATAAAAATGTACCCCCTGCTGTATCTTACAGGCTTAAGGCTTGAGTGGCAGCATGTAATTAGTGTGCTGAGCTGAGTGGCCTGGAACTTCTCCACAGGAAAATCCAAGTAGTTTTAATGAGCCTAAAGTACTTATTAAATCAAGAAAACCTCCCTCCCTTCATGGAAAAAATACCCTTGACTGAGACAGCTGTAATATGGCTGTAGCCTTGAACAAACCTAAAATTGCTCAAAGTCCTTTAAAGACAAACTTTCTTTCTGAATTTATTCAGCAGTTTTAGGAAGGAAAGCAAAACCTGTGAGTATACAATGTGATAGAACTAAGGGCAGTAGCTATCAAGACACAGAAAATAAAATACCAATGACCCCAAGGGAAGGCCCCCAGTTAATGCCACTTTATAAAGCAAGTGATAGCTCAGCACAAATGTTAACATGAACACCGCATGCCTTCAGTAAATATGGAAATGTCTGATGTGTTTCACTGCAGTTTCAGGAATCTGAGAAACACATCAGATGTGGAAATATTTGCCATCTGGAGTGAACCTACCAGGCTCAGTTTGGGTTTTTTTAAATGCAAAACAAAACTCATTGAACAGAACTGCATTAAAATAAACCATGTAAGAAGTGCATCAATCCCACCAGCTGCATCTAAGATAGAGAACCCATATACGTAAAAAAAAAAAACATGCACAGTATTAAATGCAATACCTGGTAATGATTTGGCTGTACCATGTGCTGTGGACTTGGATAAAACCCTTCACTGGATCTGGGACTGGGGTAACCAGGTCTACTGGGCTGTAAACAAAAAGGAATTTTTAGAATCATTAAACACACACAACTAAAACCAGAAAATTATGTTTCACTGAGACAAACATTTACAGGTTTGGCAAACGTGTAAAAAAAAAACCAACCCAATTAAAAAAAAATAAACACCCAAAATAGATTTTCTGTAATTACAAACACTTTTTTTAAACAACTAAAATTAAGTTTTCCTCCATTTTTGCTTGGCAATGGATGTAGCTGAATTGTTTGCTCACTATGTCAATAAATAATGGTTGCTCTGTGAATTCTTTGTGTTTATTTAATTGCTTGCACTAAATGACCTGCTCAGTTCTGTTTAACTCTAGAGAACACCATCTGAGAATGTAAGTCTTAAATCAAATTCCAGGTGCAATACAGCCTTGTTTCCAATTTTTGCTGTTAATTTGTTGCTTTTGTGACTGTTCCCAAAAGTAAATTCTTTTGCTTCAGTAAGAATAACACACACCGAATAGATTTATTTGCATGGCTATTTCCATGTGGTATTCTGAGGTATAAAGTTAGTTCTGATAATTAACTTCTGTGTAACTAATTATCTCAACACGGCAAGTGCTTTTGATCGTATTCTGAATCTCCAAAGGTATAGCTGAGGGTTTCTTTTTGCATAAGGAACAGCATTGCTGGGTATTTCAGGAGGAGAAAAATCAGCTAGAGGGAAAAAACCCCTGAACTTCATAATTCTGCAAAGGGCTCTCTCAGTCCTGCTGGCAGGTAAAGGCAACCACATTAACTGGGGACTGCAGAATTTATCATTGCTTGATGAAAAAAATTCATTCTCATTCTGGACTAGGATGTTTTCTGTCTTAGGTTTCTAACAGAAATATCACTGTGAGATACAAGTGACTTCATAGTATGGAATGTGAGAACTGGTAATTGTTTGAGGATGTGTAGGAGTTTAAGACCCATAACAATCGGCAACTCTTGCAAGTTGTCACGTTAGAAAATTAGATAATCATTAAAGAGACACTTAATACCTCTTACCTGCAATATTCCACTTGTTTCAATGCCATTATTAAGCACATCCGTATTTTACACAAAAGAAATGTATAAAAAAGCCTAACCAACAACAGCAGCAGAAATACAGTGAGGGCATAGCAACCCCCTCAAAACAGATTCTCTCCAGTGGCAGAATTAACTGCATTTTTAACACACCTTTGGTCAAGTGTTTCAGTTCATACATCACACACAAAGGTTCTCATTTCAAATTAAGCATTATACTGGTCCAATTCATGCAGTTTATCTGCTTCTGTAACATGGAACATTGTCTGTTTAGGTAAACACCAAATCCTGCTAATTCATCTCAGATGACTGAACAGGTTGATAGATTGTCTGCTGTTTCTAACTCTGAAATGAAAGCAGCAATTCCACTGCAATCAAAATGCAGAACTAAGCTCAGAAATCTGGAACAGCCTGGAAATGGAGAGAAAAACACCCCCAAACCCCCAAACACACACAAACCCTCTCCCTCTCCTCAAGCCAAAACAAACCAAAACCAAACAAAATGTTGCCTCTCTATGAGTGCTGGGGAATGTGTGCAGCACAAGTACTCCTGGAATTATTATCAGCTCCAGAAGCTGGGAGCTCCAGGAATTCACCACAAGCTATCAGGACACAGACAATACAGTTGTGACTGCACAAAAATTCAATTCCTCAAAATACAGGCTCAAACTTTCGAGTAACAACTTTCAAAAATAACTCTGAGGGGAAGCAGACAAGTCACTGAGAGGGAAGAGCGCTCAGCAACTGGTGAGGTTGGATTCCCACAGCTGCAGAAGCCATCAGTGACATCCAAACAGCACAGAAATGAAAATGAAGTGGAAACTAGACCACGTGTGTTCCTTGGAAACAAACTCTTAATTTTGTGTCCAGAAGAAGGAAAATGCAATTAGCTGACTTCTGTCCTGTCACTAATGTGTTATTAATAAACTTCACGCTGGCCTGAGAGCTCATTAGCCAACAGTTTACAAGAGTGCTACAAGAAAGAAGGAAAAGGAAAGGCCAGGAGACAGTTTTGTGGTAGATATGGGTGTCTTTTATAATTTAAAGAAGAAAAAGAAAATCTTTAATGCAGTATCACAGCACAGATCAGTTCTAAGCACAGTTCAAGCAGAGCTGGGTCATTTCAGGCAAGGATTCCCAGAAGAGAACAGAACTGGTCAAAATGCCATGGGGTTTGAACCAACCCATCAGGGCCGGCTTTGAAGAAATAAACAGAATAAGAAGAAAGTTTATGTTTGTTTTTTTAAAACACACATAATGTGCAGTCTTAGCTACCTTGGGAGGAGCTTCATCTGATCCTCCTGAGTCCCAGGATACCGTGACTTGTCGCCTGGATTCCATTCTCATTCGTTCTTCTTGCTGCAGCTTCTCTTCCTCCAGTATTGTACTAAGGAAAACATTGTAACCAAGTAAAACTCCAGTTTCAGTGACTGACAAACCTCTCCCAACAGCTCTTGCATTTTTTCAGACTAATAAACAGTACTTAACTTGAAATGCTATAAAATTACTGAAAGCCAAACTTCTTTTACATACACTGGTTTTGTGTCTGAAAACCAGTATCAGGAAGAAATATTTCTGTAGGATTACCAGAATGCTTTTAACAACAAAAACAGCATCACATTTTCAGAAAGCTGTGGCTGATCTTCCACACAATTTTTTTTCCGTAACAATTCTTTTTAAGTGCAATTACACGGAGAAGTCCTCAAAGACAATCAATCAAGCACTTACTTGCATGAAAGCTTAATCTTCACAGGAAAATATTCTACTGAACTGCTGCAAAGGTTCAAAACAAACCGAAAATGTTCTTTACTGAAACTCAAAGAGCTTCAGATCACTGGCATTACTTTTTTTTTCTTTTTTAAAGAAAGCAGTCAAAAATACTTCTTCAGCTCTTACATTTTAGCCTAACCAGGAACACATTCAGCAAAGCAATTTAGCAAAACAGAAAGATCTGACAGTATTCACTCAGCTTCTAAGCATTCAGGTCAAAAGGCTGCATTTTCACAAAGTACAAGACAGTAGTAAAACCAGTTTGCTACTTACCACTGTTCTGACTATTAAAAAGCCTGTTTGAAGCTGAACGTGCTCCTGCTGCCCCCACAGCCAGCCTCCTCCCAGCTCTGCTATGTGGCTTATTAATGTTGGATATTTGCCATTTGAAAAATACTCAGAAGCTTTGAAAGAGGGAGCTGCCAATTCCTTGGAGCCGCACGCTATGCGGACAGTCTGGAGATGTGAGCGGGGCAGATTATTTCCATATCGCTGTCCCCAGGGTAAAGACAATCCTGTGGAGGAGCTACTCCAGCTTCTTTATCACTCAGGAGTTTCCAGAAACAAAGCTAAGTTCGGAGTTTATAATCTCCTGTTCAGTCTGCTAAACAACCACCCAGAATTACTCATTCAGGGGATGAGATCAACTCCAGCAATCTATTCTCATCGTGGAACTTCACTGCTTATTTCAAGAATAAATTCCTGCTGGAGACAAGAACTCTGCTTTTCCTTACTCAGCCAAAAAAACCCCAAACTATGCCACTTCTAAAAAGCAGAGAAGTCATCTCATCTCACTGCAGCTAAATCAAGTTTATAACTATTGCTGCAATTTCAATCCATCATTGCTGAAGCAACACAAGAATGTGGAACAAAAGCAAAACCGGACAAGTTATTTGCAAGACAAGTTTGCTAGAACTACCATGGAAACACGGCTACAGCCCAACAGAGGGAATGGAGAGAGAATCCTTCTATTTTACCTCTCTCTTCCTTCAGAATAAGAAAAATGCAAGATTTCCTACTTGAACCCATGAAGAAGTGGCATAAAACCCTTGCTTTAAAGCTATCTCACACTTCAGGTACCCCATGTTTTTACGTAGGATAAAAAGAAAAAAAGAGAAAGCAGCCAACATGCAGCTGCAGCCATGAACCATGATTATCATCTTTCAAGACAAGACCTCAGGATTAAAAAACCCCACAACAAAACAAGATTAAAAAATAATTGCCTAGATTAATGAATGAGAAATGAGTAAAACATAGATTTCTAACCAAGCTGTTGATACAGCAATTGCTCTAATCTGAGCTAAAGAATAAAATGGAGTTGGCTGGTAGTAGCTGGCTAAATTTAGAGATGGCTTCTTGACAATTTGGGGCCATGTGTGGAATTTGTCACAGCACAGTCCTGGTTTTCCATAAGAAGGAATGAAACCCCAGTATCTCTCTCTGCTTTGCTATCAAAGCCATTTTATCTGTGGTGCCCAAGTGTGCAACACCATCAGCTTGTATCACCAGAAGTGACAAATTTATTTTGAAATTACTTCCTTTTCTTAACACAGGCTCAGCCTTTTGCCTTACAACTGCAGTTCATCCTCCCTGCTCTCCTACTTGCCCGTGCCATCAGGAGGTTCTTTCCCAGCAGTCCAGAGCAGCCTGGTCAGAGGCTGATGGGCTGCAGCAGCATCTGTACTTGGATGCCCTTGATTCTGCTGACAAGAATGTAAAATAGAAATGCCTCAGAGAAGCACTACTCGAAAAAACCACAAGGAATATAAATGACTCACAGAAAGGTCTTTGTTTTCACAAAGGGAAGACCGGTCTGTGGATGAAGGAAGAGTGTGCCAAGAGATATTTTTGACGTTTCCTCAGTGCAGCTGCTCAAGTTCTCTGAACAGTTTATTAGAATTTGCAGAAGGTCAGGAGAAGTCAGATCTAGGCATATTTTCCCAAATTGTACATATTTTTAGCAGCAAAGAGGAGCTAGCAGAGAATTCTATCCCTATGGTTTCCCTAGCAAACCTTGAGGTAGCTCAGACAAATTTAACTCAGCTTTTCGGTGAGGTGAAGGCTCAAGAAAAATCTCAGTCATTAAAGGTTTGCATAATTGATAAACTTACTTAATTTACAAAGAACTTTTTACTGAAATTGGCCTGTGACAGCGAAAAGGAAACATTTATGGGGACCTTCAGTGTAGGAATATTTAAAATACTAAACTCCATCCTCATATTCCAAAAGGCACAGCAGCACCAGTGTCTCCTCGTACAGTGGTGTGGGAACCTACATTAAGTGCTGACCCCCAACAAGCAGCTTCTTTCTTTCTCTCTGCCACCAGAAATATAAAGTTGGATGCAGAGAAACATACTTGCACATATTGTTCTAATATGGAAGCAATATTATATGGATTATGGACTATTCCTAATGGTCCCAGACAAAGAACAGAAGAATAGCAAAGCATTTTGCAGCCTCCATCATGTATCTGAAGTATGTGTTATAGTCTTTTTTTGTCAGAATGCCATAAAAGAACACTCAATCTGCCCTCAGTCTTACCAGTTTTCATTTATAAGCAACGTTTCAGGATCTACATCAAATGCAGTGACAAAAAGGCTCAAGTTCAGTTCTCATCAGTTAATTATCTCACTGTTGTCATAAAACCAGACTATAAAAGCATAGAATCTGTCTCTTTTTTTCCCCCCATTCTTTTTAGAGCTGTTTCAATGTGGCATGCAGCCCCAGGATGCCAGTGGGGTCAAGCACTCTGTTAAAACCTGTGACCAACAATGGGCCACAGGGACACCTCTGCAATCACACAACTGCTCCTTGTTTTGCTATTTTTAGCAGAGCAGGTTCATGAAAGGTACTTTATAAACAAAATTTATTCCACGACGCAGTGAAAGAAACTCATTAAATGACATTAATTTGAAAGTTTAAAATTAAAATCCTTTTATATTATTCACCGTGTACCACAAGACAAAAAAGCTCTTCTGCACAAAACCAGCAAAGCAACACACACTTCCCAATTAAAAATATCCTATATTCTAATTCTGACCAAGTCAGAATTGCAGGAGTAGCAGGGTAGCACCTCACTGTTCTGACCTAATCTGACTTTTAACCCCCCTCCACCACTTGAAAAAGGGACCTGGAATGTGAGGATAAATTATATTTGGAAATCCACAATCCACCCATTTGTTTCTGTGTTTGCTGGGAAGACTGACTCAACCACATCCACTTCAGACAGATCAAATGCTATAAAATTACTACCCTAATAACAGTACTTAAATTCATATGTAGTAACAAATAACAGTACATAAATTGTGCAGAAATCAGCACCTTTGCCTTGCACAATCAGCTGCAAATTCAGTTTGGGCAAAGCAGCTGTTACTATGAAACGGGAAAAATAACAGAGAGCACATGAAATGCTTATGCTCTCATCAATGCTATTCCAGATGCAGAAGATTTTTCCCAAAGCCATGAAGTTTTTTTCATTAAACCAGAGAGGAATGAATGCTGCAGTGCTGCATCTGGCTCCAAGCAAACATCCAGTCTGCTCTCAGCTTGAAACTACTCTGGACAGCATCCAGAATGAGCAGCAGCAACACCACAGGGAAAGCCACCAGGGAAATGGCTTGTTTTTGCAAGTTCATGGGAATTTGAGTTCTGAAACCCAATCTTCCCTAGCTGCCTGAGACTGCCTCATCATCAGGGAATTGGCAACCTTTCCAGTGAGAGGCTGGCTCTGTCTGGAGCAGCAAAAAGCAGCCCTAAGGACAACCATGTTGCCTAAATTTGGGAGATAAAGGTCACCAGTTTGGAATGGCAGAAAGGTCCCTGCTTTGGTGGGAACAGAGTAAAAAATGGATTTTACGGTTGCAGGGTCCCCAGGAGAGAGGCTGCTCTGTAAACAATGCTTCAAATCTCCCAGCATGACCAGAGGGGCAAACACCTCTCCACACTGGGTGCCCTTTTCACGTAGGATGAGATGGAAGGGGTGCCTGGAGGTCTCAGGTCTGATCTCCTGGTGAAGCTGGGCTCCCTGCACAGCAAGGGCCAGGTGCTCTGAGCCTTTTCCAATCAAAATCTGAATGTCTGCCAGCATGGAAATTCCAGAGTCTTTCTGGGTGACCTGTTTCAGAGCTCACCCACACACACTGGGAAACATTTTGATGTGTAACCAACAAGACCCTGCCTTGCTGCATGTCCTGGTTCTGAAGAGAGCCAGCCTCTTGGCCACACTCTGAATTTACTCATCCTCTTTTCTTCTTGGTGAGATACTCTCCCTGCTTGGGTTTACACATCACAGCCATCTTCCAGTCACTTTTTTTTAGGGTTTCATTCTCATCTAGGCCAACCAGCTTTAAGTTAACAGTACAACCTGACTGCAAATTATTAATCATCCTGTACTTTCAGAGCCAAAAAGAGAGAAAACGCAAGAGAATTGCCAATTTCCACCTATTACCCAAATCACACAACTGTGTCAAATGTTTTTCTTGCAATCCCTACCGAGCCCTGACATTCTTCCCTTTGTGTTAACTCCACACAGTTCAAGAGGATGGGAAGTCATCTGTGAGAAGGATCAAGACTTACCTTAGTTCTACAAATTATTAGTCTACACAGGAATTTCCAGAATAACAGATAGTGGAACTTTTAAGAAATAGGAAATTTTAAAGAAATTAAATTTTAAGAAATAGGAAAGTACTTTAAGGTCTTTAAGTTCTCCATACAGCACTCTGAGACAGCATCATAATTATATTCAAATTGTCTCTCATTTTAACCACCAGTGAATTATCTTGAACCATGAACATTCAGTGACAGCAAAAACATGATACTGTGAAAATAAAACATGACACAAAGCACAGCTTTGAAACAAAACCTGAAGTAAAACTGAAGAATTCAGCAATGAGTTGCAAGAATTCCCAGCGTGGATTGTCGTAGTGCAAAACCAACTAACTGTAACTAAGTGTTACTCACAGCTTGTACTGGCTTATGCAGAACACACCCTGAGCAGTCATGAAATCCAAAAGTCACAACATTTGTGACCCAATTTGGTCACAAATATCAAATATGCCTTCACGTTATCTCAGTGACGTTTCAAAGCTTAAATATCCCGCCCACTTTTGGCTGGTGAAATGGTGATACAGACACAGTAATATAATTTAATACTGCAGAATAAACGAAGGTGTGAACTTAGACTGCTCTGCAAGGTGTGTGCCCACACTCATTCCAAGATACACACAAAGTTAATTTATATCCTGGTTTACAAAGGGCAAAGGAATTCCTGTCTAAGATGCTGCATTTACAGCAGGCTCTGCAACTGCCCTGTGATAGTCGTGACTGTGCAAATACTGTGCTACATGTCATGAAAATAACTTCCAACAGCACTCACCTGATGCTTCATTTATTTAAGATACATGTCTACCCCAGAAGCTCACAGCCTGTTTGTTTAGATAATCACTCTAAATTCTTTCTACCTCCTTCCCCAAGGATTGTAGCTAAAATTATAAACAAATTGCTAGTAAAATGTGGGGTTTTTCTTGGAAGAGAAAGGTGGTGATTCATATTTCCAGTTATTTGAATTTACTGCCTAATCTCATTTTCTCTACCAGATAAGGCCCAGTTTCCCCAAAGTCCAGCTACAACCTGGCTGTCTGAAGATAAAACACCATGCCTCGTATTTTCCACAGAACCAAAACACTGTAACAGAAGATTAAGCGAAAAGAAGTATTTCTGAACAAAGGAAATGACCTCTCAGAAGTCAAACCCTACCTGAGTTGTGCTTTAAGTTCAGTAAACCTGGGTCTCCTGCTGGGGTCGTAGGCCCAGCACTTGGTCATAAGGCTGTAGAGGGTGGGAGGGCAGTTTGGAGGCATTGGGAGCCGCTCACCGTTCTCGATCCGCCCAATCACATCATTGTTCTTCACTCCCTGGAAGGGCTTTACCCCGTGCATGAGGATCTCCCACATACACACACCTGAGGAACACACACAAAAACACATTTTCTTCACTGTGAGCAAACAGTGAGACCTGGCAAAAGATAAATAAACCCTGGTTTTGTACTAATAATATGATTTCTTCCAAAATATATAACCAGGGAATTGGTTTGGACTTACCTACAGCAGAGGAGTGACTGCAGCAGGATCACACACACAGCACCAGCCTCACCTACTGATGAGGCAGAGTGACCCAGAGCTGGCTCACACAGTCTTTTCACCTGCCCTAAACCAGTGCTTGCTCATATTCAAATCTCCTCTCTTATGAGGCAGAATGTGTTTGCTTTTCCCTCTGACTCCTTCCAACTGGCTTGTTTCGACATGTAGAGTGCATTTTCACTAAGAGGGTTTTTAGCACTGGCATTGATCTCCATTTTTTTTGTGCTGAAAATGTGTAATAAACCAGTTTCTATTGATAATGTATTAAAAGAACATGGTCTGTCACTTTAGAATTGGCCAAAATGTTCCACAGACTTCATTTTTCTAACTCTGACAGTACTAAAGTTTTCTTCAAACTATTATAAACCCTTCACTTAAAAACATTCAAATTTTAAATTGTAAAGAAGGTGAACTCTTTCTTAACTGTCCTGCTCTTATTTCATGTCTCATCACTTTTGTTCCCTAACACAGTTGTGTTCTGTCTATACAGGCCAGCAGTCAGCATCAGTTTGAGCACAGGACATTAGATTCATATAAAATGTTGTATATCCGGGAAAAAGGATTGAGGTTTCAAGATATGTCCATTTACCCTTATATTTAATGAGCTTCTGGTTGTATTTTGTAGGAGGCCAGGAGCTATAACAGACAAAGTAATTGGAAATCTAGCATTATGGATCTGGAAATTTGGTATCTCATAGGATGATCTGCACATTAAGCAATGAAATGTGTATCAATATAAAGAAAAAGTTGAAGTATAACAGAGAAACAGCAAATGACAATGGTATAACACAAAAACACCAAACCAAAACCAGTAGACAAAAATAATCTCTGTCATAACTATGAGCTAATTTCCTTGCACCTTCATTTCTGTCAGCTTCTTACTAGAGGTAAAGAGGCCCATGAAATTTCAGACTTATTGAGCAGGAAAAGGAAACAAAAATACAGAGGTAGAAAACATGCTGGAAGAAAATGCATTTTCAGAATGCACAGCAAAAACTGTGATAAATATTTGGAAATCATTCATTTATAGCAGTAAAAATGAAACACTGGACTTGTCCAAGAGGACACAAAGAACCCTCCCCACTTGGTTTTCACTTACCAAACATCCACACATCGCTAGCTGAGGTAAACCGTCTGAAATTGATTGACTCTGGAGCCATCCATTTGATGGGTAATTTTCCTTTGGAAGCTACAGGGAAGGCATGAAAGGGCAGGCTATTACCCCCATCATAGAGCTCAAAAACAGATTCTGTTCCCAGTGCAATAATTCATAGACAAAACCAATCTCCAGTTAAGTACTTCAAATATCAATACATAAGACTGTTTGGCTTTACACGAAATGGAGAAAGGAACCAACAAAGCCCAAACAATAATAATAATCCCTCAAACCTCCCTTAGAGATCCCAGTAACAATGCCCAAAACACACCAAGGAAATGATCACATCAAAATTATTATTTCCCCTCTTGGCAATTAAAAAGATAAAATGTAGTTCAGCAAAGTGAGACAAATGAAATGAAGAAACACAACAGAGTGTAAGGGGACAGATAATGGATAATTTAAAATGTATGAAACCAGAAAAATATTAAAGATGAGATTTATGCACTCATGGTTTAATAATATACACCAGCTTTAGAATGCTACTGTTTGGTACCCAACATGCAATCTTTATTTTCCTGCTGCATTTCCCATCTATTGGGCACTGCAGGACATCTCTCAGCTGCTGGAGACACCAAAGCTCAATATTCCATCCAAAATGGAGTAAAAAGCAGGCTTCAAAGACAGTTTTGTACTGAATCTCTCTAGTCCTATGGCATCTGAAGTATGCAGCATACAACAACAACACAAACTCAGCATTCATCCGCACCTACATGTGAATTTGCCACTTTTTGTACCTTAAATCACACCTTGCGATCCTTCTTCTTAAGCACACATAAGAATTTACTGCCATTACTAAACTGTTGAATAACTTGCCTTTTTAAAAAATGCACCAGCTAGACCAAGGTAATCAGATTAATTCTTCAATAATGTGAGAATCAACTGTGTTCTCACTGGCCTGCAAGAGGGATCCAGAGGTCACCTCACCTTTGTAGTAAGTACTGTCTTCCATGTATCGGGATAAACCAAAGTCACCCAATTTCACACAGTCAGTGGTAGATACCAGCACATTTCTAGCAGCAATATCCCTGCCAAACAGAAGAAACAGTATTTCCAGTAACTTTAAAACACAAAGTGGTGAAGCATCACCATCTGAAGAAAATGTACCTCCTGCTCTGCAAAGGTAAGGAACTGGTTTAGGATCACAGTCCTGTATGAGGTTTCCTAGTAAGGAGTTCTCATTGCAGAGAACAAGATCCCCCCTGAGCCTCCCTTTTCTCCCCTGTTGTTATTTACAATGTTTAAATATAAATATCTACATGTCTATGCATAGCTATTACTTTACATGCAAGTGTTTGCATACACATTATCACAACACATATATAGAATTAGATAGTCAGTATTTAAACACAAGTGAATTGCTTAAGTTTAAAATTAATTGTACTTAGTAACTGGAATTCTGTGAACTCTTAGTTGCACACAGTAAGAACAGTCTCTTCTCCCTAGAAACTCATGTTCACGTTCAAGGGAATAGAATTCAAAACACACCGTGAAGGAATTTTGGGTTCATTTTCTGTTTAAGCAAGTACTTGTATTTTATAAATATTTTATTTCCCCTCCTCTTTCCTTAGGAAGCCATCTGTCCTTGTTTTGCTTTTCTATATTTGAATAGTTACAGTTGACTCACAGCTTGAAAAAATACTGTAACGACAAAGCAACAACTGAAAATGATTCTGACTGAAATCTGGCACCAGCTCCAAGTCAATCCAGGAGTGAACCAGCAGGTGTCACCCTTGAAAAGGGTGTCATTTTAGTAGAAACCTCTGCAAAAATGACACTCCCTAAAATTTTAAGCAGTGACATATAAAAATAGACAAGTATAGTTAAATATGTAAGAAATCTTACCTATGTACAAATCTCTTGCTCTCTAAGTAGGCAAGAGCTGTGCTAAGCTGGTAAGCATAGAGTATCAGAGAGGCCAGGTCCAAGCTGTACTTCCTTACTTGCAAAAACGACCTCAGCTTTTTGCACCAAGGAGGAAAAAAGAGAAAGAAATTAGGACAAGAAAATAACAAAGCTGAAAAAAGCATACTTCAAATTGTGACGTTTACATGAGTATCAATGGGCATGACTTGCTTGCCCTAAAAGCTGGATGAGGAAAAGAAAACCACTTCCCATGAAGAACGGTGACTCTGCATTAGAATTCAAGCAGCTTTTCTACATGAAAACTGTTAAACTAAAAAAATAACTCTAATTTTGTGCATTCCTTTCAGCCTCTTTTTGAAATGCATCTGCTGGTGCTTCCAGAGTGAAGCACTCT
The DNA here is from genome assembly GCA_013397075.1 of Rhabdornis inornatus. Classification (NCBI taxonomy): domain Eukaryota; kingdom Metazoa; phylum Chordata; class Aves; order Passeriformes; family Rhabdornithidae; genus Rhabdornis; species Rhabdornis inornatus. The sequence goes on from VWZS01005954.1 coordinate 216,238, forward strand.
TAGACTTTTTGGTTTTTTCTACCCTTGAGTGCAGCCTCCATTCATAGCCTAAATCACTTCAGAACTGAACAGGACTGGCCAACCCAAAACCAGATTGATCAGTATTGCTTTAGAAGCATTAATTTTAACAATTAATTTTAACCTGCATGTGCTAAAACAACTGTATTTAGCTCAGAATGGCCAATATCAGTGCAGAATATTTGTCAGCTCTATTCCCAGTATAAGGCAGGCAGGACCTACTGGAAGGTGGCACTAGAATGTCCTTATACATCAAAACAAGGCTTTGAAAAGTGATTTGGGCAGTGGAAAAGAGATGTATTGACAGAAAATTACTTCTACACTACAGGTTTTTCTATCCATCCTTCCTATTTTTTTTTTTTAAATGTACTGCAGTTTGATAACTGCACTAGCAATCATGTAACGTTGTATGAAATATCATTGCAGCTCCCATTTTGAGAAATGCAGCTCAAAGAAAACTGATCAATTATAAAAAGTGAGATCTGGTTTTCTTTAAAGCATTCATCCAAAAAACATAATAATGAGGGAAGTCATCTTATCTAGGGCTTCTGCTGCAGATATTCTACAGGAAAAAAATGTAAGAAATTCAGTATTTCAAGGGAAAATGTAGCATTACTCAGGAAGAATAAAAGATGTACAGTTTCACTTCTGGAAGGTATGTTTGCAAATGCTGTTTAACTGATTACCACATTATCATCATCTTGACAGAGGTCATGCTCTCACTCTGGAACTGCAATTGAATGCTCTGAAAACTCTAAATCACTCTGGAATGAGGTGATGCAGCTCCCCCGGTGGAGAAGGTCAAAAGATGCCACTCCTGTTTCTGAGTCCCTAACTCTGCAAAGGAGGATGATACCATGTTGATTGCAAGTGTTAGTATTGTGAAGTGTTTTGTCAGCCTTTTCTGTGAGCTAAAAGAGAGGAGAGCAGAGCTGCACAAGGATTTCTCATACCTCTCCAAGTGTACAGAGCTCCATGATTATCCAGACTGGGTTTTCTGTAATAACCCCTATGAGCTTCACAATGTGAGGGTGATCAAACTGACGCATTGTTACTGAAAGGAAATAAAAGAATTCAGTGTGTCACATAAAACCTTTTTTTAAAATAAAAAGAAAGCTGTTGGTTAAGCATTTAGCCCATGAGCAGAGAAGATAATCACAGGACTTCAACTGTAACAAGCAGTAATGTCTGGTCATTCTATGTGCTAAGGGCAGGTGGAAACACTGATTGCTTGAGCTGTGCTGTTCTACGCTCACAAAAATGCAAACTTCTGTGGAAGGTGTCAGGCAAGTCAGGCCCTGTCTCTCAGCCCTGTATCTGGTTATGAAAATAAATTAATAAAATAACCTGTCAAACCAGTGCACAACCAGTTAATCTGTGCCTTTCTGCTGGAAGAAGAGGTAAAAACAGTCTGTAAAATTCAATTACTGGAAAAAACATGTTTGCCAGATTATGACATAAACAAAAAATCTTATTAAATCATTACATCGTTTTTCTTTTCCATGGAGTTAATTTCAGTCCTGGCAGTACAGTCACAGTATGTTTTATGCAGTATGACATATGAATCACAGAATGGTTTTGGTTGGAAGGGACCATCAAGGCCAACCAGTTCCAATCCTGCCTTGGGCAGGGACACCTTCCAGCTTGCTGGCCCCAAGCCCCATCCATTCCTGGTCTTGAACACCTCCAGGGATGGGGCAGCCACAGCTTCTCCTGGCAACTTGTGCCAAGACCTCACCACCCTCATCAAAGAATTTATCTTAAAATCTAATTTAACCTGCCCTCTTTCAGGTAAATCTACCACCCTTGGTCCTATCCCTGACAGAATCCCACCCCATCTTTCCTGTAAGCATCCTTTAGGCACTGGAATGTGCTCCAAGGTCTCCCCAAACCCTTCTCTTCTGCAGGTTGAACAATCTCAGCTCTCCCAGCCTGGCTCCAGAGCAGAGCTGCTCCAGCCCTTGGAGCATCTCTGTGGCCTCCTCTGGTCTCACTCCAACAGCACCAGGTCCTTCCTGTGCTGGGGATCCCAGACCTGGGTGCAGCTCTGCAGGTGGGGTCCCACCACAGAGGAGCAGAATCTCTTCCAACGCAGGCATGGCAAAAACACCCTTTATGTATCCTTGACAAACATCCTTCATTTGACCCTCCAGCAGCATCTCCTCGACAGGTGCAGTTTGCAGTGTCAGCAGAAATACACAGGAATTACCAAACTGCAAAGTCTGCTTCAGTCTGCCTCAAGTCAGGCAAGGATAAAACCCATTTCCTTCTGCTTTACACTAACCACAAGCTAAAACCAGGAGGTGTTTCTGGATTTCTGTTCCGATGGAGTCTGAATTCTACTTCTGCACATAGATACACAGCAACCCTCAAAAATCCTTTGACAATTATGTTTCTAAGACAAAAGTTAAAATAGCTTAATAACCTATCTTCCTGAAAAGAAACTTTATGAGCAATCTTAATATATTCTTTAAAATATTAATGTTATGAATAATACAGGGAAAAATGCAATAAGGCAAACATCCCTATCATTGACATAGCTTAAAGCACTAATAAAAGGGAATGAATAACATGGTAAAATGTCACACAGGCAATAAGAGCTGCTAAATCTTTTCAGTGTTGAAAACTCCACCATAGGCAAACCTCAAAATATCTTAATATTCGTAATATTAAAGTATTAGGAATTCAATGTATTAATTCAGTGAAATAAGCAACTGTTCTGAGCGAATTTGCAATCTGAACACAAGACAAAGGCAACAGATGGGAATTAGAATGAAAAAGAGGAAGAAGAAATGGCAAAACTATTAAATCAAAATTGAAAAGTACTATTTATGTGTCGATTACAGCAGCATTTCCTAATCTGTCAAACTTGAAGCATAATAAGGAGCATTCAATGAGCAATTATTTTCTACATTGCCAGGAGACAGCAGCCTACCTTGTGGCTCCTGAGTTATTACTGTAAGCAATGGTATTTACCATTCCAACAGACAGAAATGCAATGGAAAAAATTACAGTAATTTACAAAAATCTGACATTCAAAAATAAGAATCCATTAGCTATTAACACAGGTCTTCTGAACAAGTAAAAAAAAATCCTTGAATAAAGGAATAGTGATTAAATTATACTGTAACATCTGACCACAAGCAATTACTTTATTGATAAAATACAATACCTTTACAACATTTAGAGGCATACAATAACAGGAGATAATAGGCAAAAATTAAGGCCTAAGTGCCGTATTTTAATTTGCTTGCAAAACCAAACAATAGAGGAATCAGTAACTTTAATATTCTTTAAAAAGTTTCTGTTCCTATTCACCCCAACAAAAAGCCTTCCTCCACACATGAGATATGCCACTTGGGGAATGCAACATTTGTGGGCGATTATTTTAAAAAATGGCCTATTCTAGCATAGATTTTCATTCTGAATTTTCAAAGCAGATGTCTCTTAGACACAACATTTCTAGCAAGGACAACTACCTGACCTTCCAAAGCAATAAACTGGAGAAAGTGCTGTGATTTCTAACTCATTAAAGAAAAAAAAAGGAAATAGAGGATCAGATGTAATGTTCCAAAACTGGTTCTAAAGCCCTGAAGGAGTCAGACATCACCACTCAATTTGGAAAATCAAAGAACCCACATCCAATCATACACATGAGCGATGCAAGGATGCAGGAGGGGAAAACATCAGGCTATGTATTAATAAAATATGTATATCAGTGTAAGAAGTTTCTGGCATAGGTGGCCACAGTCTTTGCAAGGAGCAGTTACAGAGATGATCCCAAAAGAAGTTGCTTAATACTCACAGGCTTCTTGTAAGAATTTTTCTCTAACACTATCTGAAGTGCAGTTTTTACACGTTTTGATTGCAACAGCCATAGCTGGATTTTCCTGAAAAACATTATTGAGAAATAGCTGAAATACAACTCACCAAAAACAGCCCACCAAAAGCTGGCCCTTACAATTCTGGCAAAACTACTTTGGAAGAAATTACTATAAAATAAAATAAAATAAAATAACTTTAGTTGAGAAATTACATGTTGAAAGCTTCAGTGTTAAAATACCATTATAATCAGGACACCTTGCATACAACATTTACATCTAATGTGTTCTGGAAATATTTAATCTGTTTTAAACCATGTCAAATTGTGGAAAAATTATGACAAAATAAGGTAGGTTTAACTGAATAGTACTGTAAACTTTTTGTGTTATTGAGGAAGGCAAACCATTGACAATATTTAGCAAAGATAGAGGAAAAAGAGATACGTGCCTAAAAACCACACTCAGCTTATACAAGCAAGCAAACCAGAAAGCCAAATTAAGGACTTTTTGTGTCTCTTTCAGAGGAAAGGCTGGCTGTAACTGTGAACTCAAACTACAAAGGAAAGTAAACCAAAGATTTTCACACATTATTTTCACAATCAGTCAGATCAAGGCTTTAAAACCAGGTTCAACAGAACCACGTGTATTTAAAATCAAATAGACATCTGATTTCTCATCCTCTGAATACCCAAAAATGAGAAGTTCTTGATGGGTTGAGAGCAGCTGAAGTGTTTTAAAAATAAGCTTCTATATTAGGTATGGGCTGTATGTCCTCTTCCAGGTGGGAAACTGGGAACTGTCCATTGTTTAATGGGCAGTTTACAAATGAACTTCTCAAAATGCTACAGCTCTGATGAAAAGCCTCATCCAATTTTTAAGGCCAGCAGGAGATGAAGATTCAGAGTTATGTTCCCTTTCTTGGTCTATTTTAAATCTATTTACAGACAAAAATTACCAGAATTAGAATAGTGTTTATATTTTGCAGGCTGAAGTGTCTTATTTTTAAAGTTGCTCACAAGAGAGATCTTCAAGTTGACTTTGCAGGAAAATATTGATCTAATCCTTTTCTCACACATCAAATGCCCATAAACTAACTAAAAAAGATGATGGTAAATCATGATTTTATTCCCTTATGAAACCAGGATTGAACAATCAGCCTGGGGATGAGATCTCTGGATGCCTGCCAGGCCCATCCATCTCCCAGTGTTACACATCAAGTTTTTGAAATATCCTTTAGCCAACAGGAGCATCAAAAGGAAGAACCTCAGTGTCTGCAACCAGAAAGAAGTTTTGAAGAATAAATGTTAGAAAAGGCCTGATATTGGGGTTTTGTTGATCTTTTGGCTTTGGATAAGGAGACAAACCAATGAGAATGTATCAGACTGAACACATTTTCTGTACTGAGCAGGAAATGGTATTTTAAATTACCTTTGGGATTAATTCCACAGTTAATCAGCCTTTAAAGACAATCTTTCTGGGATTGCTTATAGCTGAGCAATAGGATCCTGTATCTATAAGCCCATTTTCCATTCAGTACCTCACACTTAGAGCCTGGCTGTGACCCTTCAGGAATACCTGGGAGAGGTGGATGCTGCAGTCACCAGAATCAGGACTTTACAAGTGCAATGAACAGGGATAAATGGAATATTTGAGATTCAGCTTTGAGCTAGCAGAACAAAAGGCAAGGAATATCCCCTATATTTTTGCACTCAAGCTGAACATATAAAAGGGTAACTTATTTCCGTGAGCGGCTTCTCCCCTCCTTACTAAATGTCAAATGTGCAAAACCACCACAACTGCAATGTTATTAGAAGTAATCTTACATTGATTTTAAGATTTCTTCCCAGAGTGTAAGTTACACTCTGTGACCAGAACATTAAAATTTAATGACATCACTGTTCCGTTTCACCTTCACATATCCCAGTGTCTTAAATGAAGTAAATTCTTATTAATAAAATAAATCCACAGGTGGTTATTTAAAAATCTCAACAAAGAATACCCGAGTAAAATCCATTTTCCAATTCACAAAAAAGAATGAAGGCAGTCAACATTTTCAAAACAACAGTCCATAAGAAAAGGGTCTTTAATTAATTTTACAGAGCTCTAGATTTACCCACCATGGCCCAAGTGAGTGAACCATTACTCCTTGGTATTCCTATTACTTGGACAGAATTAAATGAAAAATAAGAATCTTTCTCAATGCAAAGTATATCAAACGTGCTTTCTAAATAAGGGTATCAGACCAGACTTCAAACTTGTCTGAAATTGAACATTTATCCTTATTTACTTAAATATTGCACTGAAGATTATTTAACCCACCAAGTCCAGGACCCTAACCAGCTGTTTCTGAAGTTAGAACTAGATTATTGTCCACAAGAATTCTTGTATAATCTATCAAGAATTCCAACAATTTCATCTAATATGAAATATTTATTATAGGCTTGAAATTTGTTGAAATGAACTATTTTTGCAGCTTTCTCTTGCTATTTTACACAAAAAATTTTACCTATTTAAGCTGAAATCTTAGTCGTCCTAGAAAAACTCATAAGTACCATCCTAAATTACACAAGTCCTGCCACCCTCCTTGGTTTCACTGAGGTGACTCTTGTGCATTGGGATTTTGCTGGATCAGTATCCAGGTATTTTGTATTTTATTTCAGGAAAATATAGGAACTTTATTGGGCTTTGCTGAGAGAGAGACAGCGAGACTGTCAGTGGACCAAATTTTTATTTGTTCTGGAAGACTCGGACCAAGACCTCTAAGGAATACGCCTTCATTTTTATTTTTTTTTTTTTTTTACCTAGAAAAGTTTTATTGTTACTTTTTGTTTGAGAAGTGAGGCTTACCGGGCTCATGTAAACTCCTTGGTGCACATCTCCAAACTGTCCTTCCCCAATGCAGCGCCCCAGCTCAATCCTCTCCCTTTGAATTTCATAATCTCTGGCTACAAGAATATAACGCACTTGAAATATTAAGTTTCTGCTGAAGGGCAAGGAAATAATCCACAAGACACAAAACTCAAAGTAAGTCACTCAAATGTCTCACATATGAATAACTAAGATTAACTTTGCTGCACACCAACCTACAGAAATGCTGCACACACACACAGTGGAGACCTCTCAAACCTCTCAGAAGTTTGAACCAAAGCAACGGGGAAAGAACTGTGAGATCTACATTGTTAAATTAACTACAATGCACTCATTTCAGTGCAATAAACATAATTAAATACTTTTTAATTACAGCTGGTGAAAGACAAAGTACACAAACAGCTTAAGGCAACACCAATGATGTTAAACACAGCCTCAGCACACATCCCTTTGGATGTTTAAGAGGACTCCACCATGTGCTATTTTAATTTTGGAACCATCAAAAAAGCCTGGAGAACTTTTAAAGAGGTAACTGCAAGAAAAAAAAATACAGGAACAAGAGCAGGGAAATTAAAGACAAAAATGAAAGAGTGAAATTTTGAGTGCGCTACACCTCTGCCAGTGTGTAACTGAAGCAAAATTGAGATGTTTGGTGGCCTTATGCAATTTTGTTAATGTCACAGCTTAACAGGCTGAGAATATTACTGATAAAAATCGTTCAGCACTTCAGCAAAACATTTAATCAATTGCAACTGAATTATTTCATTGCAATTTAATTTCTAGCAGATATGGCAAAATATTTCAGGAATAGCAGAAAAGCATGCACAGTATATGTTTTCACCTCTACTTGTATTACTCAGAGAAAAAAAATTATAAGCAACCAGCTTAGAACTTCATAACTTTGACATCACTAACACTATAGAAGCAACGTCATGTAGAGCTGGCTAACAAGGTGATAAATGCCTTTTGCATCTCTTTTTTTTTTAAAGTACTGCATTTTCCTCTTTAAAATCCCAAAGCTAACTGGTTTAACTATAAATAAATAATGTTTATTAAATGAAAGTGAATAGTAAGCTTAAAAATTCCACATCATTCCAAACTGCAAGCATACAGGGATGGGTAAAGGGTCTCCTGTTACCTTCATCTATTCCATAGCTTTCTGCAGTGCAATTAAGAGAAAAATCAAATGCTTACTTAGATAGAGCTTCTTAAAATCAAAACAGGACAAACATTTTTCAACATAAAAAAAAAGAAGAAATATACTGATGCAATTTAAAGTTTACATTAGCAGAAGTCACAGGCCTATTCTTGTGATCTTTACTGACTCAGTCCTTTGGGAGCTGAACACTTGAGTCCCCTTCAATCCAGCAAAGCACTTAATNAAAATAGACGACATAATTTATCACAGTATATTTTGATCCTAAAACTATGTTAATAGAATACATAGTGACTTAACTGCAAGACATTAAAAATGCTCAGTTTATTTCTGGAAAACATATATTCTTGCTTTTCAAATACTGATGTTCATACATATATATATGTTTTGCAAAACATATATTCTTGCTTTTCAAAGATTTTCCACAGCTGTGGAAATAATGCTGTGAACACTGAAGTGATAATGAAACATTCTGCACCTTGGTGAGCTCAGAAATCTATGCAAGCTCATGTCCTTCAGCAGAATGTGGCCCCAACTCAGCACCATCCCTCCATCTCACACTGACCAAACCTGATGGTTTTGGCAGGATTCTGCACCAACGGATTGTCTGCTTCCAGAGAAATCCTTGGTTGCCCAAATGCAACTGGAATTTCCCAGATGCAGCTTTTAAANCTTCAATCCAGCAAAGCACTTAATGAATTTCCCTCCACAGCCCATCTCATGGGTTTTGCATTGAAGCCATATTCAAGTGTTCAGCACATCCAGGGCTGGGCCCACAAGTAATTACTTCCATGAGAATTTAAATAAAAAGGCNGATTTTCCACAGCTGTGGAAATAATGCTGTGAACACTGAAGTGATAATGAAACATTCTGCACCTTGGTGAGCTCAGAAATCTATGCAAGCTCATGTCCTTCAGCAGAATGTGGCCCCAACTCAGCACCATCCCTCCATCTCACACTGACCAAACCTGATGGTTTTGGCAGGATTCTGCACCAACGGATTGTCTGCTTCCAGAGAAATCCTTGGTTGCCCAAATGCAACTGGAATTTCCCAGATGCAGCTTTTAAAATCAGAATATTGGACTTCCACATTATATGAATTGGCCTTGACAGTTTAGGATTATATCATAATTCAAACAGGCTGTTACACAAAATCCTTGTGGTAGCTACAGCACCACTGTTTTTACTTCAAAGATGAAGACTCAGCAGAACTTTGAATTTTTATTTTTTGTTCCTGCAGTCTTTCATCTTTAACAAAATTGCATGTGGTACAGTTGAGTGCTTCTCTCTCATGGAGCTGGAGAGCACCAGGTCTGCCACAGAGCAAGGTGAGATACAGTCAGCAATCCACAGAGCTTGCCACATTGTTTGCTCTCATCACAGAGATCTTATCCCATCTTTAAATGTTATGTTCAGCATCACAAACAAAAAAAAAGTCCACATTTTGAGACAAAAAAAGAATTTCACCGTGAAATCGCAGATAGCAGGAAACTAAAACATTTTCTTTGCACGTTTATTAAATAAGGCTGAAATATTTCAGTCCCTCCTAAACCAAGGAAGCTTTTGGAGAGCAAAGTTCCCAAATTAACCATGGCACTTACTTGAGGGCATTGTATAAGTGTCTTCTTCATCTATAATCTCTGCATAGTCATCAGTCTCTGCAAAGGGAGGAATTGAAGAGTTTCGGGAAAAGCAGACGAAAACAGAAATTCTCCAGAACAACATCTCCAATGTATCAAGACTGACATGTCCCAAACCCCAAGTTCAGCATTGCCAGGTCACATTGAATACAGCATGACTAAAGCTTGCTCATGCATAATTCATGGATGATAATGACCTCAGTGCCAATTGCATTACATCACATAGATGCACCCAACAAAGAAGTAAAGGAAGATACCTTTGTATTCAAAAAAGTTCAAGTTTTGCAATTTGGACCCATCTAAACTGTTGATTTAAAATCTTCTTAACAGCAGATTCCATTTGTAAAGAGAGAGAACTATGAATGAGTTTAATTGCTTTACCTTCAATAAAGTGTGAATAACAGTTTGCTATTTTTTATGTCAAACAGGCAGAAGACACCAATGATGTTCCAGGGCAGCTTCCCCCTACTGTCAGTGCGGCCACGTGAGTTATTTACCACAGAATCTTTTAGAGCACAATGACCTTTTACAGCCACACTCTCTTCCCCATTTTTCTTACAATTTTCCTTGTTCAGTGGAAATTCACCACTAGTTTTGCTGTCAAGACTCAAGATTTCATGGACACATTTTGGAAACAACTTCCCAAAATTTTCAGAAAAAAATGACAGTGCACTTCTTCCTCTGTTTAAAACCTGCAACTTTTACATCATCTGTTCTCAAAACGGTTTAAATGGTGTCAAGTCATAGCAGAAGGTCCTTCCCTTGCCCTGAAGAACTTCCAGTGTGTGTAGGCCATTTCCTGAAGGTCAGATCAATTCCTCCAGGGGTATTAAAGCCAGTCCACAACAGGGGATTCACTTTTCACTTCAAGGCTGTCAAATTTTATTTACCAACTTTAAACACAAATAGAGGTTCTCAAAACTTGAGTCACTTCCAAACCCACTGTGCAGCTTTTATGATTGATTTTGGGTGATCACACACTGGAAAGCCTCTGGAAGTCAGGATTTCCTCCCCCTTTTCCCTCATCTGCCCTGGAGCATATGGATACATCCCTACAGCTCCCTGGCATCATTTTAGAGCAATGGCCTGGACTGGGACAAAGTCACAGTGAGTGGGAAGAAGGACGGGATGGTCCCTCAGTTCAACCCAGCCCTGAAACCAGAGCAAGGCTCATCAATATTGCACACACAGATAAGCAAGAGGCTCAGTTTTCAGGCAAACTGAATATTCAACCTTTAGGAAACTACAGGCTGCCTATAACCTTTGAAGTTCAACACACTTCAGGGAGTAAGTGTAATTTTATGAGTCTAGTTTCTTACTACTTAAATAAAGTTTGTTTGTTTGTTTTTCTTTTGAACTCCTGTAGGAATATGCCAGGTGTTGTCAAAGCAGAATTGGAAAATTCCACATAATGTTAAATTTTGCTAGGCAATTTCTATTTGGGACATAGCAAAACACAGTCACCTAATGAAAATGCAATAAATTATAAAGACAGGGCACAATTCTGAACAGGCAAAACACTCCATAAGCACTTATCTCTTTCTTGGTATTTTATTTTCTTCCCTACATTATAAACTAATGTTTTTGCAAAAATAAGCCTCAGTTTGATTTTAAAAATAAGCTTTTTAAAAAAAAAATCCCCAACATGATGGAGATAATCACTCTGTTTCCTTCTAATATTGTGATAGGATTTTGTTGAAGATATCACGAAGTTCTTAATCTATATTAGAAAGTGGACTGGATGAAAAATATTGTAAACATACTTAAGAAAAATTCTGAAAATTTGGAAACCAAACTGGTGCCACTTAAAAACCCCAAACACTTGTCAGACTAGGTTACAGAATAGTGCTTTCAGAATGTGATCAATGGCAGGGCTTGTTCATCTCTCTATTTAAAATTAATGAGTTAATTCATACTAAAAGCATTCTCAGAACAGCACAGAGCACTTTACATGGTTTTGATTCATTGCCCAAAACCATCATGAAACCAGAAGTGTCTTCATAATCAATCCACATAAATTAGATGCACGCAATTAGCTACACAAATATTTCCTTTTCCACATTTAACACTCTGGAGAGGAATATACAAAAAAATAATTCCTATGTATGTCTGGCATTGTTTCTGGGAATTAAGAGGAAAATTCAGTCAAGGCATCAACACTGATGGGCTCGAAGTGGTCCGGAACAAAGAGAACTGCCTTCCCTCACAGAGTGGATTGAGCCCAGTATTAATCATAGACTGAGACTGCTACCAAATCTCCCAGAATCGTGTCTGCTAAGAGATATTCCAGCACCTATGTGGAGCCTAAAGCAAATCTGAGCTGGGCAGGGCTCTCCAGGCTGCTCCACACAAGAGGATGTGTTACAGCACTCTCAGGAGGTGAACACATTCAGCGATTCCAGATGTCCTTGGTAAGTCTAGCAAAACTCATATTTAGTATCCGGGCTCATCATGCTGCCCTCCTGCACTTTTTAAATCCAGCACCATCACTTGAACATGGCAAAATGAACAAGTTGCTTTCAAGAAAAGGTAGTGGTGGTCACACACATGAATGAGCCAATTTGAACCTTACTAAATCTAAATGCATTTATGAAACTGTAGGGTGAAACATCCCAGGGTATTAAATCCATAATGGCCAATCCATGACCATAGCACATGTGTGATCTTCCCTTTTTCATCATTTTTCCCATCAATCAGAGCTTGTAATTTATAAAATAAGGTAAGTTTCAATAAAAAGGTATGTAGGGGTAGTGTCTGAAATATAATTTTAAAATTTACAACAGAAAGTTCTTTTGATGTCTAAGAAAAGAAAGAAAATTGTGGTATTATCTTTAGCTTATATCTAAAGGAAAGGAGATGAAAAGTTAATACACCCCCTTCACATTTTACTGAAAGGAAGGTCACAAGATGTGATCTTTATTTCCTCTTATCGCCCTCCTTTGCATATTGCTTTTATGCCCTTTTAGTGCCTCCTACTTAGAAGAACAAAGATACATATGCTATCAGTAGCAGCAGTTTGATTCTTTCCCAACATCAGACGGAACCCTTTAGAAAAATAGCTAAAAATCTCTTTTAAAAAATCAAACCCCAACTTCTTTTCAGAGGAAAAGAGACCTAAAATGTCTGCAGAAGTTAAACACTTTATAGTAACTTTTGAAGCTTTTAAAAGGAAACCCCAAACATTAAAATCTGTCTTTATTAGTTTGAATAGCTGAAACCTGGTTAATATTCATGTATTCAATCTGCATTAATCTATCTTGTACAGCTTCTTTTAAGAAGCAAGGAGCAGTTCGATGTCTTTAAAGCACTACTCAGTAGACTCATTTCTCAGGTGTTACATCCACTGATCTCACCCACTGACCAAATTAATGATGATGTAACCATTTCAGTCAAACTGGACATTTGCAAATCTCTAAACCTTCTTTGCATCATGCCACAAGTCTCATTGGAAACACATGCACCACCACATCCCAGTGCATTTGAAACAGAATTTTTCCTTTTCCGATCCCAGTTTAGCAGAAAGCATTAGTTGCCCAGCCTGTAAAGCAGAGTATTTATCAGCTAATACCCAAAGCAGACCACTTTTTAACACTAAAAGCTGCATAAAATATATTACTGAAATGTGCATTAAGTGGTGTATGGAGATAAGAGTTGCATATCGCACGTTAGTAACACACAGACTAGAAAACATATTACCGTCCCCACTAATTTCATCTGCAGATCCAGGTGGCATGCAAGGAGAGAGAAAAAACAGGGGCAGAGAGAGGGGACAGAGAAGGGGGAGGGGAAAATATACTATTAAATTCATGAGTAATCCAAAAGTATTCAGACTGTAGTTATCTTATATACCTGACTCAAGAGAAACCAGAAAAGCAGAAGAATTTAAGACTTCTCACCTAAAACCCAAGGGACAGAGATACGCTCTAAGAAGCTTTTATGATGAAACAGAGTTAATGTTTTTCAAACACAAAGGTACACAAAAATTAAATTTGGAACTGGAACTAGTTATTTTAATGCATTGTTAAGAAAAGCCAGTTTCTGGGTTTATTCAATACTTTAAAGCAGTTCTCCTACAGCCAGGTAAGTCGGCTCAACTTGACTCTTCACATACACTGAGGACTTTGGATAAGCAGAGTTGGTGTTGACCCTTACAGAAGAAATGCACTCCTATTACCAAGACATGACTGAGAAATGGAACCATCTAAGTTTTAATGATACAGAGCATTGTGCACTTGTACAAGGCTGAAATTTAAACGAGTGGTAAAGAGAGCGACTCTACAGGGAAGACTTCAAACAAACACCAGATTCCACGTGTACTGCAGCAGCCCTACTGCACACCAAACCCCACAGCACAAGCTAAGGCAAATATTTTAGACAGTTTTTATATATAACAAGAAATTCTTCTTACCCCTAATAAAGCCAAACTGGTCTAGATCAGTGCTGGACCAGTATGCAGCCAAAAGCACCGCTGTAGCCCGTGTTTAATTCAAAATTATCTCAGCTGATGCTTATTGTTGCTATTGTTTCATCCATAGCATGCTGTGTCAGGGGTCCAAGAATGAAGTCATAATATATTTACAAAAAACAAAAGATGGCAGACAAGGTCTGCATAACTGTATAAATAAAGTAATTTAGTGTGTTTGTCATTGTAGCATATGATGCTTGAAAACACATTCCCCATAAAAACGGGGTCCAGCAAGCTGGTGATGCTGCAGGAAAATCCAATTCAACAGGAGGAAAACATAACGAAATTATTCTTGGAACTCTGTTTACCTGAGGCTAAAGTAGTTTACAAACAGTAACTGAGTTAGTATATTCAGCTTTTGGGTTAATAAGGCAGCCTAGACAAAGAGCAGAGCAGTACCCTTGGGCGGCGACTCATGGGCACAGAAGACGAAAGGCAGAAAGCGTCTAGCTTTCTTTACTTTATGCTGACAGTGACTGACTCCTTTACAAAGAGGCAAGAAAAGAGAAAAAAAACAGAAACAAATTATTTGGAAATAAAAGAAAAGAGACTGAAGAGAACATCTACAATGAACGAACATAAAAGTAAAGGTTTACATTACAATTCTGTATACCCAAACAAAAATACAAATGTCTCTGAAAGTCTAAAGCATTTTTGGTATTTTCCTTCAAATTCCTTTCTACAGTAATTCATATTTCAGTTTTTAGAGTAGGATTAGAACCCATTAAAAAGTCAGATTATGCCAGCTATGTACACCATTCATTAATAACACAAAGAACATTGTCTACCACAGAAGTGCAACCTGCTTTTCCAAGTTTGCCATCTAAGTTCTGTCAGACTTGTGCGACAGCTATACTCCAGCTTAAGTGGTAGTCACCAGACTTAAACATGTATGTACGGACTCCCTGAACCCTTAAAAAAACACAAAAGAAGTATTTCATATAGCAGGGTTACACAGAACAGGGGAAAACATGGTTTCCCTATCTCCTGAAATCCAGCATTGACAGATTTTATATTCTCAGATCTGCCACCAGTCTTATTCCCAGTGCAGACCTGCCTTGCCAATGGATATTCCAGCTCTGCAAGAATCTCCGAGTAAATAGCCCATGACACCCTCACTGCCCCCTTTCCCAGTCACCCCACTGCATTTTTTAGCAAAATGCTTATCAGGACAAGGGAAATTTTGGAGTAGGAAAAAGTACAAAGAAAACACAAGATGAGAAAGGACACAAGATGACACTCAGCACCCGAGGATACCTGCTCCTTTTATTTCTCTTGTTACCTGTTTGCTCCTCTCTGCTTTCCCCTTTTTCCTCTCTCCAAGGAAATGTGAGAAGTGGTTAAAAAAACCAATTAAATAAAAAACCTGCATCTTGCTCTTGGTAGCTCTTCACAGCCAAAACTACCATCATAAAAACTGCTGGGTGACCGAGCAAACAGGAATCATTAATCTAGTGGGAAAATGCACATATCAGAGAGAAAGAACATAATCAGATTCAATGCTATAAACTAAAAGAGTTGCAAGGAGAGGGCAAAATAATTGACTAAGTCGGTGTATCAGTATTTCCATTCATGTTGGTTTAAGACAATCTAAAGGGGAACACTCTGAGCTCTCCCCCTTGATACTCCCAAGGGACTTCTCTTCCTAACATCACATGACAGACAATTTTCAGCACTGTCATTCTAGCAAAAACCTCACGTAACACTCACAAAAAACTTCAGACATACTATGAAAGAAAAAGAAAAAAATACTGCAGCTGGTTTAAGTGACTACTGAAAAGGTGTTGACACAAGAATGAGGGAACCAAACACTACTGAAACTGAAGAACAGCTATAGAGTCACTGCAGGCAACACAAGCCATCTAAAAGGGAAGAGATGCTTCAACTCCTGACCTGCCTGCTCAGGCTACAGAGCTAATTTAAGCCTGAAGTGCTGAAATGCTGCTCACCCTCACACTGACAGGCGGTGGCACAAGCTCCTGAAACCTGACCAAACCTACTTCAAATGAAGGGCACATTGCTAAGGTAAAGGTGTTTTTAGTTCCTCATGGGCATGCCCTGATGCCCTGTGATGTGATGGTCCAACTCTTCCCTTGTATTCCAATTCTTTTTTAATTTGCTGTCTAAAGTTTGTCCAACTGTTCTGCCACACTAAATGGAAGATGCTTTGTCTTAAACTTACTACATCTGCAAGTCTAGCTACAAAAGGAAGTTGATTCTCATCAGCTGATTTTAAATTCTTAAAAAACAGAAGTTCTAACACTTTCCCAGGAGTCTAGAGAATACCCTAATGAAATGAATACAACTTAGAAGGATTTCCAGCACTGTGCAGCAGCTTCCAGCCAGGATATCACTGGTGCCTAACAATGTTGCAGAAAACTGCACAGGACTTTATTTATTTAGTTCCTCTACTAAAATTATTGTGAAAAAATATTAAAAAGGGCAAAAATAAGTAAAAAAATCACTTGCTGGGCAATAACTATGTTAGAAAGAAAGAGACCAGGCTTTTACTGCTCTTTTTTTTACAGGGCAGTTACTACTGGAGCTCCTTGTATGAGGAGACAGCAAATACTGGAAGCCTGAATGAACCCGATAATAGCCATTCTACTTTGGTTGTACATTCTTGAACCGGTCTGAGGAAACCCCCCCCAAAAAAAACCTGTAGAAAGCATAAATCTATTGATTTTTGAACTCAAATGAGCACTATGGGGTTGGCACACCAAATATGTTTCTACATAAACAACAAACCCCCAACCTGCATGGAATATTTCTCCAGTCATACCACACTGTCACTATTTGCACAGCAGAAGTGTCTGCTCAAATCCAATGAGAAGCTCACAAAGGATGAGCACAGGAGAGCAAAAACTCCTTAACCAGCACCACAGGCTGATGGAATCAATGCAGGAACTTCCTGGACACTGATATGGAAGAAATCTCTTTAGACTGCCACCACAATTCATTCTGGTCTTCTTATGCATGTAAAGAAGCCTTTTAGCCAGTCAGGCTAAAATAGGAAAAAATAAATGCACCAGTCTATTCAACTGTTACGGGAATCTGAAATACTGCAATTTATTAGCATTAAGGGCATTTTCAACTATATTATCTTATTAATCAGTGAAACAGCTGGGTGAGTTAAGAAGCAACTCCCTCCTCCATGAACCTGGGGACTAATGACTTGCTCAAGGTTTATAAAATTAATCTGCAGTAAACTTTAAGCTTGAATGTCTCCCAGTGCTGTGACCATATGGCAGAGCTACAGCTCTAACAAAGTCTTTATATTCCTCAAATTACTTAATAATTACTTGAGTTGAATTTATAACTACGTAATTTATGGCAAGACTCTTGGTTTTTCTTTTCAGAAGTGAGCTGTGGAGTACAACACAGCTGAGCTGTGACACAGTCACAAGTGCTCAAGATACCATTTTTCATCTAAAAATTTACTTACAGTTCTCAGCTTTCTCTTTTTGGAGTGTCTTGACAAAATGGACATTAAAAAACTGCCAATTTTTCAACCCCAAGCAAAAGCCACCTTTTCCCCCACCAACTAACTCAAAAAGAGCTAAGAAATGCAAGTCCTACACAAGAAACTCTTTCAGACAGGGCAGACCTTCATGTGGAGCACAGGAATCACGACACAGAGCCTGCATTGTGCTCTGCAAGCAGAAGTGATTCCATAAAACCAAATTTGTCTTTCCATCCTGCTCACAGCTTTGCTGGAGATCAGCCTCAGCCCAGGACAGACAGGTCCTTTCACATGCCAACATCTCCTTCATCCAGAGCACTTTGAAGGTTATAACACTGACATCAGGTGAACAGATTCATTATTTTTGTCCTCTCCTGTTCCTTGTGTTTTCACATTCGGCTTCTGCTCTATAGGAAACCTTCTGAAAGCCTCTTTTACTCACTAACTACCATAGAGGTTTTCCTCCTTCGTGATAAAATCTCACTTAAAGCAGGCTTACCTTCTTCAAAACAGGGTTGTTTTTTTTTTCCACTCGAACTGAAGTTTCAGCTGAATGGCATGACTAAACTGGCAGCTCCTTCAAACAGGATCTGCTCCTAAGCAGCACCTTAGAGAAGAACTCCCATTTCACTGCCATGACCAGGAGTTAATGACAGTGATTAGTTTAACAATGTTATGTCCTAAATTTTTCATTTTAAAGCAGAACCTGGAAACTTGCTGAGAAGCCCCCTCTTTCAGGATATTAAAATCCATCAGCTCCTATACAGATATTTGCTCCAAGAGATCAAATCCTCCAAGGAGCATGTTACTGAATATCTAAACCACGGGATAGAGAGGCAATGGCACAACCAGAATTATTAGAAACTCCTGCCATCATTTCATGATGCACTTAGAGCTGCACCCCTTTGAGTTTAAAATGCTGCTTGTGTTACTGATAGCAGCTGCACCAGCTGGGGAACAGGATAGCAAACCATATTTCTCCTTAATATACTTATTTCCCTCTTAAATGTTTGTATCCTGGGGTTTGTTACTCAGGTGCCTTGAATACTTTGCTTTATCAGCTAAAACAGGGACTGTATTTTCAGAAACCTCTTAATTTCCTTCATCAAATAAGCTCATACTAAAGTAGCAAAACCAGCACCTGTTTTAAGCAAGACCAACCAACCCTGTGGGACATCCTAAAATCCCCTTCAGACACATCCCTTGTGCTGGCTACTGCAGGACAGCTCAGCTCTCCCTTCCTGCCATCTTCCCACTCACAGCTCCCTCCCCACAAAAACATCATTTTACAAGAGTACCTGAATACCCGAATGCCAGGAGGGACTGCTTGGAATCACAGGAGTCTTTAAGTTGAAAAAGACCCTTAAGATCATTGAGTCCAACCATTAACCCAGCACTGCCAAGAACTTGCCGAGACTTGTTCAATACTCTCCCTGTTCATGCTCACTAAAACATATGGGTCTGAAATGTCATATTCTGTGGCACTGCATGGAAAGTAGCATTTGAGCTAGGATTAAAAAAAAATTAATGAATTCTCCAGGGCAAAGGAGGCACGGAGATTAGCCAAGGGATGCAAAAGCATATTTATTCTTCTTAGTCATATTTACACAAGCAAGGAAGGGGCAGAAGAAACCAATGAACTCTGTGTCAGAAGAAATTTATGTAAAAAGAGAGCAAGCAGCTACTGCTGTACTGATTTCATTTTATGAAAAACTTTCTGTAATATATAATTTACCAGATAAGTTATTATTTTTGGAAATATATGTATCTGGAAATATAAGATCACCTTACCAAGGCTAATGTTTGCTATTTAAAAACAAACTGCTGTCCAAAGTAAGTTCCTTTAGACTACCGCAGAGAGTTTTAATATGGCGTCTCCAAGCCAAACAGTGGAAATACAGTCAATAAAATTAGAGTTAACTGGTCTGCTGCTTCTTACACATTTGATATACTATTAGCACAGAGCAAATAATTTAGCTTTACCATGTCCTGAGTGTACACTCTTGGCTAAGTACAATGAACTCTTTTTTAAATCAGATGCAGAGGGAGAAGGAGGTAAAAGCTGCTATTACCTATTAGCTAAAACACTCACTGTTTCTGGTGAATCACAGCAACTTCAGCCAAAACATCAGATGACTACCAAAGAAATCTAAAATCCAACTAATTTAATTTAGCTTATTCATAGCTACTTACAATCTTACACGAATGTGTTGAGGCATAAAATTACTATGCTTTTAAAAAGGAGGGGAATGTGGCAGGCATCTTAGTTGCACAGAAAGACTGTGTCCACTGCAAGGAACAGAGAATTTGAGGAATCAAGGCAGACAACACCAGAAGAAACTGAAGCAGCAAGAGGTGTGTGGTGAAACCTGGTTCAGTGACACACACTCCTAGATCCAGCAATCTGGATTCCTGAAACCAACTTCATCCCTCACTAGTTTGAAAAGGCTTTTTCTAGAGGAGGAAAAAAAAATCAGAAGTATTTACAAACCTTTTATCTTTGTGTGCTTTGGAATATAGGAGCACTTGGAAAATACCAAGTTTTCACTTCACTAGACCAGAAATATTCCTAAGTATGTTAATAAATATTTCAAAAAGACAAGGTGTGTTTCATTAACAGGTTCCTTTTAAAACCTGCAAAGCTTCAGACAAACACCTGAACTTTCAAACCACCAAATCATGTTTCACACTGGGTTTGGATATTGCTGGTTTATCCCAGTTTTGGAACTCACCGTGAAACTTCCCTTCCAAACTAAGCATGTTAATACTATTCATATATCTGACTTCTGAATTTTTTTGTTGAATCTCTGCTTTAGATTTTTGCTATTTATCTTTAGCATCAGGAGAGATCTAAACAAAGGGGAGCAGTGTCAGTGAAATCAAACAGCAGAGTTAATCTACAATTTAAATCATCAAAGGTGTAGAGAAGTTACAGGTGTCATTGAGCTACAAAAGCTCACCTTATCTGAAATCTTTGGCTCTGAGCTACTGCAATGTCAGCAGAGAAAAGCTCCTGTCTGCTCCCCACAGCAGCACCCCCACAGCCCTGGCTGCTGTCAGGCTCTGCTGACCTGGGCTGAGCTGAGCATCGTGTTCAGCTGGTGCCTCCCTTGTTCCACACTGATGGATGCATTCCACCTGACAACAGGAGTGACACTTCTCCACATCTACATCAAGTATCACTTCATTTATAGCAAACTGATTCCTTTGGGGATTCAAGAGATTCTTACAGAAAGCAGCTCCTGAGAATAACCCCTGTCATGTGGGTTCATCTCAGCAATCTGCCTCTGGTTTAAATCTAATATGATGACATATTCAGTGCATTTCAAATAACTTCGGGGGGGGAAAAACACAACAACAAAAAAAACATATTTATGTGTTCTGTGTCATTATATTACAAGAAGAACAAACCCTTGAGACTGAATATTAAATGCATTGGCTTAAACCACTCCAGCATTATGTCAGCATTTCCGCTGGTTTGTAACATGGTATAAAAACAAGCATGAAGCACAATAATTTTGCTGTGGAAAGATATAAAATATTCCTACAATACAAGAGTAATACCTAATTGGTTTTGGTATTGGCAAGAATGAGGATGATATTTTCTGGTTTAATTTTATTGCACTGCTCACAGGAGCCAGCTTTGCAGCTCAGTGTACCTGAACAAGCAGCTCACCTCCAGCACTGCTACTCCTGTGCTGCTACAGCAAAGCTCTCATTTCCCCCTCATCCACCTTCATGTGATGCCCTCAGTGCCAGAGCTGGGGGTATTACAACTAACTTCTTACACTAATTTCAAAATGCTGCTTTAAAAAGGAAGTGTTTGTGCTCTGAAACACCAAAGAACTTCAGCAGAAGATACCTATATTTGCAAAGTCAGAGTGACAGCAAGGAAGGATCACAAAGTCAGCATTTATTACTGTTTTTATTATTAAAAGTATTATTGGCATTCTCAGAAAAACTGAAGCAGTGAGAATTTGAGGCTGCAGACAGCCTTTTTTGTCCTGAAGATTAACCTTTTTGAGGGTGAGTGGAATTATTAAAAAGCACAGCACTAATCACTTCAGAAATTTCAACTTTTTTAACAGCTAAAATGAGCCACACAGTGAAGAATCAAAAGAGAACATGCTGACCATGCTTCATGCTTATCTACCTGATCTACCAGGCTTGCTTGCCAGGCACTGAAGGAAGAAGAGCTGCTATTCAACTCTGAGAGGCCACAGTAACTGGTGAAGCTCTATTACCCCCCTGCAGCTTTACCCTCATTTCAACTCAGATCTTCTCACCTGTTTTCTTGCAGGGTCTATTTGGGCTTCCTATGCCAAGCAGTGAATCTCAAACATCTTTTAGAAGTAGGTAAGGGTGGGGAAAGGAATCTGAGAAGTAGGAAATTAATCAAATGTCTATTTATCTTTCCTCCCTATTGTATGGAATATGTTGGGGGTTTGAGTATTTGCCACTAAGCGCTCACATAAATGTTAAAGTGGGGCTGAACCTCCCTCTAAGTCAGGGGTGGGAAATCCACTGAGTCACAGCATTGGTTCCTCAAGTCTGTGACCAAGTACCAGAAACCTAATGGAACAGATCATAATTTAAATACATTTTTGCATTAAAATCCCCCTTAATAAATATTATGTATACTGATTTAGAAATACATTTTCTACTAAGACACTACTATGAATCAATCCTTCAAAATTATTTAAGATACTGTAGCAGGAACATATTCTATCATAAAAACTTCTAAAACTCCGTGTTAACTTAGAGAATTCTTAGAAGCCTATAAAGAACAGAAACAACAAGTATTACCTCACATACCCATCCTTCAATTAACTTGTCATTTTCAATAGCAAAAATTAAATGCTTTTATCTAAACAGCTACAGAAAAACAGCGATTAAGTTTCTCCTTTCTGTAAAGCAATGATTAATATTTAACTGCCTATTTTTCCTTTTCAAAGCTGCTTCCTTACAATTAACACATACACAGGTAATTTCAGTTCTCACCGACGACATTCTACTTTATCACAAAGTTAAGTGGAAATTCTGACAAGCAGCCTGGCTTTGAAGTAACTGCACAGATGTGGCTGTTGTGTAAAAGTTTCTCTTTAGAAACTGCTCTACGAAGGCAGCACAGCTCCAGCCTGGGGCAGTCAGCAGCTCTGGAGCAGCAGTGAGTGGAAAAGCTGCCTGCACATCTGCCAGCTCCAGAAATAAACTCAGCTCCTGGTTTGGATGAGCCTTACCTGACACAGAGACTGTGTGAGACCTCACTCCTTGCTTCTCATTGTTGGCCAGCCTGGAAAACAGAAGTTGGAAGCGCTGAATGCTGTACATTCTTCACAAACACTGGGAATTCATCCCAACAGGCACCTACTGTAATTAGCAGGGCTGAGCCACCTCCCCAGCCACAGGATGAGCAGGGGGAGAAGTCAGAGAGGAATCTACCACTTCATCCCATCTGGGGGAGCCAGATGGGCTTTAATCAGCACAACAATTCAGAGACCTGGTGAATTTGAAGGAAAACACAAAACCTACACTGTGCGCACTTTTAAGATGTGTGTAACATGGCTGTGCTCATACTTTCTGTGTGATCTGTGGGAAATGGAGTATTAACTGATTTCCTGCCTGTAAAAAGACTTATCCTGTACTATTTTGAATTAATTTACATGTCAAACATAGAAAACCAGTCGCATTTAAATGCAGTTATTTGTAAGTGTTCACTATGTTATGTATATAGTATATATTCATTATGTATAAATGTATTGCCCATTGTATGTGTTCATTATATATATTACATATTGTTCATTATGTATAAATGTATTGCCCATCACATATAGATGTTCATTATGTTATGTATATATTATGTACATGTTATGTTACACATAAACATTCATAAGGATCAGAAATTCTAACAAATTCTCAACTTTTCACCACTTACATATATAACCACAACTCTAATGGTCGAGAGCACTGCACTTCAGGCCTTCAGAAATGACGAATTTCAGCTGGCAAAGGCAAATCTTCCCAGATGCAAAATGCTGTTGGCTGGCAATTTTGTGTATTTGATAAAAGCTTTGCTGCCAGACTTGGAACACATGTGGTGCCCTTGTTAAACAGACTCAAGTGTACAAATTTAGTTTTGGTAAACTGCCCCAAAACGAGCAGCTTTTCCTTCAAACTTTATTTTACCAGAAATCCTTACCAATAAAAAAAGGTTAAGCTTTATGTAATTAGAATGTTGTTCTGTGTTTCTCATTTGCGTCTATTTAAGTAAAAAGAAATTTTAGAAATGTTCCTGTTTCGTGAGTGCACACTAACTTTACTGATTTTACTGTTCCCAGCCTCAACTTTTCTTCCCTGAATTTTAACTTCTCTATTTCTACAGTGTGAGAAAGCCGCCTGGTAGTGAGGGCTGCAGCAGAACCTGTGTGTAATCACTAATTCAGGAACAAACTGCATTCCATGCTCCACCCAGTAGTTAAATAAGTAATAAAAACTCCTTCCAGAAATTAAGGAAGAAACAGAATGAGGTGACTGGGTCAAAGCAGGCACAGCCGTGTCCCAAAATAAAAAGGAGGAGGTAAAACACCATCAGCCACTAAATGTCACTGGGTCTTTCAGCAGTTACCTCGTGCTACTGGACAGGGGTGGCACTGCCTGATACAGCTCAAGGAGGACACTGCTGATGTGTGACTCTGAACTGGGTCTGGATGTGGCCACTGAGAACAGTCAGATGACAATAGACTCAAAAAGTGTCTTGCTTTAAAGACTGAAGTATAGGAGGCCACAACAAGGAACTGCCCATGGAAAGATGAGACAACCATGACAACCTCCAGAGAGGATGGAGACTCAGCTACTTACACCAGGGGAGCAGAGAATCATCAGGAAGAATTAAAGGCTTGCCTACATTAGAGACCACCAACTCCGACAACATAAGGAATAGTCTAAATCAGAGCTGAATCAGAAATTTATTATTTACCTTAAAGTCTGGGAAGAAGAAAAACGCAGAGAGGTATCTTAGCACATGTCACAAGAATTAGTAGATGCAGGTAACTTGTCTCAGGGCACCTTTAATTAATTATCATCTTAAAACCAACCAGGGGGAAAAATGCATCTCTGTTTGCCTGACATAGGATCAGTGTTCTCCCGGCATCCACAATTATTAGTGGAGAACATGTATTTTCTACATTTAAAACAATAAAGAGGTATTTACTATGCTATTCTTTATTACACACTCTAGATCTCAACTTCAACCGGCCCCATTAAGGAAGTTTTATTAAGAAAAGGTGATGCGACAGATTTATGATAGCAGCAAAAAGTGTGTTTTCTGTATTTCACATAAGCCAAAAAGAGGACAATTACGAAAAAGGAGACCACAGACTGAGTCACAGATTGAAACCACAATTCATAAACTGTTTAGCACCACTCCTATAACTAAATATACTCATGGATTCAAAAGGAATAGCCTGAATCCCAGTCAAGTCTTTTCCAAAACATTCTGCTTTTGTTATTGTCAAATATGATAGATGCATTATGCACTTTTGTCCTCAGATTTTCTTTCTGGTATCTTTGTAGTTTAATACTACGGTGAGCTTTTTATACCCTACCTGCTATTTGTTCCAGAATCCAAAAGCAACAATAAAAACTAGGCACGTGCAAGAAATTCCAAAAGCATCACTATTTTTCAAAACATTTTTTTTTAATATATAAGAAAAGAAAGCACAAAACTTACTTTGGTATTGATGGTAAAGCTCTTTCACCTTCTGTGTAAACAAGAAAACAAGATTAAAGCTTCTGTGAGTTTTCAAATAACCTCTCTCAAAGTGAAATATATATATGCCTGAAACAGTAATCATCACAATCTCCCAGGGAAACTGAGGTGACTCAAAAGAATGTTCTATACATATATAAAGAGCAGCATAGCAACAACAACAACTACCCACTCACACAGACCTTTAGGCAAACTCTCATCTGAGGAAACAATGTACACAGAATATAAAAGCTCTTTTTCATTCTTAACAAATAACTCCAATAAATCACTTGCAGAAGGTGTGACACTATCTCATCTCTCTGGTAAGAAATGCTTTTCTTTTATCTCCAAGATGTCCTAAGTGCTAACATATAAATAAAACAATTGAATCCAACTTGGATTTCCAAGTAAGACAACTGAAATAAATCATTAAAGCACATATTACCATATTGATTTCAACTGGCTTGAGATTATACAATAATAACGTTTTGTGCCAGAGAGTAAGTCTGCTTTTTGTACACCATATTCAAATCCTTGCCAGTCTTTCTTTGAAAATGGTAATGTGTACAAGAGCTTGGGTGTACATATTCAAGGGGATTTTTTCCTACTGGATTTGATGAAACCCTTGGTATTCCTGGGGGGAAGTTATTAATCCTTTAGCAAAACACCTTTTCAGTAGATTTGAGTATGCAGGAAAGGAGAGAAGATGGGTAATAAAGTGTGTTTCACTCTCTAAAACAAAGTAGCTCTGATAAAGTGACCGGAGAGAATGGCCACACTTGCAGAAAATGGTGACATACACTGTTGAACAAAATCATGTAAATTCTCATTTGTTTTTCTCCCATGCTAAAATTTCCAGGGATTATAGGTATAAGCAACAGTGTCACCTCCATGTATTAAGTGACTGAGCAGAAAAATGCCCAGTACCCAAAAGCCACACTCAACATGGCAAAATACACTATTTTGGTTCATTTTTTTCTGCTGTCTACAGGTAGAAAAGCATGATTTGGCTCAGCAACATCAGTCTGTTTTGGTCTGTCTGATAGGGAGTGTTGAAAAGGAAGTTGCAGAAAAGAAGGGAAACCAGAAACTGCAATTTCAAAGCCCTGAGTAGCTCAGCAAGGTGACAAGAGCAAGCACCTGGAACTGGGGGGCAGCGCAAGGACAGTAAGATTACATAAGCAGGTGGGAGATAAAGGCACTGTGATATGTTAGGGTAAATTATACCTTTTGGGAAGGAAACAAAAGGCAAGGATCCTCAGAGACAGTGTGGAACAATAAATATGAGACCAATGGGCTGGAGGTGCAGCCTGGCAGTAAAAGACTGGGGGACAAGTACCCAAGAAAGAGAATGTAATGGGCATGAAGGGCTCAACCTGGATGAAACTGGGCAAAAGACATCAAGCTTGAAGGAACAGGCACAAGAGTCCTGCCCACTGCTATGCAAGCCTCCCAGGGCTGTAAAGAACACTCAAAAGAACTTTATTTTTACATGACACCTAGAGCTGTCAGCATTAGTTGTGAAATCATCCTGGGTTCTTGGTTTACAACAATTTATGCTGCTACTGCTGGTTGCTCCAATGCTGCTCTTACACTTGGCAATAGATTTAAGGCTTAGATGGTGCTGATTAATCACACATGTTACTGGTGGAACACAGAGTCTTTCTCTATGTTAAAAGAACTCCACTAAATTGCACAGTTAACCTTATCATTCTGTATTTTTAAATCAAGGTAATGGATGCACAATTAATAATCAGCTATTCAAAACAGTTCTCCTTGCTCTTTAATATGTAGCTCCATTGCATGTTAACTGCATACTATTCAAATTGCATTCTAAAGATGGAATTTTAATTTCCCCTAGGGCTCTTTTTTTCTAGAGTATCATATTTGGGGACTTCAGAAAGATCAGTGAATGATTTAATTAGACTTGATAGGAATGATTTCATAACACTTGCAGGGCCACAATGTTTCATATATCTGAGGTACTGAGCTCAGATCAGATATGACTATTTTTCCCTCCTCCAACCTCCTAAGAAAGTGAGAAATACCACAGAGGTAGCAACTGTTAGTGTGTGCTGAAGTCAAATACTACATATCAAAGAGGATCTAAAGAAGATAGAGAGAATCTGACTTCCACTGTGGTATTAAATTTCCTTAAAGAAGAGAATCTCATTCTGCTCCCACAAGCCTCTATTCCATTTTTTGAACAGCTTCCTATCAATGCAAAGCAAGGGTCATAATAAAACATAATAAATCATAATGAAACAAAATCTTGATTCCATTATAATAGCAAATCCTTTCTTGGCCCTTTGTGAGATAGGAAGAATGTGAATAGAAGCAGCCTTACACAGGAAGTTGAGCAGCAGAATGATGTAGTCATTCTAGTATGACGTAGTCATGAGTTCGAAGAAAAAGAAAAGCAAAGGAAAGGTGAAGGAATTGAAGGGAAAGTGAAGAGAAGGTGAGAAGAATTGAAGTAGTCTGGAAAACTGTGAGGAAAGATGGGGATAAACAGAGACAAGCAGAGACTGGCCCAAGTTAAGTCAGTATTTGCTTCCAGATCCACTGGGAAATCCAACAGCACACATGGGTCCACCATACCCAAAACTGTTTCATCAGATCACCCCCATTTTCACTGTCCCCTGCTGAATTCCACAGGACATAACTGGCTTTGTGCCCATTTGCATCAGAGCAAGAGATCTGGACCCTCACCCTGGGGGCTCATGGGGCTAAGAAATGTGGACAAGGCAGGCTCAGCCCTGGGAGGAAGGAAGGAGCATCCAGAATTGCCTGGAAGCCTCAGCCTGGTGCTTGCAGGGACTGGCTACAGAGACAACACACCCCTTGTGTGCTGGAGACGTGTCAAGTGCAGGGCTGTAAAAGGACAGGAGAAGCTGAAAAAGCAAGTAAATGTTTCTTAAAAAACTCACAGAAAGTATGCAGGCATCAAAAAACTCATACATTCTTAAGTAGTACCAGAGGTACACAGGAGTTGCAGTGCTAGGGGGTTGGAACCAGACTATTTTTGAAGGTATCAGCAAACTGAACTATTCTGTGA
Organism: Rhabdornis inornatus; assembly: GCA_013397075.1. Taxonomy (NCBI): domain Eukaryota; kingdom Metazoa; phylum Chordata; class Aves; order Passeriformes; family Rhabdornithidae; genus Rhabdornis; species Rhabdornis inornatus. Next base: position 244,474 of record VWZS01005954.1, read on the forward strand.
TTCTACTGTGACTCTGTGCTTCCTCTATCACTGGATATAATTAAAGAAAAAAATAATCTGCATGGAACTCCTGATCTTGCAGACGCCTACATGCTCTCTAGATACAAACTGCTCACTTCAGGCACTGGTGCCCAAGCTGATGCTCATCTTTTTACAGTTTATATCCCAAATAAAATACCAAATATTCATTAGTACCCCTGCAGGTCTGAAGTCAACATTTCTTACTAACAGCATCCCAGTTAAGGCATATGCTGTTTTTCACAAGTTGAAACCCACAACATTTTTGCCCTATTCTATATTCTTTAAAAAAAATGGGATATTCATGGCTCTACTGGGGTTTCCACTGGATTCTCCAGGTGTTTCCACCCTGAGCAGAGCTCCATATTGGGCACAGCAGAACCCAGGCACTCCAGTGGTCCCAGCCAGGCTGGGGGTGCCAGGAGGAATGTAAACTGTCCTCACCTAACTGAAATTATTGTGAAAGCAAAATCAGTGAGGGGCCAAAAGAAAGAGGTAACAGTATGCTAAGAATGGGAGCACATGCTACCATTCAATTAAAATGAAAATGATGCCTAGGGTAAATCTGGGTGAAAACAAAAAGCACTTGTGTGGAGAACTTCACAAACTATTTAGATCTGGTATTTTTGAACACTTCCCTGGGCAGCTTGTTCCAATGACTAACTACCCTTCTGAGGAGGAGATTTTCCTCCACAACATTCAATTTAAACCTCCTCTGGAGCAACCTGGGGCTGTTTGCTCATGTCCTAGTACTTGTTAACACAAACATTAAGTGTAACATTTCTACACTAGTCTAAAGGGACCTGTCCATCAAAATATTTTTGAAAAATGAAACAAAACTGAATGGAAAAATGCCAAATACTGTCCACATCTTAAAACATTATCAAGGCCTCTCCCCAGATTAAGAGGAACTGGATCGTGAATGGATTGCACAACAGACATCACAAAACCAGGAGTAATCAAGAAGGACAATTTATGAAGAGGCTTGCAAGAAATGTAAATTTACAGCAAAGGATGGGACAGCTCAAAAAGGGAATAAAACACATCTGTGGGATCAAGAGTTGTTCCATGATTTGTTTCTGATGTGTCTTACACAATCAAAGCTCATTGTGGGAGGGATCTAGGAATGTAGATCATGACGGGGACAGCTCTCCTACGAAATATTTAATAAACAGTTGCTATGACCTTCAGAAAAAGAAACCCAGAATTTATTTTAACTAGAGGGGCTCTCTTCATGTATGCATAAAGGGGAATGTTCCCCAAGTGCTACCTGATGTTCCTGTTCAATCGCTGCTCATTTGCTTCATGTTAAAATTCTGTGTTATAAGAATAGCACACTAATAAACACCCTGCATTAAATGCATTGATTTATCCTGCATTCAAACCTACCAGAAACCTCAGTGCAGGGCACAGGAAAACCAGAGATATTGCCCCTCAGAGAGCTCAGTGAGCCTACAAGATGTAACAGCTGCTGGTAAGAAAATCAGGTCAGGAATTAGAAAGAAAAATTGCAGATAGATCAGGTCAATTTTGATGGGCACCACCACCAGTGTGGAAGTGGCAAGAATTGGACAAAGTCCACAAGTGCCCCTAAAGGAAACACAGAGACAGAGTCAGAGCTATCCATTAACTCAGGGAAGAGGTCATGTGCAGACATGAAAAAGTTTTATAAGATCAACTGTGGCTACAACAGTTCAGGCTGGAAAACAGCCAATCCACTGGTATTAGAAGGAAAGTTTTAGGAGTGAATAATAAGGATTGTAGCAAACCCCAAACCATGATTTCTCAGAAAAGAAGAGGCACAAAAGACCTTCACTCACAGGCACACATTAGTCTAGTGACATGGAAATCTTGGATTGTGATGCCTATTTTTAGAACAATAAACTATTATTATCTCTGATGCTAGCTTATCCTTTTAGTGTCTGATTTTGTGGCCAGTGGTTCATCATCACCAAGCTGTGCACCAGGTTGGCTTGGAGAGCTGAGTTTGTGTTGAGGGAAGATTTTAGTTTATGTGGAGATAAGGCTGCACAACTCATACAGGTTCTAACAAAGCTGCTTGTTTTGGAGCTCAAGGTCACTCACACACACAAAGGGTCAGAAATAACAAGAAACATGCAAATTTAAGAATCATTTGAACAATTACCACGTGATGTCAAAACATCTAACACCCTAAGATCACATTTCTTTATTACTGAATGACCAAGTTTAAGTTTGGGGATTTTCTGAGCCACGCACAGGTAGGATGTTATAGATGGACCTGGAAAAGACCTGAATTATGTTAAGAACATCACCCCAGGGAAAACCTGGGGAAGAAAAAAGCAAGAATATGGCTAAAAGACACTCCATTTCACATCAGAGAGATGCTAGGATAGCTTGTGTACTTTCCTGTGTCACAAACACGGAAGAAGGAAATAGTTGATTGTTTTAGAAAGTAGGAAAGTTGAATTAATTTCCACGGGTAAAAATGAGAACAACATGAAAGAAGAAAACTTCATTCTTAAGCAGCTTTGCTTGCATACTTTTCAATAATTAAGGCTGTCTGAAACTGGAAAAAATTCCAATGAATTTAATTAAATTCTCTCTAAAATGAAGTGTACCTGCAACCTCGTTTCACAGCTTCCAGCTTGTGAGATGCTACAAAAACAACTGATAGACACTATAAAATGTATCTCTGCTTTAGTTCTACTTCACGAGAGAAACTCATGAGACTTCTCAAGGTTTTTATTTTTTAAATGGAGATATTTGAGTATCTAGGAGAAAGGCAGAAACTAAAAAGTTACCACCAGCCAGTATCTTATACAAATGCATCCTAACTAATGTCACTGAATTTCCACTTCTGTATTGGGAATCATGTTAGAAGGTAACACACCCTTGTTAGGAGTACCTTTAATAATTACACTTCACTTCTACTGGTTAGGTTTGGAATTAATGTAAAGCAGTGATTACTGACATGAGTCTTAATTATCAGCCACTAAGCAATTTTTGACGCAGTGACAACTTACTATCAGTGTTTCTCATGGCTGCTCCCTGAAGGAACTGAGCCTCCAAGTGAGGGTTTTTCTGCTACCTTGTGTCTTGTACTGAAGTGCAAAATAACCTCTGGGCAGCTCTGAGGGTGGAGGTGTCCTTACCTTTCTGAGGCCTGATGATGAAGGACTGCGTGGCGCCGTTCACCAGCCGGCAGTAGCCATCGATCAGGTCAGCCATGTTCTCTGCAATGGTTAAGGACGGTGCTGTCACCGTCAGAGGCTACAGAAGAGAAAAAAACAAGGCACCAACAAAGAGGAATTATTGTAGTTGTAAACACTGAGAGGAACAGCTGTGTCATTGCATCAGAACTTTACACACACCCACAAAGCATAAACAGAAGAACGTGGGTGAGCAGGGAACCACCAGAGAGATTCTTGCTTTAACTTTTGTGCAGCAAATTTCAAACAGGAGGTTCCGAAAGCACAGGTGGTAAAACCCTCCACCTAATGTAGCGTTAATTTGGGCTTATGAGGTGTAAATCACTGTTGAATACAACTGCTATGAATTTCAGGGCAATAATTAAGACAATTCTGAAGAAGTTGCTTATTCCTTAAGGCTCTCACAGGTGGTATCTTTTTTCCCACCCTCTGCAGCAATTTCTTCTTTGCCTAAAAGCAGCCCTTCCCAATTTCAAAAAAGATTTTTAAAAAGTAAACTATGTACAGTGGAAAAAGACATGAGAGACATACAGACAAGCTATTAATTCCAATACCACCAACATTCATCATCCTCTGCACAGATCTGTCACCCTCCCTCAATCCTCTGCCACTGCTTTCTTGTTCACTGGACCAAGGAAAATATTTGATCTCACTTCTAGCACTGCTTCCATGTAATACAAGGGAATGAATTTTCCTTCTTTCAAATTTCCCCTTTACACAAAAGTGGAATTTCTCTGTTTTCTCTCCAGGATGCAGTACATATGTGCAGGCTGCTATTAAACTCCATTTAAGAGCTACTGTTTTCATAAGAAGCTTCTTCTATGAATATCAACATCTACAAGCACCAGATGCAAAACATAAAACATGTAATGAGCTTCAAATCTATTTTAAAACCAAACCCAGAACCAAGTCCAGTACAGAGAATATCCACATTAAGAGTATGCTACACCCCACTCCTTGCAAGGAAAAACAAAGTAGCAAGTTTATCACCACATACAGTATCAATAACATACCTCAGGTGCACCTGCTATCTTGAGCTGCAACATCCCTTTCCTGTCCTTGTCTTCACTGTTTGAATACTGAATGGTTTGCACTTGATTGAAGTCTGCTAGATGGGTGGGCTGCAGAAAGCCAAAACAAAAAAACAAGAAAAAAAATCAAAATCACAGCAATATAGCCTGCCTTCATCCCTGGTGTTGCAAAAGCACAGGGAGATTTTGATCCCAAACTACACGTGCAGAAATCTGTTCTCTGTTCCTTTCTGGAGTTTCATCACCAATCACTCTCATCACACACAATCCAGCGTCTGGAAAAGGAACCCAGCTCCACTGTGCCCACAGAGGTCACTGTTGAGCAGTGCCAGGCACACATTGAAGTGGGAACAACCTCTTGGATGTCAACAGAGAAAACCCAACAAGTAAAAACCACAGGGAACGCACACTGACACATTCCCAGCATCCCTCCAGACTGCTGGAAGAGCTATGTTCTTAGCTGTGTATTCCTGATTTCCCCATCTTTTTACTGCTTCTGAATTAATTTCAATAGAAAGATTGACATAGGCTCAGCTTAAGCTGTGATTGTAAAGTTCCCAAACATTTAATCGAAGGATCTGTCTGGACAGAGCTCCCTTGGACCATGGGGGTGCACAGGAAATAGTGAAATACAGCTGGAATCAAGTAAGGCAAAGGCTGTGAAGGGTATGAAGAAAGTAAATAAGCAGTGCCTGCACAAATGTGCTCACCAACTGGTTAAACAAGCTCTGCATTTACACATTCCTAAGAAAGAGAACAACTCAGAATAATTCACATTTCATTGGTTAAAAGTCCCCACCAATGCTTCAAATTCTGCAAGTGAGCACTTCACTGGGTAGAAAAGCCAACAAATTCAGTGCTAAAGCTGACACTGTCTCTGTACCTAACACCAGCGCCTTTCCTCTGATCCCAAATCACAAATTAATATCTGACTAAGAGCTGTACATGCTGAGAGCTCCCAGCTCTGTTGTTTAACCCAGAGATCAGAATGGTCACTCCTCTTTCTGTGACATCCAGTTCACAACAGGTCAGGGTTGCTAACACAGTGACTGAGGAAAAAACCCACAAAACAGAAGCAGACTTACATTTGCACCCTTGTCTGTCAGGTAACTGATTCCTTCTTCTGGGCCAATTGCCAGTTCCACTGAAATAATCCAGCTTGACTTGGGAGTCAAAGGAGAAAGGGCAGAATTTCAGTAGTAAGAAAGGCCTTGCTATGGAACACTATCATCCAATGTGATAAGTACAGGTTTTAGTAATTAATATCTAGAAGCTTTTCAACTCTTCAAACACGATTATATTAAAATCAAGTAATTCTGTAAGTGGCAAGACCCCTCATGACCGGTTTCCTGGGGATCTCTGCAACTCAAACTGCATTTCCGTGTGCTTTATCTTAGGTCTACATGAGAACCATGGATTTCCTGTACTTCCTCTTCTCAGGGACATTGATATTCAAGTTCTAATTTCTGCTGCAGTCTCCATTTTCACAAACCTTCCAGACTTGGGGTCCTTCCTCAAAATTTGCTTGAAATAGGTAGACATTAACAGGTATTGGATGAAAATTTACTAACAGAAGTTGAGAAGTTTCATTTCCTTGTGGAAATAGCTGAAAAAGTGCTTGACTTTCAAAAACAAAGCACCTATAAAAGTATTTTATTTTACATACCATTCTTACCCAACTAATGAATGATGATTTCTTTTTAAACAGTCAATGGAGAAAGTTCTAAATAAAATCAATAAATATAATTTGTTGCTAATGAAATCCAATTGTCTCTACATAAAAACAGGATATAAGCAAAAAAATATTGCAGAACCAAGCAAAAGCAACTGGACTTAAAACTGCAGAATGTTTTCTGGTGACTGTCACATTCCTCTACTTACACCAAGAGCACACTTGAAGCATTCCTTGTCAAATCTGTATACTGGAGAGAGGATCTCAAAGAACTTCAAAATACTTTCTTCTCTATTGAGGTTGGCAAATTGTCGAAATGTTTGTTGGATTAATTTCCGTAGTGTTTTGGCCTGTGGATTAAAACATTTGGAGAACATTTATTTTAAATCTAAGAGCTGAGGGACATTTTAAGAGTTTTGGTCACTTAGTAGCACTAGCAGTGTCTTTATCAATGAAATGCAGACAATTCTCAAGAAATAAAAAAAGCTTCAAAATGTAAGCCGCAGTTCTGCCTTTTAACTTCTGCTTAGGATCAACATTATTCTTGCTATATTATAGAGAGGATATCTAACCAATAACATTTTGAATAAGTTATAATAAAAGACCACAAGTTAACCCTTCCAGGAATGTATGTTCTAAGTTCCTAATTTCTTTCAACTCCTGAACTGTGTCCCAATACAAAACAAAAATAAAATTTATACCTTCATATAAGCTTTTAAACCTAAATCACACCATTCTCTCTCTTTCCTGGCAATAACAAGCCAGCTGTAGCTGTATCTTAAATCTCTGCACACAATAACTTAGACTATCCATAATAAAGTGGATTATTTCAGTCTGATAATAAGCAAAAAAAATCAATATAAAAAGATGAAATTTAAATAGTAGACTGAATGGAAAATGTAAACCAAACATTTAAATTAAACTATATTAACTATGTTGTCTAGTACTTCATTAACTGTTTTCAGGGTATAAATAACCACTTAGAGCAGCACAAAGGACATAGCTAAACTAACATAAAAAAATTAATTATCTGCCCGTACACAATGTATAATCCATGAAAGGCAGCCACTCATATGAAAATAAAAACAGGGCCTGAGAAGCAATATCTCTAAGATGCCCCCAATCTGAACAAGCCATCAAGAACTGTGAATAAAAACATCTGTCTGAAGTGACTGAATGGCCTCCAAAAACCCATTTCTAATACATCTTCCAACTAACAACGACAGAAAGCAAAACCATGGTTATCTTTGCAATATGTCAAGGTTAAGACAGGAATTACCACTGTGCCTCCACACAAACTTATCTGAATGTCCCATTTGAACAGCAGTAAAACTCTTTATTCTCCCACACTGCCTGTTAACAGCCCCAGGCACTACACAAATACCAACTTCCTTTTGCTGTTAGCACTTCCAGCCCGATTAGACACTCATTTTTAGAAAGCCTTCACAGAATGTTCAGAAGTCAAAATAGCCAGAAATGTTTATGTGGAGAGTTTAGGAGTCAGTAGCTGTAATCAAAGAGTGTTGCACATTCACAAAATGATCAGTTTTGCAATGATGCATATATAGGTTGGGAAAAAAGCCCTCTCAGCACACACTATATTGTCAAATTAACAAAGAAATCCGTGACTTTGGTGTAATTTCAAATTATTTTGTCAATTTAGCAGAACCTACTATCAGGTGGATCATTAAGGAGGCTGCAGAGCTGGACAGAGTAAGAGAGCCTCTGTGAAATTTCCCATGTGCATCCAGAGCTGTCTCAGGCTTTGTTAAGACTCAGACACTCTACACTGGAACTCCCTGTTATCTTCATCTTTACAGAGAAAACAAACTTCAAGGCAAGTGCAAACATTAGCTTATCACTGGCAAATATCATGAACAAGACACAACAAAATAAAAGAAACATTTGCCAGCTCAAGGTGTCCCAAGTATTTCAGCCACTCAGTTGATGAAAGATATTTTATTCTGCCCATGGTTGGTTTTCCTGACTAATTCCAGCATCACATTTGCTGCCAGGAATACTGGCATATGTTATCTGGCTCTTTTCAGTCCACCAAGAAGAATTGGTTACTTTAAATTTTAAGATCATGAGCAAGGTGTAAAGATACAAAGTCCATTAGAGTCACAGGCTGGTTTGGGTTGGAAGGGGCTTTAAAGCCCATGTTGTTCCAGCTCCCAGCCATGGGCAGGGACACCTTCCACTATCCCAGGTAGCTCCAAGCCCCATCCAACCTGGCCTTGGACACTTCCAGGGATGGGGCATCCACAGCTTCTGGGGCCAACCTGTGCCAGGGCCTCACCACCCCCACAGAAGAATTTCTTCCCAATATCCCATCCAGCCCCACCCTCTGTCAGTGTGAAACCATTTCCTGTGTTCTCACTCCATCCCTTGTCCAAAGTCCCTTCCCAGGTCCCTTTCAGCCCCTTTAGGCACTGGAAGGAGCTCTGAGCTTCCCCAGAGCCTTCTCTTCTCCAGGCTGAACAGCCCCCAAAAGCACACCTCTTCCATAAGAGAAGCATCTATCAGAAATATCTGCAAAGAGTGAAATGCACTGGAAACTTGCTCTTAAAAGCATTTCTAAGAACCATTGTTCCCCCTCTGTGTCTGTTCAAAGCAGAGAGAATTGAGAGAAATAATTAATTTTATATTTCACAGCTATTGGGAACCCTCCTTTGCCTGCCAGTTCAAATTCCCTGGTTTTTACAAAGTGGAAAAGCAATTCAAGGATTTGGACTTATTCTGTATTATTTTGGATAGGGATTTCATTTTCATTAAAAAGCAGACACACTTCTCCTTCTCTCGTTTTTCTTCTTTGTATGTTCAAAATTTTCTTTCATGTCTTTACAAGGTTCCACTCAGCTTCACCTTCTGGCAACTCTTGCTACTTCTTTCTACTGTTCTACCCACTTCAAGATTTCCAAAGTGCAGTTTTCTTGGTCAGTCAGTTTTCTGGCTCCATAATATTATTTTTGAGACAGTTATTCATACTTTTATGTCTGGAGCCTTTTACCACAATTCTTCCCGTTAGCAGAAAATACAGTTTCAGATAATTGCTTAAATTAAAATGCAGAGGGGATTACTTAAATCCACTTGACTTCATTAGCTTCTGATTTTCAAAAGTCTTTTGAAACAAAACCTTGTCATGACAGACCTTTTGTGTTTACCCATTTAAATTACAATGCAGATTCTTTCCAAATTCAAGTTGAATTCTATTCTTTCTATAAAGCTCCACTGCTTACCAAAACGAGCTCCAAAATAGCAATTTATGATTTATACTTTCATGTATGAATTGTAAGAGACATTTTACCAGGACATTCATATTGAGGGGGCTATAAATGTAAAATACTTGGTGACCATTCTTAATCCCCCTTTTCAACACATGTTGAGAAAAATTTGCATTTTTTACTCTGAGAACATATGGACTTCAATGGGAGCGAGGTTCAAGTAACGTTTACAGTCTTAGCTAGGATTAACATAAGCAGAAATTACTGGAAATCTGCCTTCAATAAATTGGATACAGTCTTGAGCAAGGAAGGCATCAAGTTTATCAAGTTCCCCGTAAAATATTATTTTTTCTTACATGTTCCCTTCCTCTTTCTCCAGAAGTCTCATTTTTCTTTTAGGAAAGGGAAAAAAAAGAAAAAAAAAAAGTTATTTGATACAAGAGGCTCCAAGGACTTGTTTTGCACTTTTACCCCCAAGGTCTGAGAGGCAGAGCTGTGGCCCTCTCACAGCAGCTCAGCAAGGCCATGTGAATCACTTTATCCTCATCCTGCCAGCTGCAGGACTGGGATTTAGATCCCACCAATCTGATTAGACAGCTTGGATGTTTTTTCACAAAGCAAAACTACACAGAAATTCCCTTAGGACTGTACAGTGAAAACTATAATGCAATTTTCAGATTTCTGACACTTTTTTCTGTAGAGCAGTATAGGATTGACTGGACTGTAATTACCTTCACTGAATCAAGTAAACCCTTCGGGAAAAACCGTCTCAAACCCACATCTTTCCTGAAAGAAAAAATATACACAGCATTAATATGAAAAACATTGTGCAGTATCATACTTCTCTTTTCAGGGTGGTGCTTTTGGTCCATTTTTTGTTTTGTTTTTTAACTAGCATATACAATTACTAAACCATTTCCCTAACAAGGTCTCAGAGAAAATCTCAGAGTAACAAACAGACTACCATTAAAATTCTAACTAGAGCCACTCCACATCAAATGTGTTGTGGCAGCATCTTCTAGTCTAAACCCCAAAGGACACTGCATTTAACCAGGTATCTGTGTGGAAAGTCCATTATTTGAAATGGTGTCTTGGGCACAGAGGATTTTTGAGAATAAAAACTGTTATTTGTACATGTTTTAATAATTTCAAGAATATAGAAAAAATATTCTCAGAGCATGCAGTCAGTTGAGAAGGGAACAACATGAAAGTGGAAAACCCTGATAAACCTCTATTAGAATAGAGCAAAAGATTTAATAAAGAATTATAGAATGGTTTGGGTTTGAAGAGACCTTAATGACCATTCAGTTGCCATGGGCAGGGACACATTCTACTAGACAAGGTTGCTCAGAGCCACAACTTGGCCTAAGGAATCCAGGAATCCATAAAGGAATACACATGGTATCACCTCACTAAGCATGCTGAGTGCAATTCCACTACTGTTTTACCCTTTGAAGCACTATAATTAAGGAGTTGTTTAAATTTCTACTATTATTTTTTCCTCATACTGAGCAAATTAAGCTTACCAACTTTTCTTTTGCAAGCAATCTCATTTTTTGCAACTGTAAACCAGGTGACTGTGAGCTCAGATTTGGCAAACTGAATTTATCAAGCTCATGTTCACACTTATAAATTGGGTTGTAGCCCTGGTCTGAAAACCAGAACCAGTAAATTTTTCTATGCTCTGATGTTCTGCATGCAGCTTATGTCTGACGTGTGTTTGTGTCACTACAGCTGAACATCAGCTTCAAAAAAAGATGTTTGAGAAGTTGCCAATGACAGTGCAGAAGACATCACTGTACAACCAAGTGCAAAAAACTTGCACATAAAAAAGGAAAAACTAAGACAGAAGTATAAATAGGAAAAGGATTTATAGCTCAAAGGTGTTACTGACTTTTTTTCCTTTAAATTTAGGACATTACCATCTCTTTCAAGTGTTCTTATCTGCTTCTGGAACAAGTATGAAAGCAAGCTTTCCATGACTGTATGCTTTGAACATACACAGAAATACATCTGGAATTCTTACACTTGGCAAAGCAAGGAAAAGCTGTTAGCAAGTGGAGATATTCAGGATTTATTTACTGCTACCTAACAGCACAAGAACAAAGCCAACAGTAAAGTGAACATAAAAAGCTCACTCAGAAGAATAAACCAGGGTATTTCTAAAGCTTTCTGAAGATGAGTAGTATACAATTTCATACTAAAAACATCCTCAGCCAGGAGGAGCAGAATGTTCATGTGCAGCAGTGGCATCTGAGCAATGACAGCAAGCTACAGGATTATGAAACTTCATAAATGCTAATTCCTTCTATGCATTTCTCCTCAAATGCAAATGATACTCGGTTTATCATCCCACACAGTTTAATGAATCTAACACACTATTACCACCTAAATAATATGCAAAGATATTTTGACGGGGATGTATTAGTTTAACATTAAGCATCTGAGAGAGACTTGGTGCTTCTGAAATGAAGCACCTTCCATCACCTTGGTATCCCTCCTCTTTAACAGTCCTGCAGCACACAGCTGCCACAGCCTCATTTGATTCATTACTAGGACAAGCTGTAGAGCAGCATTTTGTACAGATCTGCATGCAACAAACTGAGAAAAAAATTCTTATGCAGAGTACAACAGACCACAACTCTTAACAAAACTTGTTAATAAAGCATCTCATGTGTTTAGCTGAGATGGAGGAGGAGAATTTAACAAAAGAACCACCCAGATTTAACGTCCTTGCCAGCAACAACTTATGGATACTTATAAATAAGAGAATAAGCACTGGAAATTGGAACATACAGTTTTACACAAAAACCCTACAAACTCCTTCCCAGCTGTGCTGTGTGGGAGTAGAACGGCCAACAAGGGAGACACCAAATCAGGGCTCTGGATGAAGGACTCAGACATCTGGCTTCTGATTGCCAACAAGAGATAACCAGTACTGAGATCCTGGTTCATACAGTTCCACTACAGCTTTGTACTTAACCTCATCTACTCCATCCTACCTGTAGGCTTAAATCTAAATTCAATTCTTTTAATGTACAAACTTCAATCAGATTAATAAAACACCAAGTATAGATACATGATACTGCTTGTCTTACAATGATAAGCAGCTTTAGGCAGCCTGTATCATGTATTTTTCACCTCAATTCAAGTTACAACAAAAAAAGCAACGTTAGATTAATATAATAGACTTTAACATGCCTTTTACCAAATTGTGGCTGCACCTGTTCCTTCCTACAGCTCCCATTTCTGTACTTGTAATTATCCCTGTTCTTGCTAATAGGCTTCACATTTATTATGAAAAAAATCTTCTTTCACTCCATTAAGGCCCAACTATTAAAGGCTACTTAACAATTTGATCCCATCTACCATTTCCCATCCAGATCTGTTCTCGTACGACAATCTGATCAAAGACAAATATACATCAAATAGACATCTGACAAAAGCAGGCAAGCAGCAATCACACCCAGTGCAAAAAAAGGCCATTTAAAAATTGCTCTCAGCTGGTTAAGTGCCTCATGATGTACTAAAACCAGCAATCCCCCCACAAAAAAATACCAAAAAGCCTCACTTGTGCAATAAATATTACTTGTGCAGTTAAACATTTATGAGCTATTAAGGTGGTAAGATCAAATTAGCGCATTTTGGGGATCACTGGCACTTTTTGCAGACCCTTTCCAGCTTGTAATTATCTATAGTATAGTCAGTTTAAGGTGGTTTTATCCTTCATCTCTCCCTGCTAAATCCCATACAAATCACATCTTGGTTCTCAAAAAAGAAAAAAATAACTTTTGAAATGCACAATTCTTCATGTCCAATTCTACATGGCCTTAAGCTGCTACATTTTGCATATCAGGGTTTTACTTCACTTTGCCTTTCACAGCAGCAACTTATTATTTCCTACCAAAGCAGTCACTGTTTGGAAAAAACAGACTGAAGGAAAGAAATCACTGTTAAACTGGAAGGAGCACCACACTGAGTCCTCCTGGAACTCTCACCTGTTACAATTATTAATTTATACTTTGTGTGACCTGTTATGATCTTGCTTTCCTTACTCCCATTGTTTCCAAAATCATTAACGTAATTATTAATGCTTATAGCTTCTGACTTGCCAAAAAACTGACTTAAAATACTTTAGTCAAGTTGTTACTGGAACATATGTATGTAAACTACAGCAATCATAACTCAAATACTTCCAGCTTTTTTTATATCCCCTTTATTAGTCCTTTCTCCTTTTCTGATGTATTTTCTCAACCAGGATATTCCTACTAATGCAGACAAAAACCTGAGGTTTTAAAAAAATAAAATTTAAAAATAAATTTTAAAAAATCCCTAATTCAAACAAGACCAAAGATTAAAAAATCTGGATAAATATAGGAGCACTACAGAAATACCAAATAAGCAGGCTATTCATCAGTTATCTTTACTTAGTAATATCACAGATCCCTCAAAAATCCTTGTAAACTTATTCATTGTTGTATAAAATCTTACCTTCCTCCTCCAAATGCTCTAATTTCACATCTCTAAAAGTTAGCACCCATTTGTCAAGCTTAAAACCTGAGACTTCACTGCTGCAACAACTTTTTATCCCAATTTTGTGTTAAACTGTACAGGATCTTTCCACAAGGGTAATTAGTAGAGATGAGCCTATCATTGGTGTATGTATGTCTGAAACTTTATCCACTATATAAATACAAATAAAAACAGTTTTCAGGTTTTTGCTAAAATACTGAAGGACTCTGGCTTGTTTGAACTGAAGCCACCTCCTGTACAACACGAATAAGCAAGCAAAGTATTTCAGTACAAGGATGCTCCTTGGTCTTCTCAAAATCTGTGATACACAGATGAACAATAACCTTATTAATTGCAAGGTCACAACTCAGAAAATGTCCACACTGAGCAAAAAAACCCAAAAACAATACCACAAACATTTTCAAGTAACTCAAACTTTACCACAAATGAGTCACAGCTGAAGAATGCAACTGGGCACAGAAAAACACCTCAAACCAGTATTGGCAAATCCCATAAATATTAGCAAAATTGTTAAAAACCACACTAAGCCTCCTGATCAAGCTTAAACTACTCCTAACTTGTTTCTCTGGAGCAGAGTTAAAGGCTCTTTTCCTACTTCTACATCTCAGTGGTTTTCATAATCATTTTCTTACATTAAATCACCTTAACAGCCTTGATGGAATACAAAAATTAAAACAAAAACATTCTGTCATTGAACTGAATTTATTGTTCCTGATGCAGAGAAGGGACGGTTCAAACCTCAAGCTACAATACAATACTTACTCTAACACTTCATAGTTGGACTTCTTTTCTAATGCATTGCCTCTCATCTCTCCGTAGGACCTCCTGAAGTCAGGAAAAATATTTGAAAGCAACAATTATTGGATAATTCAGCCTAAAAGTACAACATCAACATAATCAAAACTTCCACTCAGCATCAGAAAAAATTGGCAGAATGAATCCAAAGGTAAGTATTAAGTACATTATTATTCAACCTCAACAGATCAGATTTTTATTTTACAAGTTAACTGCACTTTCAGAACCACTTTAAGCCACTGCTGCTACCAAAAGAAGTGACTTAACCTGGCCTTCAGCAGCTCCTTTCTACCTCACACTGTACTTCCTCAGGAGAACCCTCTGTGCATGGAACAGGGAGAACCAGTGCAAGCAGGAAATGATGAAAACTGCTTCAATCCAGACATGTTCACATTAACAAGTAAATGAATAAATAGGAAAGCTTTGTTAGGAGAGGGTGAGATCATCGTTTTCATGGAGAAAATGGTAATGCTCATTCTAAGAGTTTCAGTAGTTCATCTATGAGAAGTATTTCATCAAAATACTCTGAAGAGCCACAGCTTGAGAACCAGGGAAGGCAGGACCTGGCTGACAACATAATCACAGATTATGTTCATCACATGTTTTGAAATAAGGCACAATGATTTTTAAATGCATAAGGAGTCTGCAGTTACATAAAGAATTTTTGTTTTCTCTGGGGCTACCAGCAAAACTTGTAACAAATGCATCAGGTTCTCCTGTGATACCTGGGAAATTTAACAAGCCTAAATTGTGTTTTAATTTGGAAAGTACTGTTCAAAGGACATTTTTATTCTCTCCTAACAAGTTTACATTTGTCATTCACTTCTTATCAATTTCACTTCTTCCCTAATCTCCCTGTGTGAGATATCAGCACAACTAAAGCAAATGTTTCAGGCTGGAAATTCTCCATAAATTAGCAAAACCCAACACATGCATTTCAAAGCTGGGAACTCTCTCAAGGATCTCTTAATCTGATATATTTATCTTTATTTTCCAGCTGTCTTTACAGTTGACAAGAACACCAAAAACACCCAAAAGGATCCTTAAGATTTAATAATTTCAAAACAGCACATTAAAAATTGAGTAAATACAGAGAGGAAAGGTAGCAGCATTTATCTATAATTACATTCTTTAGCTGTAGGATTTATATATGCAGAATCACAAGACTATTTACTAAATAACACCACAGATGCATTTTTTTTTAAAAGCATACTTCAATGTACTCTACAGGCCTTTGAATTATTCAGACGAAGAATTCACCCAAAAGGCAGTATCAAGATGTAATTAATTAAAATTTTAAAATAATGGTAATTTTAAAATCACTAGAAATTGGTTACAATACAGTCTATTCAGTTTTTCTTCAAACTGTTTCATAGCAAAAAAAAAGGTCTTATGATGTTTTATTCAACTCTACTGGTCAGAAATTTATTAACTTTAAGCAGTTTCAAAATTAATGTATATATTCTGTCAGAAAGATGTTGAATAATAAATTATCATCTTACCGGATTTCAAGGCAACCTAGTTTCAAAGCAATTTCCTGGTCCACTTGATCTGCTATTTCTAACATATAGTCATTTTTCACCTACAGTAAAAAAAGCAGGTAGGCATCACAGAAAGATCAGTTCAGTGCCAACATGGACTAAAATACTCCCCAAACAACTTTCTAATTAATACATCTTAATTTTCTGGAATGACAATTCACAGCCAAGAAGAGAAAAAAAAAATTGTGTTCATATTCTCCACAAATGAGCTGCACTTTGGTAAGAAACACATTTCAACCACAATGAACTTGACTGAAAAATTCCTTACCTATGTCAATATTAGCTATGCTTTATTAAATAGAATCAAAATTCACAGAGGACTGAGCAAATGGTTACACTTGCATTCTAGCTAGGAAAAGGCAGGCTGTTTTCTTGAACCATCCTGGTCAACAGGATTGAATTGTCTAGGCAGATCTCATCATGCAAATAAAACTGACAAATGCCTGGGAATTAAGTGAAAATAAAAATAGAAGTAAACAGAGAAGAATGTGCAAATTGTACTGCACACTGGCATAAAATAATGCTGAACAAGCATTATAGCAAGCATAGCAAGAAGAACCAAGAATGAAACTCAGTGGTGACCATCTACAGTAGGAAACGCTTCAAATCTTCATCACGTGTCCTGGACTTGTTTCATTTACCTACATGGATGTGGGAAGAATCCTATTTTTTAGGTAATACTTCCACCACACTGGCGTAAGCAATTTATACAGTACCTAACAACAACAAAAAACTCAGGCAGTAAAGGGAGAACAGAACCAGCGCTCAAGAACTTCACTGCAAATCTTGCACCAGTAACAAATCTCGACAGCTTTTCCTCAACAGCTCCTGCTATCCTCTTATGAAAAGATCAAGTTGCTGTTGAGATCCTAAAGTTGCAGCAAGTCCCAAAATACCAGAAAAATCCACGTGACTGACTTGCAGATGAAAGAGGAGATGATGCACTATGAAAGCAACACACTTCACCAAGTGGGTTTGTTGAGTGATGACAAGTTGTAAGAACAACTATTTCAAACTACTACTGCTAGGAAATGCATAATTTAGGAGGTAAGAAGTACAGCAGTGGATCCAACAGCTGGAGGTGTTCTCCTCTCAGCATTCTCCTTGGAACAAGTGAGCATCCAGCACAGCATTCCCTCAGCACCAGTGTGGTAGCTGGCTCCTGCTCCAAACTACAAACAAATCCCTAAAAACTTCCTGGATCTGAATTGCATGAAAAGTTTTAATTTGTTATTGAAATACATGAAAGAAGAAATATGATAAACTGTGCAAGAGTGAGAAAATGAATTATTACAATAGCTGAAAAACATGAGAAAAAAGCTTCTTGCATTTGAATTCATACAGGCACTCAATATGACAAAATAATGAGCTTTTAACTCTTCTCAATTCAATTCCTACAAATACTAATGAGACAGCAGAATAATTGCCCTTCAGCATCATGTAGTGTGCTATTTGTACACACATATGGAAATAATAATTCTGTATTCCCATAGTAATAGTACACACAATATGGATTAACAATTCTCCTCTTCATTATGCTCACAATTTTAAATAATTGGATTTAGATTGGATATTAGGATGATTTCTCCACTGGAAGGGTGGTCAGGGATTGGAAACAGACTGCAGGAAAGTGGTGGAATCACCATCTCTGGAACCAATCAAAGTATGGATGCAGCCCTGGGACATGGTTCAGCTGGATATGGCAGTGCTGGGCTAGTGGTTGATATTCCAAGTCTTTTACAACCTAAATGGTTCTATGATCCTATAAGCAGCAAAATGTAATAAATTACACCAGGATCTCTGTTCATGAGAAGGGACTTTGAACTGGTCCTGCACTAAAACTGCCAGACAGGAGCTCAGGGCAAGCAAATCAGGAATGGAGTTTAAGGCTCCATGAACTGCCATAAATGACCTCTGCAAACACATGTGGGTGATGAACAACAGCACAGCCCTCCTCCCCCTCAGGTCTTTGTGGGGAAACCTCAAAATGAAAAAAAAAAGTGTTGAAGATGAGGTCAGATCATATATGGATACCCAAATTCCAGAAATACTCACATCCTTTTTCTGAAAATTCACCTTCACGTACAGCCTGAACTACTTCACCTAAACAGTAAATCTGTTCACAAAATCCCTTGGCTAACCTGCCTTACATCCACCAAATCAAATACCCATTTACTGATCACTTATACTAAATTAAACTTTTTTTTTTTTTTTTAACAACAGATTCAATTTTTTAAACCATTTCAACAGTTTTGCATCACCAGGAGATTGCAAAGCTGTTATCCATCTATTACTTGAGGAATTCAGACACCAAGAAGAACTGGCTGTAGCAAAGTAGTTTTTCAGTCCTGACACACAAAACCTCCACTTGCAGGAACGCTGCTAATTTAAGGCCCAGTCTATTATGATTAAATGTGGATTCATTTATCTTCACAGCTCTTTCCCTTGTGGATCCCAGTGCTTCAGTGCTCAATCTGTTAAACTAAACAGCTTAAGAGCATCTCCAGTTTCATGCAAACATGGTTTTAAAACGCTGCTAGCCTCCTATTCCATAAATAAATAAGCAACATTACCCAAATATTTCAAGTTTAGGGTTTATCTCCTCCTGCCCTGCAGCTTGTGAGCCTTCACAAATTCCAGTCATGTTCCCAGTTTGAGTCTGCAACTACAAACATCAGATATAGACTAAGAAAATGTAAAAGACCATCCCACATTCCAACAAAATGGAAGGTGAAAAAGAAGTATTTTACATTATATACACCAACTTATTTCAGTGTTTAAATTTTGTGAGTCATAA
The DNA here is from genome assembly GCA_013397075.1 of Rhabdornis inornatus. Lineage (NCBI taxonomy): Eukaryota > Metazoa > Chordata > Aves > Passeriformes > Rhabdornithidae > Rhabdornis > Rhabdornis inornatus. The sequence goes on from VWZS01005954.1 coordinate 263,276, forward strand.
AAAGGTGATTATGAGCTTCACGAAACCTGTGGTGAGAATCCAGTGGTCTGGATTTGACACTGTCCTACTATGGATAGCCAAAGGTGCTTGGTTTTACCCTTTTTTCATAAACCTGCCTGCACACATTCTTCTTTCAATTTCAGCACAGAAAAAAAAAAGGCAGATTCAATTTCTACTCCCAGAATACCAATGAGAACTTCTCTTATCACCTTTAATTTTGCTTGACTATTCTCTTTGAGATGGCATCAGATCAATGCATGAACTAATGCCTGTGCAGAGATTAGATAAGAATTTCGCAGGAGGTTCAGCACAACCTCCTAAGGAAAAAGCCTGAGCAAATATTAAGTGGAAGAGACATAAGAGATAATTTAATGGTAATTAAATGCACTGTCACAAGGCAATTGAATACTTTTCCAAGAAGTCTTTTGTGTTTGCTCAATTATAACTTTTATTATTATTATTGTTAACATAATTAAACAAGAGAAATGAGAGTATTTTCTGGGTAAGACAAACAAAGCCCCCATCTTCAAGAGCACAAAGCCTATATACATACAAAGGCACAAAAACTGAACTCTTAGAAATCTAACAAAACCTATCAGGTTTTTTCTGCTGACTATGAATTCAGAAGTATGTTGAGAAAGAGGATGAATCTCTGTGGGGCTGGAGATCCTTTTACCTGCGAGCTTGTCACAATCCCTGGCAGTGTGTGCAGACCTCTGGCTGCACTTCCTACGGCTTGGAAATTCAGGTAACAGTGTGCAATACCTGGAGAAACTGAAGAATACAACTATCTATATATACATAGATATCTAAACACACACATCCTTTTCAAGCAGATCAAGCACCACTGCCATAATCTCATCCACAATTTAATTGTTCATGGGATCTCTCCAAAGGCTAAACCAGAAAAAAACCCACAGGATACTGTTTAATACACCTGAATTTTACCCAGTTTGTAAGACAAAACTGATTAATACAAATTTGTCACACAAATCTGGTTTTGAAAAAGCCACCCCAAAAACCCAAGTGGCCAAACAAGAACCCAAAACAGCAACTCTTGACCTCTTTCTCGAGCCCAACAAAATCTTTAAGGTGCTCCTGCTAAACCTGTGTGCCATTACATCATTTATACCCCACACTAGAGACCAGATGCTCTGGCCATGATAACATTACATGAAGTCTGTATCTATCTCCAGTACTTTATGGTCACAATGTTACAGCAATAAAAATGCATAGAGATCAACAAGGCAAACACTTGGATTGACACCAAGATTTAGAATTCAAGTGTCAACACTGCTAAAATCCTATACAATCAAAACGCAAAATATGATACCTGAAGTGAGTCAATTTGGTGTATGTTCCTTGTAACATATTTGCTTCCACTGACTTATTCATTTTGTATTCCCACATAATGTGCTTATCTCAACTCCCTGAGAAAAACATATTGGAGAACAGTTTAAAGGAGGATAAGAGACAGAAATAATTTATTGCTGCAAACTGCTGTGCTGATTTCAAGAACCTTTTCCCTTGGATTTTTTTTTTTAGTATGTTCTTACAAGTTTAGGTCAGATTTACAGTCAAGCAGGTGCATGCTTTGGGGGGAAAGGATTAGTCTACTTAAGTTCCATTAAACATGGAATAATGGAAATAAAAACTGCTTCAGGCTTCCAGGCGAGTACTACTGCAGTGCCAGTGCCAGAGGAAGCAACTCTGCTGAAATTTGCTCATTCATGGGGTGGCAAATCAGAATTAAAGTGTGACCTAAACTTCACATTTAGAGTTGACTTCTTGGCTATGAACAGTGATACAAAAAAGGGCTGCAGTGTGGGAAAAACAGGAATGCCAAGCATAAAGACACCTCTCAGAGGTAGAAAAAAGAAGTCTTCACATGTTCTGATAAAATAAAAAATGAAACAAAATTGTCATTGGCCTCACACACAGAATACACCTCGCCCACCGTTAGTGAATAAATGCTTAGAAAGGGCAGTAATATCCAAAGCAAACAAACAATTTTTAAATCTAACACAGCCCTACACCATATTTCCTGATTTATTACTGTCCTGATCTTCAGCAACAATTCACTTTATTTAAAATACTTTTTATTCTTAATAATATTTTAATTTTTCAATCACTCTTCTTCTTTTAGCCAGAACAGAAATTTCTCTTCTTTCTCCAGTATTTTGGGCATTAAAAGTTCAAAGATAGTCTTAAATCACAACAAAAGAAAGGAGGTGAACACAACGTGACCTAAAAGGCTTTTCCCACATGGAAGATGGGCACATAAACACAAGTCCAGTTTCATTTCTGATATCAAGACTTATAAAATATTCGTTCTTTTACTTGAATGGGGAAATTACTGATGGTGTCACTTCTAACATCTTAAAATTTACTAGAAAATAATGGGCAGTTTCTCAGCTACAGAAATGGACAGCAAATTCCAGATGGAACAACTTAGAATAAAAATTGAAAGCAGAGGAAAGCCCATGTTTGTGAAGATGGAGAAATTAGAGAACAGCCCTATGCTATGATTTAAGGAGAAATCTATCACTGGCCTCGTATTTTATATACCAGCTGCTACTTTCAAAAGCCATCTGCTTCATTTTCCTGCACACGAGTTTTTTATGCAGCTGCGGTAATTCAGAAGGTTCACCCAGGCTGACAAGCAGTTCATAAAAACACCATGCTGGATTTAGATTTCTTTATTAAGAACAACAGTAAAATAATTCTGAACTTGGCAAATGCTTTCCAGTTTGGGTTTTTTAATTTTTTTTAAAGTTATTAGATACTGTGTCTTAAAAAGATATTTTAGATTTAAACTTGTTTATAGCCTTATAAATTATTACATAAAATCATCAAACTTAACATTGAGTTTTCAAGCATAAATACTGTGGAAATTCTTTAGCAACAGTACTATCAAATGGTGTCTCAAAAAGGGCAAATACCAATAATTAGCCACTACTGGCTTTCCCAGCTTAATGTTACCAAGAAATTTCCCACAGGATAAACTCCAATTTTTTCAGGAGGCCAGTTTAAAAATAAGCAATCTATTTCTCTTGCTTTTCTTCCAATCTCTATGACCTACTTAAACAACTCAGTCCTTTTTTATTTCTATTTCTTTTCCAAATTTGCACGGCTTTGAACACTGCATTTAAACAACCCTTCAGTGACTAAGCTCACACTAAAGAGTTAAGGCCATACCCCAAAAGAATCATCCCAACATATGAGATATTTAGATAAGCAACCAAACAAAGAAAATGTCTTTTGTACCCATTCAGTGTATAGCACACAAATAGTAATTATAATCATTTAATGAAGCATGAAAACAAAGATTTATATTACATCATTTTCTCCTAATCTATTTGTTCTACACATTTATTTTTAGCTGGTGCTCTTATATATTGGGAAAGTATGTACTTCTGCATAGTTGGCAAAATTTATATTAAAAAAATACAACCTGTCTCTTAACTGTCCTGTATATGCAATAATTTATTTATTCTCAGTAATTTCTCTGGATTTATTTTTAACAGCTCAGGTGTGTTCTAGCACCTGCTTTTAAACATTCAAGTTTCTAACTCTGGAAAGTAATTTGGTGTTACGTTTTGTGTATTATAGTTCACCCTCAGCCACCACAGAGTTCAACCAGGATCTTTGTTTTACACCAACACACACTTTCAGTGACACCCATCCCACCAAAATCCAGAGAAATTATTCCTGCAATTACCTGCAATTTACCAGTTCCAGCTTCTATAATGAAAGACCAGAATATCTCAATATATCCATGGGAAAAGCTGATCTTCAGTAACCCCTTTTGTGACCAAGACAAAACTCCAAGTATACAGCTCATTTCTTTTCCCCCCAATTTCCCATCCAAAACAAAGGATGATGCTCTGCTCTGCACCTGCAGCAGATATGACACACAATTCCACCCTGATCCACAACACAACTGTTCTGTGTATCCCACCAAAAAGAATTATCTCAGATATTCTCTGGTTTCAGATGTATTGCTCCTAGAAATATTAAACGTACCACAGAATCACTGTAGGACAGACACATGATTGGGTTAATGTGGAACAGTCAATTATCAGGTATAAATCCTGATATCTTTAAGGACCAAACTGCTCCTCCATCCTTGTTTCCCAACTTCAGGTTGGAAATTTTCATCACTACAAAATCAGCTTGGAAGAACAGGGTCCCAATCCTCACTACTACAGCTTCAGAAATCTGATGTAGCATTAACCCTGAAAGATTTGTGCTTCATCTGCTCTGAATAAAGCCCCATATGCACAAAAGCCCAATGCCTGCCTCTAATGTCATCAGTATTTTTAGGAGCCACCTTAATGATCGTAATGGTAGTTTTTAAAATATACACAGGAGAGAAACACATATGTGTTCCCACCCCTATTTACCCATCTGATAGCATTAAATTTGCTACAGGAGATAAGTCAATATTAGGGAAAATTAGGGCTTTGGCCTCATCTAGGGGAGTTAAAAGCCCAGATCCAGTATCAGGATAACATTCATCTGCCATCTGCCCTCAGCTGCTCCTCCTCTTCGTGTCCCAAGGTCACAGTCTCTATATTATCTAGGGGTGATCTTTGACATCTCTGACTAATTTTGGAAGCTCCTCTGTTAATAATAAGGGCATTAGAGATGGGCTGGGGGGAAACCAACTTCTGACAAGGCATTGTTAGGGGCAGAGCAGCTAAAAACGATGCCGTCTGTCCGAGTGGGCTGAGCTCCAGATGTCACTGACAGAGACGCCACTGCCTCGCAGCCCTTCCACAAAGTAGGACTGGACTCTCGGGAGCCATATAGAACTCAACCTACTAAACAAGCCTTGCTCCCAGCTAATTTTATACTTCTCCTTTCCAACACACAATTTTGAGCTTCCAGATCAAGCGAGTCTAAGCATCTACATAAAACAACTTTTCTGTGGGTTTCTTTCTGCTGTTGTACACAACTGAACATGCTAATCACAGTAACATTTTGTTGTAGACTACTGAAGAGACATATCCACACATCAATACATGGACACCTGTCCCTGGCATTTTAAATTTATCAGGCTGAATTATGAGCAATTTGAGAAAAGTCCCACCAAGGATGATTTTCACTGCTCTGGCTGACAGGTGGAAATTTTATACCAAAGCAACTCCTTCCCTTTGGCCTGAGCTTGGCTGACCATCTAGAAGGTGTTAAGGAATACAAGGAAATTTCACATTCCTACCATACAGCACTAAGGGAAAGCAGACATTGGGCACACAACATTTGTAGCCAAAGTCGCTCCACAGCTGTACAAACAGCAGAGCCTAAAACAAGAATGTCAGCATAGTTTTGAGGGTGTAAATCAGCTTTTACAGGGAAAAGAAAGTACTTTGTGGGATATTGTGAACTTCAGCAACTTCAAAACCCACCTCTGTCAAGGAAATCTCAATTTTAATTGTCTTTTCTAGCTGTAAAGAGCAGACAGGAGAGGTTCAGATTCATTTATATTTTTATCAACAAATATGTTTTTAGTATCTTTCTAATCACCTGCAATTCTTATATTGCCACCTCCCTGTAGGGCACAATTTATGTCTCTGCCTTCAACTCTTCATGAAAGATCTGTTGGGTTTTGGGTGAGTTTTTTTTTGTTTTGTTGAGGGTTTTTGTTTTAAATAGGCTGCCAACATCAGGAACAATGCCAGCTTTTCTCCCAATGTCCTTCATTTTCTTCAAAGCTTTTCCTGTCAAAGTCATTTGCTTTAGGTCTCCTATTTTTATTAGGGTGTAAGAGATGTTGTTATTTAATTAGGTTAAAAAGTCTAATTCCCAGCCTGCATTTCAAATTACATTTCATGCACCTAAGCCTCATAAAACTTTAATCATTAAGTTATTACAGTAATTGCCTGGACTTAAAATTTCCTACACATCAGGGACAGAGTTATAAAAATAATTTAATTTGCATGATGTATTTATTTGCCACAATATAAAGAGATATTACATTTAATGAAATACCTTTTGAGTGTGAACATAATCTTTACAGACATCACAGAGACAGAGAAAAGAAGTGCCAGTTGTCCACAAGAAACTTTTTCTTATTAAAAAAAAAAGGGAAAAACAATCATATTTTTCCTCTTTCCTTTTTAAAGAGTTTTCTTATGAAAATGAATCTGCAGTGCACTTATCTAGTGAGACACAGAGCTCTCACTGCACAGAATTCTGCTCAATTTTTTCAGGGCATCATTGACCCACCCTAACTTCAAGATCATCCCCTGCTTGCAATTCCTTCTTTCACAAATTTTGGTTAATCTTAAAAAGCAAATTCAAAACACAGTTCAGTCCTGTGGTCTCCTTTAATATATATATGAGCATCTCCAGGGTAGCTCCACATTGCAGGCTAAACGAGGCAGTAGAGAAAAATTCAACACTGATAAAAACAACCTTTCCTTGTTCGCTGGGATCTAAAAAAAAAAAAAAACCCCAAAAGTTACTTTAAAAGTCTTCTGTTTGAAGCACAAGGACAGCAACAATGGAACAGCTGATGCCCAAGAGCTGCCCCCACCCCCCATACAGATGCTTACTCCCTTTTCATCAAGGGATAAACCATCTCCAATTACTGCAGGCTAACATGTTATTCAAGAATAAATGTGTGCAGGCTCTTGTCCCACAATAAAAGGAAGGCAATTCAAGTAGCTTACGTCTGATTCTCATTACACGAATGTTTTTAAAAGCTGTATTCTATCTTAATTTGAGATATGGCTTTCATTTCTCACTCGGCTACTAAGGCAAAATAGAAGAGCCTGTCCCCTTTATTTCTACTTCCCAACAGCCATGTCACTGGAACACAGGGAACGGAAGACACTCACTAGGAATTTCACCAACACTGATTCAAAGCAACTGAAAATACTCCCAAAAAGGACAGGCAAATGTTGAAGTCTTATTTCATTACCCAAAACTTGCAGTCTTTAATTCTCCTTTTGTACCTTTATGTTTGTTTTCTCTGGAAAGTATTTAAAAAATCATACAAAAACCTAGATATCTTCATTAGAGATTTACAAAACAATCAACAGAACACACACACACAAAGGGTGCTACTTCTTGATAAAACTGAACTTACAGTGTTTTTATTCACTGTACTTCACGTTTAAGGTTTTGTGGGTGGGATAGAGCTCACTTTGGTTCAGATTTGGGTATTCAATACCACAGGACACAACTGAAGGCTGGCACATAAAACCTGTGCAGTGAGCATCTGCCAACTGTGCAGACAACCATAAATCTGGCTTTTCCTGATTTTTGAATACTTCAGCCTCACAATTCCAACAGCACTGGGTGGGATCCAATTTGCCTAATTTGGCTGAAACTCTAAGCAGTTGGGCACAAGGGAGTAATGCAGTCAATGCAGAATCACCACCTAAATGCTCCACAGATTGAAAAAAGAGATGACACCCCTGAAGTCCTGTCACCCACTACCTCTGACACCTGCCAAAGAACAGTAACAAAACAAAAAGACACAGTTCCAGCATTAGTTTGTTGATCAGAGCTCTCAAATGGGATGTGAAATGACATGACCTGAACACCCAGCTCCTCCAGTGAAGGGGAATGACCTAAAGATCAGCCTCTCCCCAGCTCTGGCCTCAAAACTGAGGCACAGCCTGAGCACAAGAGGCACCACACGGCATCATTAGTGCGACTGATTCTGATGTTATTAACAAGTTGTGTGGTTTCCCCCTGCTCCCACACACTAATTTTAATCCTTTGCTGTACAGATTGCAGAATGAAAGGTCTCATAAAGTGCCCTGCTTTACACTTCCAGTTAAGAGCAGCTCACGCCCACCGCAGATGGCAGAACGAGCGCCACGATCACAGCACATTGAGCCACGAACAGGTCTGGGCACAGGTTCTTCATTTGTTCGAGACTCCTGAAGATGAAGAATATTCAAAAACAAAGAAAGGCCACAGCATCCTTAAAACAGTCAAAAATCAAGGAGAAAACAGTGATTTCACATATCAAGCCCAAGCTGAGAAGCCTGAAATGCACCAATTTGCACAGGGCAGTGCACTCACTGAAGTGAATGAGAGTAGCCATGCGTGTGAAGGCACAAACGTGTGCCAGCTTTGGGTTCAACAGCCTGATAATTGTGCTTTGGGTGAGCTGGATGAATAAACCCTGTCAGTTGACATTGATTAAGGTAACATTTTGTTATCTTTACAAAATGTTCTGTACTCTTCCAGAAGATGAAGACCACTTAAGGATTTAAATTTTCTTTTTCAACAATACTGTGGCTTGCAACTCAGATTCAACACTACAGTTCCAAAATCCATGGGTGACAGAGGTAACCACGTTTCTTTTCCTCCTCCATGAACTTTTTAATTTGTTGCTATACATTTTTAATAGACAAACGATGTGTTCGGTGTGTTTTGGATGCTACCAAGTTAGCAGTAAGGTTTCCAGTCTCATCCTGACAAGAAAATCACAGGCATCTGGTCCTCACAAAAATCTTTTTTACTCATTTGTAACACACAAGACAGCAATGTCTTTGAGTTTTACATTGAGAAAAGCCAATCTGACAGAGGTGTTGTTTCAGACAGATTTTTAAAATTTTGTGACTGGGTTCTATGCTCCTTATCTCTGACAGTTACTTCTGTGCAGAAGGCTCAGGATATCTATGTATGCATGTATGAATTCTGTACATTCTGTTGTTCTTGCCTACACACAACACGATGCATCTGACTGAGAGCAGTGGTTAGCAAAAGAAGATGTTAAAATGTTGCAGGAACAACGTGGAGATAGAAACAGAGGGCGAAAAATCGTCTTTCCCTGTTTTTTTCACCCCCCCACCCCGTAGGTCTGGTTTATGATGCAGTGTTACTGCTTAAACTCTTCTCTTGCCTTCTTTTCATACGTCACTGCTGCTGCCTTAACTTCATCACATAAAAGTTATTGTCCTAGTTTATCCAAGAGGACAAGTGAAATTTATGGAGCAAAGCAGAATCATGGATAGAGAATGACAGCTCTAGAAAGTTCTGCACCTGATTTCCATGACAACAAAGACCCGAATACCTTACAGTACCCCAAAACAAAGAGCAGTGACTTTTAAAGAACTGGATTCAAAAATACCTCACTGTAAGGTGAAAAAGAAAGGGGAAGAGAAAATAAATGGGACGGTGTGTAGAGGAAAGAGACAAGAACCTCTGATTTTCATTTTGTAACAGCACTGGGACTCAGGGCATTGTCAGATAGAGGCAGCTGTAAGGTTTGCCTATTGGTCCCAATGACCTTCAAAAACCTCCTATTCCAAGCCATTTTTATCCATTTGTAATGATTTCTCCAAATTTAGTTAGAAGTTAACAAATATTCCTCTGGCATTTCCACCCCCCTGCTTTAAAGAAACAGTTCCCTGAGGCAGAAAGGACACTGCAGGCTTGCCAGGTGTTGAACAGGAAAGTGATGGAGTTCAGGAAATTATTTTGGAGCTCATCACCCACTTCTGCACCATGGGAAACACAAATCTCCTGTGTCTAAAGCCAGTATGAAGGAAGTTTCTCGGTGCTAAAGGAAAAAGGAACATGATTTTGTCGTACAAGCACCCCTGGCACTACTACACTAAAAACTCACCAAAATTCAGACATTTTAGGCTGAATCCAGCGTATCACACAAATCACTTAAACTAGAACGTGAAGTCCAAAGAAGCACTGCAGGAGAACTGCCTTTTCAGAAGTCAACCTCATCACAGATCAATACAAATACTACATCACACACTAAAAAAAAATTAAAAATAATTTACCTAAGACAAGAACGTATGTGCACAATTGTGCTTGCTGAAGTTAGGGCACAGGGTAACCATTTTAGTCCTAACTCCCCTAAATAATATCCCCAGGAGGTTTTAATGTGAGCTTGTCAGTCTAAAGTAATTTAACTGAATAGAATTAGAATTTAGTGCTTAATTTATAGAAACTTTGCCTATTATGCAGTTTTAGTAATCCAGAAGAGATTTTAAATCCAAGAAAATAACCATAGAATGTGAGTGGAAGAATCATTAGATGGTTTGTAGTGAAATTGTCACTTACTTACACTTGCAAAAATAAAGAAATTCATCAGTTTAATCAAGTGTGAATTAACTGTAAGAAGTCAATGGAACAACAGCCAATTTTACCTGAGATAGGACAATTATTATCTGCAGAATCACCCTGTGTTTGGAACATATTCCTCACCACTTCTCAAGGAGAAAGATGCCATGGGCTTTGTGCCCTTTCTGCTTAAAATATGCCACCTTGAATTTTTTCCATTTTTCTGTTTTTGCAGTAAATATGCTACCCACATAAACAGACCCAGAGCTCTCTAAATTCAGCAAAATCAGCAAAAGACAAAGTAGAAGAACTGAACATACCTGCTGATAGAAAAAGTTTAGAGTTGGTTTGTCCTCGGTGAACTGGTTTAGAAATCCTTTTGGCAAATACCGAATTCTCAATTCATATCTGAAAAGCAAGAAAAAGAGAATTAAAATTAAGATTTCCTCGCAACATTCTTAAAAATACAAATCAACTCAAAATGAATTTAGAAAACTAAGGAAAAATTTCCTTTTTGATTACTCAACAGAACTAAACTGGAATTTATCTGTAACTGACATTTCATAGAGATGTTGACAAAGCACCTTTGTAACAGAAGCACACTTAGAGCGCTGCTGTCTTCTCAGAGCTTCAGAGAGGACTGAAGCATCAAGACTTGGAGCAGATAAGCTCCAGATCCATGGGAAGGGAGGCCCCATTTAGGTGACAACAGATGAGCTGCCAGAAGCACTGACATGACCCCTGGCAACAGCTTTTATCTCTGGTTGTCACAAGCAGGAACTTAAAACGGAGATCCTGCTGCTCCAGGAGTGACAAACAGTGTCACTCACCAGGGAGCCACATCCTACAGGAGAACAAGGAACAGGACTCTGCTCCTTCTCTGATCAATGCTCCAATATCCGCCTCTGGATTTCTCACAGGTTTTGAAGGGATTTCTCTGTAAAGAAGGTTTACTGCTCCCTTATTCATCATCAAGACACATGCAAAAGCTAAACAGTTTTGAACCTGACAGTCATATTTTTTAAGGTAATTGTACACCAGAAGTGAGGGAAATTCAGAATGACCCACAACCTACACTAAACCTTCTCAAACCTTAACTTCTGCTTTTAGCCCCTATATTTAGCAATATTTCTTGTCAGAAACTTCTGCTTTCAATCCCTAACTTTAGTATTATTGCTTGTCCTGTGGTAACAGCCTACAGTGTTTGACAAAGACTGTTTGCTTCCTCTTCTGACACATTCCTTCAATGAAAGTCTGATAATTAATGTCTCCATTCCTTGGGCTGTGTGTAACACAGTATATCCTAACAAACACTCTTAACAGTATTTCCAAAAGTAAGTATATTTAACAATCTGCTCATGATAAGAGCAAATATTACATTTCAATCTGTTGGTTTCAGCAGGACGAGAACTTCTTTTCAACAAGTGATCTGGCTGCCTGTAATCAAGATTTACATGGGGATTCGGCAGAAACTGACTAGGGGTAAGTGCTGCCCAGGTTTTCACTGCAAGCAGAAATTGCAATATCCTTATTTACTTTTAATTCACTAAAAAGACACTGTCCTGTTAGAAACCATGAAAATAAGTAAAAAATTTGGAAATTGCAAATACACACACTGTATACAAACAAAGAATACTAGAATGATGACTTGTTGTAGTATACATTTCAATAGTTCCTGTGCACAGAATACATGCTGTTAAAGAGTGAAATGTAGGAGAGGCTGAGAACACCTGACAGAGAGTAGATTTACACCGCATATAAGGGAGAAATGTTTTATTCTGAGTGTGCTGAGGCCCTGGCACAGAGAAGCTGTGGTTGCCCCATCCCTGGAAGTGTTCAAGGCCAGGCTGGATGGGGCTTGGAGCAACCTGGGATAGTGGAAGGTGTCCCTGCCCATGGCAGGGGGTTAGACTCAGTGATCCTTAAATGTCCTTCTCAATCCAAACCATTCTGCGACACAAGGACACAGACACAGATAAACAAAAAAAGACTCAACGTCACAGTTAAGATGAACCCTCACAGATTACTCTCATATGTATGGGCACACAGAATCACTTTCTATTGCTGATCAGCCTTTACATTTCATGACCCCCAGCAGATAACTAGTTATTCATTAAAATTTAGGTATCAGCCAAATTGTATTTCCAGGTATTTATGTGTCAGGGAGAGAAGGCAGCATGGGCACACTACCCAGTGCAGAAAAGCAGAGACTCTCCTGTTTTATATTCTGCCACATCCACTAAAATCTACTGCCGAACATAATTGCAGAGGCTGACATGGAATAAAAACAAGTCTGTGTAAAAGACTTCCTTCATTTTAGGGGCTCTATAATCCAGTGCATTTTAGAATGACAGAATCGTTAACGCTGGAAAAGACCTTTAAGATCTTTGAGTCCAACCATCAACCCAGCACCACCACCATGTTCACCACTAAACAGTGTCCTCAAGTGCCAAATTCACACTTTTTTGGGAGCACTTTCAAGGATGGTTACTCAATTGCTTCCCTGGGCACCCTGGTCCAGTGCTTGACAATCCTTTCCATTAAGAAATTTTCCCTAATATCCAACCTAAATCCCTCCTGGAGCATAAATATGGTGAGGAGCAGCTGAGGAAGCAAAGGAGGCTCAGGGGAGACCTTATCACTCTCTACAACTCCCTGACAGGAGAGTGTAGCTAGGTAGGGGTCAGGCTCTTCTCCTAAGTAACAAATGATAGGATGAGAGGACACCATCTCAAGTCGCACCAGGAGAGGTTTAGACTGAATTATAGATCAAAAAATTGGATATTCGGTATCAGAACGAATTTCTTCATGGGCTGTCAAAGACAGAAGAGGCTGATCAGGAAAGTGGTGGCATCACATGCCTGGAGGGATTTAAAGGACATGCAGATGTGGCACTTGGGGACATGGTTTAGTAGTGGCTTTGGCAGAGCTGGGTTAACCATAGGGCTTGATGACCTTAGAGGTCTTTTCCAGCCCAAACAATTCTGTGATTCTAGGACGCAGAACACCATTACTCTCTGGGATTAAAAAACAAACAAACAAACAAAAACAAACCAACAAACAGAGGAAAATTAATCTCTCTCCTTTAGAGGGACTTGTCTTCTTAACTGATCAGCCATGAAAGTGCTGCTTTTTGCAACAGGTTCTCATGAGAAAATCAGGTAAGGCAAAGCAGCTCGGCTGGGACAGTCACCGTGAGTGACCTTCATTACCTATTTATAACCTAATCTCTGCCTGGGCCTGTGAGAATGAGGAAGCCGACTTCCAAAGGCCAACTCAAGGATGGGCTCAATTTTCAGTATCTTCTGTATTTACTGTCTTTGAAATGCAGCCAACTGACAAGGATGACATGTCCCTTTCTCACACACCAGGTCTGCTTTTGGAGCAAGTGTCTCAGCTGATGATCACTCCCCTTGTGTTTGATAAATTATCCCTGGAAGATTGGCAGTCTGCTTGCTGCTCTGCCCCTCTACCTGGGTTCAGAAGCATTCTGACATACCTCACGAAGGTGGGCATCAATAGAGTTCACAAGTTGTATAGTGAAGTGACCCATCCACAGCAGAGTGAACACCACTGAGCAGTTCTGGGAGTGTCCCTATCAGTAACAAGCACTACCAGGGCAGTTGGTAGAGCGAAAATAGAAAGTATGATCCAACTCTTAATAACTTGTGCCACTGAAAGAAATAATCTTGCCAGTTCCAGCCTTGCCTCCAGCAGGTTCTGATTCAGTTCATATCAACAGAAAAGTAACCAGAACAGAGAAGATGAGAACCAAAAGGAGAGACAAAGGAGAAGTCTTGTGTGAGTTTAATGAACTGAATCAGCTCACTGAGGGCTTATAGAAGTATTAAGGCTCACAGAAGGAAAGGAAAAGGATTGGATAACTGGAAGCCAGAGAAGAGAGAGTGCAGCAAGGAGAAGGACAGATCTGTTAGATCAACTTGGTCAACTCTTTAAACCATCCCACAGGTGATCTAGCCTTGTGTGTGTGCCAGGGCTTTTGTATCACAGCTACCAAAACTCAGAGTCCAGGACTGCTGAGCACTGAGGTGTCTCCTACCTGTCAGAGCCACAGCACGGATGTCACCTGGTTACAGGGACCTGCTTTACAAACCCGAACTACAGAGCTAGAAGATGTCTGCCCTGTGGGGAACAGGGTGCACGGTGTTCCAACACACACAACTTGTTATGTGAACCTCTTGATACTTCTTTTGTGTGACACAAAATACCGGGGAAAGGAACAGCGCTCTGGCACACAGCAGTTTTGGAGACATGAAGGACTGCAGCTGTGCCTGCTGTTCAAGGCTCAGTATTACACAAAATGATGGTTATCTATGATTTAAGAGCCCCACATCTGGCTAACCCTGGCTCACCCAACTGGGTGATGTATTTTATTCTGGTAACTTTTGTGTGCAACCTACTGACAATCCATATAACTTCTAGTACCTGGATTAGTCCAGAAGAGTTCCAAGACATAATTTCTGAACACTGTGAACACACAACCCCTTAATTTGGATGACAAAAATAAAATAACCACGTGAGGTATTTAGTGGTTTACCAACACTATAGGAAGCTTTTAATTTAAGAACCATTCCAAGACTACTTCCCTTTCAGTAATCTAAATATTTCTACAAGTACTGTCATATGATCTTAGACACTTTGTGTTATGGCATTAGAAATATGACAGCAGCATTTTGATTATGCACAGCAAATCTCTCTGGGTTTAAAAGGTATGTCAGGCTGCATGTATTCGATAACATATTAAATGACATTTGGAAAGGTATTGAATAATTTACACCTAATCATTGCTCTTTCATGAGCATTTTACACAATTCCTTTCCACAAGCTTCAAAACAATATCTAACTTTGTTTTTAAAACCAATTAAATGTGTTCTGCAATGTGTACTATGCAAGTTGTACTGCCTTATAAAAACAGAACTGACACTAGTACACTAGGTAGCAAATTTCCACAGCATAAATTATTCACATCTCATCCATCTCTTGATAACACCACTAACCACAGAAAGGATTCAGGAATCTTCTCCTTTCTATGGTGTGATTTCACAATATTATCAATGAAAAATTCCTTGTGAGAGAAAATACCTGTGTGGATCACAGAAACAATAAAATATAACACGCACAGAAGCGAATATGCAACATTCCTGAAACACAGGTTTTAAGTATTTCTAATTTCTTTGAACTTGTTAAAATCAAAGTGAATTTACAAAAAAGTGAATTTACAAACTGAATATTGCCAACTTTCATTTGTGAGAAATTCAGTATAGACTGTTTAGTAATTTTGTAGAAGGTATGTGCAACCTTTAAAACAACCAGCAACTTCAGCACAATTGTGGTTATGAACATAAACCACAGACATGGATGCACAATGCCCCTGCAGTGAACAAGCAACCACAGTAATCTAGCTATTCTTTGGTTTAATCTCCATTTGGTTTACTGGTATTTTACAACTCCGAGCTCCTCATTTTTCTAGTAGACTACTGTGTCTTTCTGCAAATAAATTTTAGTTTCCTCTTGTCTTTTTACCAGGAAAGTAAACAGAGTTTCCTTCCTTCCTCTCCTGAGAAACTTAGGCCATGCCACTTCTTTTAATCAACTAACCAACATCATGAAAAACCTCAGCAAATGTACCCAAGTTATGAAAAATCCCCAAAATTCTGCAGTTATCTTTCTACTGTTCATTGCCCCTGGTATAACTTGAGAAGATCACAGCCAGAAGGAAGGGAGATGTCACTTATTGCTCTGGGCCTCAATATAAGTAAATCTGACAACTGAGAAGGTTTTCAACAGCAGAGGGATAAAATAATTTTTGACTGCATTTCATTCTTTTCAAGTCACATTTCTCCTGCTCAGTCTACAGATAAGTACAACCAGTATTTAATAATATCCTTTTGGCTTTATTTAAATAACAAGATTTATCCTTTTAAAACTGCAGCCATGTGCTTATACCACAACTAGGAACAGCATTCCTGTCCTAAGACTTTAAAGTATGACAAAATTTGCAAATTTCAGCACAAACAACTAGGGGATTTCTGTTCCTGTTTTATGTTTCCTCTAAATCCCAGGTTTCTCTTCACTTTGCAGGAAATCCCTTACAACAATAAAAACTCCTTAAAGCAAACAAAACATGGCTCACACCTCTTAGTGAGAAGTTTGGTGGGTTTATTTCCCCCCATTCCACCAGCTCTATTCCATTACAAGACCTTCCTTAGCAAACCAAATTACAGAGTATTTTTTTTATGACAAGGCAGAAGATTTATATGACTGACATTGAACAGACTTATACTCTTACTTCCATTCTTCTGGAGGATGAGTTAGTTCAAATTTCTCTCTCACATTGGACACGCCCATGTCCAGGTGTAGCCAGTGAACTTCCTCAGACTGCAGGTGACTGAGACGTAACCCATAGCAGGCCACATTTTTCACTTTGTGACAGTCCACAATCTTCTGAATTATGCCCTAAAACAGAGAAACACACACTCCTTACACTCTGTAAAATTAAAAAAATACAGATTTTTTTTCTAATTTTACATATTACCATGTAATACCCTACACAAAATACTAAGCAGCACATAGGTAGCAACTTTATTAAAAATACTGAACTTATTTGTAAGCTACTCTTTCACACAACCAGTTACAATGGCTGAAGTTTTACCAGCACAGCTCCAGAAAACATCAGTAAGTATGTTCCTGCATCTTATCAGATTTAGGCCAGTATTTCTATTTCTATGTAAAACAGAGTAACATAAAAGCCAAAATTTCAAAAGTAGGTTTGTGGATGAAAGCAAGATGTTTTAGTTCAAAAAAACCCACCAGCAACCTTTAAAAAAGTCACCCTCCATCAAGAACCAGAAAATCGTCTTGGACTTTCATCCTCTTTAGTGCCCCACAGTCAGGATTTCCTAGGACACACCACAGCCCCTTGGTTTCCTTCTCCCTCCTCCCCCAAATCATCAGAGATTCAGCAGAGATCCCTTATAAAACCAAGCAAGAGACAATTATTTGGGAACATTCTCAAACACAACAAATGTTGTTTGCCCTGAGGTAAATTTCTGAGTTTGAAGATCTCTTGGCCAAGAAGGGAACATTTAACATAAACCCACAGCAGATTTCCGTGTCAGACATCAGAAAGGTCTGACACGCAGTACCTAAAAATCAAATGCGTTAGTGGAGCAGGGATGGATGAGCTACCTTCCAGGTGCAGCAAGCCAGGCTGCCCTGCTCTCATCCCCATCAGGGAGCCAGCACGAGCTCTGCTGCCATCTCACAACCCTGTCAAAGAGAAGCTGTGTCTTTCTGAAAGGCAGCAGACCCCGGCTGCAGAAGCTCAGAGCTCAGCAGGAGCTGAGAGGCTACCACTGCTCCCAGACACTTCTCTCAGGCATTCACAGGTCTTTGTTCCTATGCCTGTAATGGTCTGAAAATTTCCTACTGAAAATGCTCATACAGGTTCACACACACACACATACACACATGCATGCAGAGATGGCACAAGTTGCTGATTCTTGTTCAGAATTCCAGCAAAACATCAACCCATAACCAGTGGAAGTTCCGCAGGAGCCAGAGGTGGCTTCTGGAGTGAGTCAGGTGAGAGAACAATCTCTTCACTGAAAGGGTAAAAGCCTTGGAACTGGCTGGCCTGTGGAAGTGGTGGAGTCATCATGCCTTGAAGTGTTCAAAAACCATGTGGATATGGCACTTGAGGATATTGTTTAGTGGTGAACTTGGTCATGGTGCTGGGTTCATAGCTGGATCTGACGACTCAACCTAAATTACTCTGTGATTGCTTTCCGAAATTTATTGGTTTATACCCCAAAGAAATTGTTTAAAACCCTGATTCTGCAAATTAACCAAGCAGAAAACTAACTGCAAAAAGAGAATTGAGGAAGCACTAAATCGGAATAGAGGGGGAAGATAACACATGTAGGAGTGGAATCATGCTGTTGGTGAGGTGATATCAAGCTGTTAAATCAGCTCACATATCTCCTCAAACTGCAACCTTTAAATAATCTTTCAGAAGCAACACAGTGCACAGAGAAATGTAAAACAAAATTCTTCCAAGCCTACAGGAAGGAAACACAAGCCATGTTTAGTAAGCTCATGGAGACTGAGTCAGAAGAGGTTCCATCAAGCCCAACAGGACCCTGTATCCGAGAGCAGCAATGTGAGCATCCTCAGAAGCATCTTTCTGGTTCAAAACCTGCAGTGCCCCAAATTTACCCTGTCGCCCATGCCCTGGGGGTGGACATCCAGTGCTAAGTGAATGACGAGCCCAGACCTGAAGGAAGATGGAGAGCAGCAGCAAAGCAAGCAGGAGGCTTGCAGAGGATGGTATTGTGTGGGAGGGAAACTTCACAACACTCTGGGCAAATCCAAGCTTTCAAGCAGCTGGCAGCAGCACAGACTCACCAGCCACAGCCTGCCCCGACAGCCAGAAGGTGCCCAGAGCTGCTGGGACAAAGGTCTGATGCAAACAAGCAGCTCCCTGCAGGCACCTCGGTAAAACAACTCAAGGAGGAAGCAGAGCGGCCACAGATGGGTGCCAGGGGATGAGGCAACACCAGGCAAGCACACAGAACACATCCCCCAAGTGCTCTCCTAACCTCAGACTATTTTTATCCCAGTGGATTTCCCAAGCCAATCGTTGTTTCTGTCATTCATCAGCCTTCAGTGAAACTCTTCCAATTACTCATCCCGTCTCCTCTTAAAGCAATTCACTTTTTGCAACCTTCCCCAGCAATTCCAAAGGTCTGTTATCAGGTCAGTGAATGGTTTTAAATCTGCATTTAATGTAAATTGTTTAAGTTTGTTTCTTGCCTGCATTTGAGGCTCTTTGTATCACAAACTACAAAGGAAAACAGTTGCCTGTATCCCCGGAAACACTCACCACCACCAAGTACTCTCAGAAGAGACAGAGGCATATTTAACCTCTTCTTCACCAAAAGGACAAGCTCTGCTTAGCTAGTAAAGCCTAACATTTTGGCAGGCGAGCTCTCATCCAAAGGGAATGGTGCCAGCTTTTCTATATGCAAACAGATTCATTCATTTTCATCTCTTCCTGCACCCTGCACAGAGCATGTAACATACAACATTATGTTTTGGAAATCCATCCCTCCCCCATCTCTGACACTGTCAGTTGATAATGAAAATGGAGGTACATGTTCTTAGATGATAGTTACACCGGCTGTGATAAGAAATGGCTTTGGAAAGGAAAAAATTATGGTAAAATTATCTACAACCATGAACTACTGAGACTACTGATGCGTAAGGCTCAGCTGAAACCCTTAGTGCTTACTCAGGAAAGCATCAAGATGGACATCTCAGACCCTCTCTGGTCTTCAGGCTGGGATTCCAAAAGGACTAAAGAAGTCAGATGTCCTAATTCCTACCAAAATCGAGCAGGATTTTAAGCCTCTGTCTTTTTTTTGTATCATCAATCAAGTCTAAACCTATCAGAGAATCAAAATCAAAAATAAAAATAGACATACTTTCTGATTTATGTAAGAAGGGTGAGGTGTGTGGTGAGGTAGTTGTCAGCCAAAGAAAATAACTGGCAACAATTAGTACATGCTGCAACTCAAGAAAAAGCACAAACACTAAGGAGACAGCAGAGTGGGTGCATAGGAGGTCAAGTGCAAATGTTGGAAAACATATTCTAAAAAGCCATGTACTGTCAGGAAGGAAGAAGTGGTGCTTTATATGAAACACGTGAAGTGCTTCTCTTTGCTGTTTTTTTAGGAAAGCTGCAGAGCTCATTCCAGCTGCTATCAACCCACAGTCAGAACCAAAAACTGGAGAAATGAGGAAACATGGTGATTAAAGACACTCAAAATGGCTGGTGTGCAGTCTCTAGTTTAACATCTATTTTCTTATATACTTTTTTATTAATAAATGAGAGGATTTGAATTTTAAAGCATTTAGAGCCACACGTCCCATCAGGAAAACCCAGCACAGAACAGGGAGGCTGATCCAGCCCCAGGGACTTGCCCAGGCCTGGCTGCTCTTTCTAAACAGTCCAAGATTAATCCCCAAGGCTTGCACTGGCACTGCAACCAGCATCAGGTCAGTGCATTTAACTCCCATCAGTAGTAAATAACATGTTGAGTCTTCTCAGTTCCTGGGCAACCTCCACAGACCCAGTGGAGATGCCTGGAGTGTCCAACAAAACCACTGCCATCACTCCAGGATGGGTGGCAGCCTCTGTGCTTTCCACAGTAGCTTTGTGAGCAGCTCTGCCAAAGCAGCATGATGTTCTCTGTGGCAGTGATGAGAATACTTAATCAGAAGTTTCCAGACAAACAACTTAACTGCTTAACCACTACATAAGAGCAACTACAGCATCCTGCTGAGACATGTCACCACAATCTTTTAGCTGGAAGCACGGCCAAAGAAAGCTGAAATCTCTCCAGACTCTACTTCAACCAGCCTTTCAGCTCAGGAAGCTCAGATGGATTGCTGAGTGGAAAAAAAACAAGTAAAGACCATCAGTTTCAACCTGCACAACTGCTAACCTCAAATTAATCACAGCTAGAAGTACTTGTCGGAGAGCTTCACTCCAGCAGAAACCTAATCCAGAATGAGATTTCACTTTGGGTACAGGGGATCTCTACATGAATATAAATTCCCACCAGGAGTTTTCATGTGTCTGTTGGCAGCTCCCCACAACTGCAAGGCAGTCACACAATCATCTGCCACTTGAATGCGGTTTACCCTAATCACATTGATTTTAATTAGGTTTCTGAAGCTGACATTTACGTCCTGAACATAAAATAGACTAGTACAGCTGAGCAAGAGACAGTGGGAAGCCTTCAGAGCAATTTCCTATCAATAACAGGCAAGGGATAGATGACCTTTCCCTCCCTTTACCCCAGAGAGAAGAAAAAGCTTTTCCTATAGGTAGAAAACTGGATAGTACTCATTTTTATTCATTTGTCTAAAAAACCCACAGGTATGCATCACAGCTAATTTAAAAAATAGATTAATTTTTTCCCAAATTAGGAGAATGTGCCCAAAAATAGAACTTACAGTAGAGTATATTTAGGAGAATGCTGAAAAATCAAGACAGACCAGAGAAAGGCCAAAAGGCACACAGTACCCTTGGCTCTCCCAGTACGTATCAATAGTACTTTGCTTTTGTAAATGAGTGAAAATGAAATTGCTTACTTGTAAATTAAGAAGAGTGATGTGCTACTATGAATAAATTGAAGACAGAATAATATAGTCCCAGTGTGAGTAGAAACCTAATTTCCTTATTTAGTAGGAAGGAGAAAGCTTCTTGAACCAGAAAAAGTCTTTAAGTAGCAAGTCTGACATAGGCACAGCGTGCTAATGTTTGTGCAGCACTTCAAATATGTCAAACACTATTTATACATCAAGTATTGTAGCTCCTGATGACAGATTTATACAGGGGGCTTAAATGAAAAGCTGAACAAAAGTAAATGGCAAAAGTCTGATGAAAATTCATTTATAATTTCCATAAAGGAGGACTCGAGAATGTGTTCACTACACCAAAATCTGGGCCGTCCTCTGATAACACTGTGTATGACAGTCAAAGCAAAAAGCCCACATTCCTCTTTTTTCTCATTACTCTGCTTATCCAGCAAACACATTTGTGTATCATATGATAAACAAGAGTGGGAAACTGATGAGCCTGTACAAGAACTCTGCCCCCTGAAGCCCAACAAGTTCATACTGAAACCACAGCCTGAACACAGGCTGTCCTGCTGGCCAGGACCCTGTCACCATTCCAGCACAGAGAGACCTCAGCTCAAGCAACACATCCACCCAAGTGCCTCAGAGCCTTTCCTATTCAAGCCATACTCGGATCTGTCATCCCAAATACCTCTCCACGCCCACACAGAATTCCACAAGGAACCTTCCAAGCACAGGCTGACAGCACTGACAGAGCAGAGCTAGTACAGCCCTGCTTTCCAGCCTTCTTGGATTAATCAGCGCTTTTCTGATCCCACTGCACGCTTCCCAAATAAATGCAATGCTGTTCTAAAAAGCTGAAAATAAATCTAGTTTTCCAGAAGCTTAACATTCAAAGCAGTGTGGGCAGCAGGGCGAGGGAGGGGATTTTTCCCCTCTGTTCCCTCTGGTGAGGCCCCACCTGCAGAGCTGCATCCAGCTCTGGGGGCAGCACAGGAAGGACATAGAGCTGTTGGAGCAAGTCCAGAGGAGGCAACTAAGATTATCAGAGGGATGGAGCAGCTACCCCATGGAGCCAGGCTGAGAGAGTTGGGACTGCTAAGCCTGGAGAAGAAAAGCTCCAGGAGAACTTAAAGCGCCTTCCAGTGCCTAAAGGAGCTCCAAGAGAGCTGGAGGGGGACTTTTCTCAAGGGTATGAAGTTATAGGATACAGACAAATGGCTTTAAGAAGAAAGACAGTAGGTTTCAGTTAGATATAATGAAGAAGTTTTTTTTTACAATGAAGGAGAAAAACACTGGGCCAGGCTGCCCAGAGATGTGGTGGATGCCCCATCCTTGGAAACACTCAAGGTCAGGTAAGACTGGGCTCTGAGTAACCTGATCTAGTTGAGAACGTCCCTGCTTGTTGCAGCCGAGCTGGAATAGATAACCTTTAAATGTCCTTTGCAACCCAGATTTTTCTCTGATTCTGTATTTCACTACTCCCTATCCTCAGACGCACTTGCAAAGTCTAAGAGCCCCCTTGGATCTAGTTTTTGTACAGTTAAACATTGATGCAGGACGTTGACTTGAAGCATCTATAGATCTAGATGTTTTCAGAAAATGTCAAAGGGCTATTTAGATTAGGTTTAAAATGTTATTTTGCATGTGTGTCTCATTTAAGGGTATAATGAGTATTTTGCACAAGTAAAACAGGCATTCTAAAGCCCAAGGGTACTTCTGTCTTAGTATACTGATTATCACTATACCATACACCTTTTCGTTTACATTTCAAGATCTGTAATTTTGAATTCTTTTTCAGGTTCTTAGAAGGGAGGAACCTACAAAACAACAATACAACAATGCCTTGTTATGTGGTACAATTCATGCAGGCACACAGCAGAGAAGAGGAAGGAAAAGAAAGTAAGTCACACCGATTTTCTAGCTCTTATACTAGGCCAGTAATGATTTTATAGTTTTTTACACACATCTATTCGATGTTTGAATCACTGCACTCCAGTCTGCTTCTATACATCAAATAGTTCTACTGCCTCAAAGCATATATCACTGTACACATGTAGAAATGAGATTTGAATATGCAACCCTTGCTGTAAAGAGCTGACTTCACCAAAAACACTAACCCAGCTTTGACTCCTGCCAGTGCTCACAGCCTCTTTACACAGAACTTTGTGTGACCAAGCTGCTCTCCCTGCTACTAAATCTAGTAACAATCTCTTTTAAATCTAGTAGGAATCTATTTTAAAAAAGAAACCCAGTAGATAAAAACCTATCCATTAAATATATTTGCATCTCCTTTACAGATTGCAGTAGATACACCAGAGCAGCTCCACTCCATGCCCATTCTCCTACAACTCTTCAAGCTTCTGGCTTAGGAGGAACTGAGCAGCAATAAAGCACATCTTGCCATTCCACAGTTGGGTAGCAGCAAGTTCAACTACTGGCTACCTGTCAGTCAGTCAGAATCAGTGTTGTGTAGCCCAGATCTGCTCCAGAGCAGCCACAGCAGATGTCTGGTACCTTCTGTCCAGATATTGGCTCTAAATAACACAGGTTTGAAGAAGAGGGAGAGACTTGGAGGTGAGCGGGTGGAATCACATCTGGAACTGAGGCTGCACGAAGAAGCCTCTTGCCCTTTTTCAGAACAGGCAATATCCTTCTTGGGAAATGTTTGGAAACCAGGAATGGTGCTGTGGATGACAAGGGATGTTCATCAATAAAGCTGTAATAATCTATCCCCTCATGGTGCAGTAGCAGCATGGTGCCAGCATAAATAGGCATTTCCTTTCTCCCCCCAGCCTTCTCAGCTGCGTCAGCCCACAAGACAATGCAGCTAACAAGATTACAGAACTGATCTGGATTTAAAACAACAGCAAAACAATCATTCATTTTAACTTGGATTGAGTTTGCCAAAACAGTCACACCACCTATGCCAGCACAACTACGGTGGTAGCATGAGAAAACAAACAGCAAGAAGGAAGCTGGCACAGATGCCAGATGAAACACGTGTCTTAACCAGGATAGCATTTGAATTGCAGACCTTTGCACTACAGGATCTTTCCATTCCTCCACCACAAACTGGATCTCCAATCAAATACTCTGCTCTCTTGCACCAATAGGTGAAAGTACAGCACGGACTGAATGTGAGAGGCAAACAGGAAAGAAGATGCAACACACAGGAACACAGTAATGCAGATCCAGCTGAATGTGCTTCAGCCCCACTTCTAAAGCACTCAGCTAAGGGAACAGACCAGAATACACAAACTTCCAACCTGCACACATGCCTTATACCTGCTAGAAGTAAGATTTTCCAGGTGGGTAGGGAAGCTAGTGAATTTGCTCTGGTCTTTTCACAAATGGGATGGGATGTAACCAAGGCATGCTCCCTGCATTTAGGTTATTTTGAAGTTAGATAATATCCTCCCCCACACCTAAGGATGTACTTTCAAAATTCATCTTTTTGAGTTCTTATTCTGTCAACATTAAGGAAGCTGACATTTTAAGCTGGTACTGCATAGAAAAGGAAGAAAAACACATTTGAATTATGAACAGGTTAAGAGAACCCTAAACACCATCTTTTATTTGTTCAAGAGTTCTAACCATGCTTCTCTCCAACTACAAAAATAAGGACAAATCTGAAAGGTTAAAAGTTTGATTGCTATCTCTATCCAGCTTAGCTTTTAGACAGTGCAACAAAATTGGAAGAAAAAAACTTCCTAAGAACCAAGGTATGACACATCTGTCAATAACCTGGTTTGAGATTTGTGGTTGTTACTTCCACATAAATAATGTCTTTACTTCTCACAGCTACCAGTTAAGAACAAGCTTTGAAGGCTAGAAGTTTTTAAAAAGGTGTAATCGATGCAAGCTGAGCACCTCTGGGGTGCATAAGGAGACTGCACAGAAGATCTGCACTTCATCAGAAGTCAATTGTAAGCATTCACACAAGGTTTCCCAGTGTCTGTTTTCTAAAAATCCCAGATCTTCTCTACCCACTCAATCATGCATTGCACTCTTTTTGTAGGTTATGGTTACAATTCCACTTCAACCACATCTGAAAACAGAGGCGATTTTCTCCTAAACGCTGATCAAGACCCGGTGGCAATGTTTACTTTCAGGGTGCACTTGAGACCAAAAAATTCCATCTCAGCAACACCCACCTCCTCACATGCCACACCTGAGGCTGTGAGCAGGGCAGAGAATGCCCTGCATTCTCTCCAAGCCCAAAGCCTGGAAATCCCTTTGTGCATAAGCACCTAGACACCACATCCAAACGAGCCATACCAAGATAAACAGCAAAGATAAACAACCTTTCTTCCCCTGGCAAATGCTTGGCTGTGTCTACATACACATTCACAGGAGGAGACCTCTGTTTGCACATTCATAGAAGCCTTTTCTTTCTTTTGGAAATGAAGCATGTCTTTAGTTTAACACCAAAGAAAAAGAGGGTAAAGAGAGCATGCCAGTTCTTTGAAATCCAAGAAAGCACTTCCCAGAATTCAGAAGCTGCTCTTGCATCCACTGCAGAGCACAGCCTTCACTTCATCCCTTCTGAGGAAACAGCTGTCTTTGAGGGACTAAATCCATCCAGAATAAGCAGAGCTCCACAGCCCAAAGTTCTCAAAGCAAAGCTTACGTAGCCACACTCTCGTAGCCACACTCTCATCTTGGTGAAAGGTATTTTAAGACAAATAGCAAGGAAATCACAGTCCAGCCTTTTAAGGGACTCCTACAGAAAGCTGAGTTCTGTTCATATGAGTTTAACCATCTGAGTTTTAATGAAAAGTGTTTCCCTTCATGACCAAGGAATTGTGTAGAAGGTATACAGCTAAATCACTGTCTCTACTCTATGCTTAGGATATCATATATTTTTTTCTCCGTTCTTTTTTGAGAGGAAAAGGTCTTTTCATCATTGTCAAACACATCCTTCACTCACAAAGGCAAACTGCACTTTGTTAGAAACAGAAGATGTTAGGAACCACAAATCAGGAAAGAAAATTTTGACTTTACTTTCCCTGGTCCTCTGACTTTAGCAACAGAAACACCTTTAATTGGCTCGCCTGGAGATTTCAGACCAAGTCTGACTTCTAACACTGGGAATGTACCCCAAATACTGGAAATGTTTCCCGGCTATCACCCCAGCAGCCAGTGCTGATCAGGGAGTAGTCTTGGAAGACCTTTTTTCTTTTCCTTCTAATTGCAGAGCTGTCTCAAAGGCATTCACCTTTGAATATTCCTTCAGAGCTCCTTGGAAACAAACCCAGCTCCAGTCTCCTCCCTCAGGTTGTAATTCAGAAGAAATGGCAGATGTCTCCTCCACAAAAGGAGGCATAAAAACCTTACAGGCTATTTTAATCTTAAATTATTCAGCTTGGTCGAACAGCAGTCATTCCAATGGAATGTAGGCTTGTACTCCAACAAGGGTTTACTGTTCCTAAAATAAATGTCATGGTAATACATCAGTGCTAGACCTTTAATACCTGCACATTCACATTCAACAATCACTGTCCCAGTTTAACAAAGTAACAAAAGAAGGACATTTGCTAAAAGAAGGAAGTTTAACAGCTACCCATCAGAACAATACAAAAATCCCAATCTTTTTGGAAACATCCATCCAATTAAAAGTACGTGTAAAAATTAAAAATTAAGGCAAGCCTCAGGTAACTGCTCCGTGCTTGTTCTTTTGATTCTGTTTTTATAAAAAAATGGCAGATTCTTGTTTTTAAAAATCATATATAACTGCCAACTAAACTCAGCACTGAATTTCTTAAAGCAACTCCAAGTTTCGTATCCTTAAAGTCCATAACCACAGGTATTCCTGAACTGGAAAAAAACAGATTTAATCTCTGCTTTTGTTTTCCAGGGTTTTACATACTACTTTGGAAAGACAGCCTCCATTTCAAGTACCACATTAAGAGCCCTGGACATTTATCCACAGGAGAGATTTGCAAGGTTAAAAATGTACTGAAACATAGTTTTCCTCCTCTTGTACCAAGTAATGCACTTTATGAAACAAATCAATCAGATTAGAGATAGCAAACCATTAATACTTAAGTCAGAGAGCAAAAATGTTTCAAGTGGCACCCAAAAAAACTTTACTCCACGTAAAAAAACGTATGCAACTGATGATAAAGATTTCTGCTGTTGAAGCTCAGATCTGTCCACTCATCAAATTATCCCCGAACACAGACAGGAGCTTATTGAATTGACAAGAGACAGATCTTCTGATCATCACCAGTGAAAATCCCTGTCTGTGATCAAGATCACAAAACCTCCTCCACTGAGGAATGCTCTTGGGTCTTTACACATGCAGCCATGCTAGGAAATAAACAGCGGGAAAGGAAGATAAACATTCAAAACTCTTTAGGTTTTTCTTTTAAATTTGATTTTCTCTTGGACAAATGAAAGTCAATAGAGGGCAAAAGGAGAAAACAAGTCTCCTTCACTCTGTGACAACTCTCTCCCTCCAGCAGAATCACATCTTTGCAGTGGAATTTGAAGAACTGTTTGAAGGAAGGAGCAGATGGGGACCTGCTTCTACAGCAAGCATCTCACAGCAGAAAACAACCCCACACACTACCTACCACCCTGCAAGATTCTGCTCTTGGAGGATAATTAAAAAACAAGCAAACCACAAAAGCATCTGACATATTAAACTGGGCTTCATTACAGTTTAGATACCACAATACCCAAAAAATGTAAAGGATAAATACAGAAAAGGTAAGATCTCAGCACTAAAGAGGATGTAAGTTCACAATAAAGTGTTTTCATGCATATATAGCATTTCCACAGAATGCTAAGACTACAGATACTTATTCTTTAAATGGTCACAACCTTTGGGTTTTTTCCATAGATGAACTGAATGACAATATTGCAAAAAAACAAGCAGCAAGTGACTACCAGGGGGAAAGGATGGAAAACAGACTTTCTGGGGAGAAAAAAGGGACTCTTCAGAGCTCCATTTTTCCACACTATGGGGGAATAAGCTTCCAAACAGTATTTCTTTCCCTAAGTGATGTACATATTATATTTAAACATTTTAAGCACATAAACACACGCATCTTAAAACTAAATACACTCATTTCTTATTATTTCTTTAAAACATGCAAAATGTCATTTAATGTCACTTTCATGCCAGCTCTCATTCCTGCCTTGAGGTGTCACACAGGTTGGTACCACTTAAAAGTTCCTGAATTTATTCAAAATATACAACACGTCAAAATTATTTTTAAATAAACCACGAAACTTTTGCGTTTGTTTGCTTCCAGATTTTTACTTCCCACTTTTAAGATAGCATTTAGCCTGAAGATGGCATAAGAATGCTAAAAAATGGACTTACTCTGACATCAGTAGCATCTCCATGCCGGATAATGCTGGCCCACGTGGTCGGTTCACT
This sequence comes from Rhabdornis inornatus, assembly GCA_013397075.1. Lineage (NCBI taxonomy): Eukaryota > Metazoa > Chordata > Aves > Passeriformes > Rhabdornithidae > Rhabdornis > Rhabdornis inornatus. The sequence goes on from VWZS01005954.1 coordinate 291,885, forward strand.
GCTGTTTTCAAAGTAGTGGAAAACCTTTAGGACTCGTTCCATGGCCCCTGGGGAACGCTCCATCCCAGTACTGAGGTGAGTCTTTGCACCTGAACTTGGGGTGTGATTCAAGTTTGGGTCAAGGTAAGCTGCTGCCATGGTTTTGCTAGATGCTAGGTATCTGTCATATTCTAGGGAAAAGAAAACAAGAAAGAAATTCATTTTAGTTATGTGTGAATCTTATACTTCTTCATACAAGGCATTTACCAGAAAACCATGAAGATTCACTTCCTTTTTGGAAAGCAACTAAAATATTTATGTATCTACAAACATAAAAACCTACCCAGATGAAGACCAGAGAAACTGCAAGTCCCTTGGAGCAAGTGATCTCAACTTGAACACCACAGTTATTTACAGAAGTGGTATCTTTAGCAAAACCTCTTCCATTTGTTTCTCAGTGACTTAACCCAGGTCCCTGACAAAGCCTTCAACACCAAATACCAGCTTTCAGTTCAAACAGGAGTTTTCATCCCTAAAATCTGCCAAGTCTGGTCTTACTTAGCCTCTAAAGAGGCATAAGAAAAGCCCAGCACTGAACTGGAGGCTCTCCACTAAGAAGCCACACACAAATATACTAGGCTCTCCTGTTTCAAGGCTAAAACACCAAAAACTTCACTCCTTTTGTGCTAGTTTGGGAACAGTGGGACACAAAACCATCCAAGTTCATTATTCAGTGAGGAACCATTAAGAATACAGCTATCCTTCCTCTCAGCAATTCCTGAACAAGTGGCTTAGTTTTCTCTTGCACCAGCCTTATTTCAATATCTGATGGCAAAAGGCACAGACCATGGTATGAGTCTGCATGTCAAAGGAGAAAGAAGAAAATTGCCTCTTGGCTACTGCTCCTAATTAGTCAGCCACAAGCAGATGGTGTCTGCAAAATCAATGCAGTCCAAGAGGAAAAGAGCAAAGAGTGCCTCCTCCCTGCCTGCCAGTCTAGAGCATCATTCCAGTCTGCTGGCTGCAGAGAGCAAAGGACTGCAGGGCTTTGCTCCAGGGCTTGGACAAGTGCAGAGCTTTCCCTCCTCCTCCTCCTCACAGCAAAGAGCCAGTAGGGAGACAGTTTTGAAAATGTGAAATTAAAAATAAACTAAACTGATCTTTTTGGCATAGTGCTCTGAACGCCTTCCTGGTAGTAGACTGAATGCCTGAGCCCTGGTTTATTCACTGAGAAGCACAAGAGAGACCTCTGCTTCCAGCTGAGCTCCTGCAATGCCTGGCTGCCCCTCAGACCTTCAGCCATCATCCTGCCTTGGTGCTCTGCTGACCTCCCCAAAAACTGGCTCAGGAAACTATCAGGGGAAAAAAAAATAACCAAAACCAAAACCCAGGTGATTTGTTTTTCAGGACTGGCTTATTTCATGCCAGGGCTGCCAGAACCTGCCAAACAGGAAGAGAAGCAGAAGCAGCCAGGATCAGGGTAAGGGAGAGCATCTCCCCTCCAGCAGCAGTTGGTGCTAACACCAGCCATGGTCAAAACACACCATGAGCTCAGCTAACAGGAATTAGCACCAGCAATATCAAGGCTTGAAATCTTCAGACTGTAGATAACAACACTTGTGAGGCTAAAACCTGACTGGAAGTCTTAAGCATCAAACTAATTCAGACCCACCAGATAAAGAAGAAACAACAGCCCAACTGGGCAGGATGTCTTTACCTCTTGAATAAATGGTTGAATTGCATTCATCCGAGGGAAAAGTAAGAACTTACACCGGACAGACAAAAGGCCTCTCATGTCCTGCCCTCAGGAAGGTGGTAAGAGAAGCCAAGCAGACTCTTCCCCAAACGCTTCCCCAATGTCTGACCCTTGAGGGACTCCACCCACCTGCCAGAGTTTCCTATCACTGTGAAAATGCAAGGAAACACTACAGCTTCATTGTTCCTCTTTTCTGGTCATCAACACAAATGAATTAAGCCAACCTTAGGCCCACATTAAAGGCTCTCCTCCTCTTCACCTCTCATGAACAGACACAGAACTGAAAATGCCAGGAGCCCCTCAGCAACTCTGACTTCTCAGCAAAGGAGCCTGCAAGCTGTTTTCACACAAGCATTGAGTTTAAAGCTGAAGCAGGCACAAAGATCTCCCTTCTGGCATACTAACACCAAGACAACAAGACTGTGCAAGCTCCAAACTGCAGGACTCCTTTCCTGTAAGGCTGAAATAGTTATTGCTAAACCCCAAAGGTCTGCGGTCTGCAGGGTTTCACCAGGACAAATTCGGGCAGATGAACAGTCCAACTGCTCAGAATGAAACTGCACTTTTCAGGCTCAGACAAGGCCACTGACCTCGTGCAGGATGCTCTGCATCCTTCAGAACAACCCACCCTACCTCAAGGTCACTGGTGAAACTGCTGAGCTTTATTTAAAGTTTACATAAGTAGACAGCAGGGAGAATTGCTACAGCACAAAGCAAAATGAGTCATTTCTTTACAGAGGAGAACCAAAAGAATGCTTGCCTGCTTTAGTATTAATTCACCACACTCCATCCACTTAATACACACATTCATCAGGTTTTATGTGGCTGTAGAACAGGGAGAAAGGCCTCTGGGAAACATCAAATCAAGCATTTAGATGTCTAGCCATAGGCTTAAGTATGGACAATCTACACCCCTTAGGAGCAGCAAACAGGAAAGCAATGCAAGACTCCAGTACCTACTCACTGAAGCGCTCCCACAAGGTGTCATGGACAGGTAAAACACTATTATAAGGCTTCCATGTTCATCAAAATGTGGAATTAGACAGCAGACTGACAGTACTGGGTACAGGGTCAGTTTCCACAAGGTTGTATTTCACAGGTTGTTCAAAGTAAAATCACCCCCTCCACAAAACCTGAATAGCAGTTTTCCTTCAGAATTTGATCATCACTGGTTCCTTACAACTTCTTTTAAAAAGCCCAACACTTATTTTATGAAGCACCAAAACAGCAATAAATCTGATAGCTCCAGGTATAGCAACACATGCCACATCTCTCTTACGGACCTATTAACATTCCCATTAAAACCAGCCCCAGGGTTTGAGCTTGTAATGTGACTGTAAAACTCTGCCCCAGGCCAAAACTTTGTAAAACACAGCTGCTGTTAAACAACTATTTTACAAGAGCTGCTGGGCTGTTTTATGATACAAAGAAAACTCAGATAACAACACCCCGATGTTTATTTGGGCTGTTCTAAATTCAAACCAGACTGGTGCATAATGCTGCAAAATTACACATCTCGGTTTAAATGAGCAGCTTTAATCCTCTTGGCATTAAAAAGACAGGTAGCGTGTGCTATCATGGCTCAGAAACAAGCTACAGTCAACTAAAAGAAGGCAGATTTAGATTATGTATAAATCAGAAATTTTGGACAGAACAACCTGGTCTAGTGGAAGGAGCTCTTGCCCATGGCAGGAAGTTGGAACTACATGATCTTCAAGGTCCCTCCCAACGCAAACCATTCCATGATTCTATGACTTAATTCTACTGTATTTTATTGGATCTTGTGGTATAATGGTCTAAAGTCAAGCATGGTCAAATTTCTTTGTATGCAAGGCTTTGTGCCAGCATCCCTTAGAGCTTCCAAGAGGAAAGACTATTGTTCTCCCACTGCTTGCACTTCAGAGAAATCACACGGATCTCTCAGTAATGTCAAGGACTATTCCAAGACTGGAGGAGGAGCCAAGCAAACCAGCCCTGGCCTGGTGATACTGAGTGGGTCTGCTGAGATGCTGCAGTTGTTACCAGACTACAACACAAGATTTATTATTGCTCAGATGGATTTTCTTTATTGTGGTGGGAGTACCTGAGATTCAGGCAAGTTGAATCCTTCCAGAAGTCATTTCCTCTCAATGTGACTCCTCCTGACACATTCCCACATTTGCTGACTATATCAGAAACAAAGTCAGTGTTACGACTTCCAGTAGTACAATCAAAGTTCTAAGTCACGTTTCACTATCAGCTTTGAGTATTCAGAAATTATAACATTTCCATTAACGAGACAGTCAAAAGTCATTAAAAAATATTTAAATCAATTAACTGCAAATTGGTTAATAAAGTGATAGTAGAGTCATCTCATAAGGGAAATGTTTTAATGCAAATAATGTCTACAACATCAGCAGTTTGATAATAAAAAATAATTTAAAAAATAAACAACACTTTCTCTTATTAGTGTTGGCTGATGGCCAACAATGCAGTGCTAACAAGTTCATGTTACAAGGAACCAAGCTGTAATTATTCACACTGTGACTCCACGTTGTCCTTTGCAGATATCATGAAATCTTATTATTCTTTAACCTCCACATTCTGATCCCCATCTTAGGCTCAAAGGCATCGACATCTATGAGCTAAAGCCCCTTCCAGGTGGCATTTCTGCAAAATAACTTGGTCCATCTAAATTCAAACCTATACAAATCTGAAAGAATCTATAAAATCTATTAGAAAAGAATCTATAAAAATACGGTAAGAATTCAGAGTTCATTTCATTCTCTGGTCCTGGTGTAATAATCCTTCTGCAAGACTTAAAATACTTTCAAATATTACAATTATTAAAGTAAATAAAAGCCTTTAGATTGCTTGCACCTTTGACAAATAACACTGCTTTACTAGACAGACTGACTGGAAAGCAGCTTTCCATAGGACCTGGACATCTTGGTGGACAACAAGCCAACCATGAACCAGCAATGTGTCCTTGCAACCACCAGGCTTCTGGGCTTTATTACCATCCTGACAAGAGGGACATGGACATTACGGAGACAGTCCAGTGAAGGACCACAAAAACAGTTCAGGAATTTGAGTGTCTGTCATACAAGGAAGGGCTCTGAGAAATGGGATGGTTTGGCCTGGGGAAGAGAAGCTCAGAAGGATCTTCCAAATGTGTATAAATACCAGTAAAGACGGAGCCAGACGGTTCCCAGTGGTGGCAAGTGAGGACATGAAGCAATGGACACGAAGGGACAAAACAGGAATTCCCACTTTAAGTATTAGGAGAAAGTTTTTGCACTACACAGATGGCTGAACACTGCAACAGGTTGCCTAGAGGTTGTGGAATCTCCAGCTGTGGATATTAAAATCACAGCTGGACACAGCCCTGAGCAACCCACTGTAAGCTGACCCTGCTCTGAGCAGAGGCGTTGGACAAATCTCCACAGGTGCCTTGCAACCTCTGAAATTTTGTTATTTGGCGATAAAAACTAAATTAAGAATTTATTTCACACTCTAAAATCATGAATTATCCATAATACATCTCACATCAGAGAGTAAACACCTCGTGCATTTCAAGCTCAATCCATTTTCACAGCTTGTATTAAATCCTGCTTTAACTCACCTTGCAAATATTAACTTGACTATCTCAACCTCACAGACAGGAAACGTGTTAAGGACAATTTTAACTACGATCCCCATGACAAAGCCTGTATTTTTGGGGCCCATGTTGAGAGTCAGCACATTGCTGACTTTTAGTATTCCATCACCTGTGGCAAATACAAATACATCCATGCCACAGGAGAGAAGCAGCCAGTGTGCCAGGTGTGTTAACAAGTTCTTTCTGCATTTCCTTGATGTCAACATCTTGTTACACATTTAAGGATGAAACCTGGAGAAAACCATTAAGTTTGTGATTTCAAATTAGGGATGAATGTTGAAAGAAAGGAGAAGGGCTATTTTTTCCCTTTTATCATCACTTTAGCCTTCAAAGACATTCAATAATTTCAGCTATTTCCGTAAGTCACGTCGGAATGTCCCTGTTTGTTCCCTGCTGAGTTTATTTTTCTTGTACTTTTTCTTTCAGCTAATACTGGTATTCAAAAGCAGAAGAAAAAAGGAGCAATCCTTTGTTCCACTTTACCCTGCCTTTCAGCTATGTTCACTGCTTTTGGAAATATTTGCTATGACTACATCCAATAACACATGTATTTATTTATTTCTCTTGCTGCCTCTTTTTAATCCCCTTCTGGTCACTGCTTTCTCCCTTCTCTTCCAAATATATGTATTTTTAAGTGTAGTATCTGTAGCCAAAATCATTTATCAAAGTTCTCAGGTCAAAGTATAAAGCCAGACACATTAAAACAATTTTAAAATCAAGTTCTTAGTACCTACTTTAGCCTAAATTGTCTCAGCAAGTACTTCACTGTATCAGTATGAAATGGAAAAACAGTACTGGCAATTCCATTTTATCCCCTCAGGGTATATTGCTTGAACAGTTACTAAATCTATGTCTCCATACAGTTCAAAGATAATACAGACCAAAGTCAAAACAAGTTTAGCAATACAAATTGCCAATATGGGAACATTTATTTCAATTATAATAATGTTTTAGGAGATTAAATGTTCAAGGGAGCATGAAGGAGGAATTCACAGACAGCATGAACTACAAGACCCACATGAAGTGAAGCAATATGACAATCCTGGGCCTGTAAATGTAAGACAAGTGTAACTCACTAAAAATCAATAATAAACAAAAATAGCACCTAAATTAAATAATGGCGTATTTCCTGTACAGCTGCTATGGACAAAGACTGCTGAAGAACTCAGAGTCGATTGAGCTGAGTGCCAGAGAAACAGCAGCTGTTGCTGGGGTAACTGCACCTTGGGATGAATGGACTGAAAAAGTTTAAGGGCACTGACCAATGGTTAAACAATTGTCCTGTCCATCAGCAATTTTTCAAATGTCCGAAGATATCTTGTACTCATCCACCCTGCAGTCAAAACACCATCCATCCTTCTCACTAAAAACCCCACAGGATTAAGTCCTAATGTACCTTTAAACGCTGAGTTTAACTCAACTTTATTGTAACATTACATAATCTGCACGACCAGCAATTCCCTTTGGAGTTGGCACCATTTTCTATTTTTAATATTAAAAAATTAAATCGTGAGGAAACATCAGTTGTGTTGGGAATACAAGAAAATCAATGTCTGTACAAGCTTTAATTAGAACACAGTATCCAGTTAGACACTCGTCTAATTTCTCAACAGCACTCTGAACTTTCCTTGTGGTCCCTTGGCACCACTAAAATTCAAATAAACACTAATCTCCCCTTGCATTTTCTGTTGCTTGCTTCTAGCAAGCTCTAGAGAATTAGAGGGGTGCAGTTTTATTTCAAAAGGCACCAGAGAAATGAGCAAATAACAACTGTGCAATTTTAAAATAAAGATTTAAATTAACCTCTGTGTATTTTGAAGCTGCAGCACTTGTTGGCAGCAGCCCTTCCTACGAACATTGAAATAAGAGACTGAAGGAAGCTGTATGAATTCAAATCATCTTTTCTAACACTCCTGTCTGAAATACTGCTCCAAGGAGGACCCAAACAGCCCAGCTCTTCTTCCAAACAGCTTTAGAAGCAAATACAAGCAGGGAGAGCTTACTGTCTTTCTAGACTAGTAAAAACTAATGAGAATTAGTGATGCAAGTGTGTTTCTCTGAAATTAAAAACCAGAAGTGCCTGAAATGGGAGGCGGCTGAGGAGAGCAGTGAGGTACCCTGGCTATGCACTATTCAAGGTTTAACACATTTGGCTTTGGCCACCGTTCTATTTTACCCGGGATTTCCTGGTTTTATATCACTGAGGGACACCATCTCAGTCTGTAATGTAAAATGTTCCAACTATCTTTTAATAATTTTAACCATTAGATAAAAGGCACTTTTAGGAGGAACAGCACGACAAGAGCCTGGCTGTTGCATTGCATGACAATGGCCCATTTCGAAATTCAATGACCCGTAAAAAGTTTCTGTAAAGCCTATTCTGGCTCAGGTGTTTTTCGAAGCCAGTAACAACAGCCACTGGTATATAGGTAGAAATGAAGAAAAAAGTGAATCTTTACTCTGTACTCTGGCTAAGTCAAGCTAGAAGCAGATAAACATACAGTGAATTTCAGAATTTTTATTAAAAATAACAAAACCAAACAAAACATCATAAAGCCTTAAAAAGGCGATTTAAAAAGCAATTTAAAACACTTCACCCATTCCAAACAGATCAGAGCTCTCTTCAGATTTTTGAAGTCAGCATCAATGATTCCATATTGCTTTGTATCAGAACACAATTTATGGATTCCCTACCAGTGTTTTCAACCCAGGTGGATGCTCCTGATGTGCCGCGTAGGGCTGAATCTAAACCCAGGACTCACCACCTCACTGCAGCTGGAATTATCCCTTGGACATGATCCCTTGTCCCCACACTCTCTCCACAAAAAATGGGACTTCTGTACTGTGCACGACACAGCTAAGGGGAAGGTCATTCATTGTTCTTGCTCTTTTTTAATCCCGGTGAAGCCGTGAGATTTCTTGTTGGGGATTTCCAGCAAATGCGTCATTAAATCTCTGACAGAACCATCAACACTGAAAAGTTCTGAAAATTGGCATCATCCAGGAAAACACCCTTGGCCTCCACCCAAAGCATTTTTCAGTCTTTTACCTTTGATCTACTAACACAGGACTACTGAACCTTCATTGAGTTCAGATTAATTAAAGCATGTCTAATATACTACAGCTCCTGAAGTTCAACATTTACACTGTACTGAGAAATAAGGAATTCACAATCTCAAGGGAAAGCTCCCACTTAAACAACTCGATTATAATATGAAGTGGGTTCAAAATGTGTGCTTTGGGCGTTTCCTAAACATGCAGTAAACACAGAGGAGTCCGACAACAGCTTACCAAAGAACTGATGTTAGAAGAACTAATTCATTTTTCCTAGAACCATCTCCAATATATATATCAGATCAGCTGAAAATCTGGCTTTGCATGAGACACAAATGACCAAAAGGGTTAAAACATCTGAGCCGAAGAAGGTAACAGCTGCAATTAGACCATTCTACTTCCAGCTGAGTCACTGCTTCCTGAAGTTTTTAAACCTGGGGAAGAAAGCCATTCCAACTGGTATTAACCAGTCAATACATTAATAAATTAAATACATTTAATTTAGGGCTCCCTCCAAGAGAGTTCTCTGAAAGTGGAACTTAGTACTTAAAAGGAAAAAATATTGGGTCTGTGGTCAAAAAATTAATTGGAACCTGGAAGAGGTGGGTTCAGTCCCCTAAAGCAAGACAAGCCTCAGTACCATTAAGATTCATCAGTTTTGTCACTTCCAATTGTGGAAGGAATCATGCAGAACACCGTAAGAATAATCAATCACAGTATATGTGGCATTATTTTCATCTCCTCTCCAACCTCCCCTGACAGGAGACATCCTGGGTCAAAATCTCATCATGCTTTAAAACACATGAGCCATAAATACAACACAGCCTGAGCCAAAACCCACATTATCCTCTTCCACTTAAGCAACTGTTTGGGTTGTTCATCCAGTCCATCTCATCCCACCTGAGATAAGCTAGATGTTTGTTACTGGCAGTTATCTAATTTCAAACAAGAGGGAATGGGATCAGAAATATCTAATTCAACTGCTACACATTTCAAAAACATAAGTAAAATTGAGTCTTTGCAGGTTCTGTGACAGCCCATCCATGGGGAATTAGCACAGACAAAGGCACAGACCCAGCAGCACTGAGGTCCCAAACCAGCATGAGCATATCATCATCATGGCAGGGCAGCAAAGGAGACAGGGGGTGACTGGTATAACATCTCCATGGATGAGAAATTGGGGAAAACCTGAAGGCATCAAGTCAGCAGGTTTTGCAGGCCCCACAACAATTTACTGTACCCTTTCAGAATATATTTGATCATGGACAGGCATTAAGAAGCTCATAAAGATGCAAGTTACTTTACAGTGCATTTTTCTTCTATTCAATTATTTCCGTGGAAACAATAAATCAATTCCCACCATCACAGTGATGAAATATGCAATTTGTGTGCGACAATCTCACCATTTGCAGAAACAGCAGGTGGTAATAAATTAAGTTGGTGTTACACAAACAAGACACCTCCATAAGCCAACACCACACACACAGAGCTATCAATCCATCCATTAGAACATACAGGAATATTAATTGGAGAGGGGGGGTGCACTTAAACACGTGCAGTTTTTAAACGCTGAATTGACTTGGCCTGAGAACACAATCCAAAAGGATCTGGCAATTACACCACCTTTGCACATGAGCTTCAGGAAGCAGAGTTCTTACATATTTGCAATCTGCGCTCTTAATATGTTTGAATTTATTTTAAAATAAATACTTCATAGTAGCTAGAGAGAAAATAGAAGAACAAACTCCTTCAGCAAGGAGTGTGTCTGCTTTAATATGTATGAAAATATTTCTGCACAAAACCTGAATGTTGTTGTGACAACACATCTTCCACAAATATGCAGCAAGTCAGAGGTACCTAGGTCAGAACTAGAAACACTTAAATTCCTACACAAACAGGAGCTAGCATTAGGAAAAACTGCACAAAAGGATAAAATTATTAAATATTTCAAACAAAGAATACAGTATTTCATCAGATTGCTAATTCTAGCGTGGAATTGGATCTTTGTGACTTGGAAGAGGTTCTGTCAATGCTTATTAAATGCAAAGGGTGGATGTCTTCAGCATCACACTACCCGTTGCCGGCAGAGAATTATCATTTAAGTTTTTTCTATTTTAGCCCCAAAGTTCAACAGAAAAGTCAACGGAATTTCCAGAACATCTTCTGCACTGTCCAAAAGTCCAGAGAAGCACAACTAAAATAATGAAGGGGCAGAGCAGGAGCCTTGTGAAGGGAACCTAAAAAAGGCAGGACTCCAGAGGAAAGCTTGACCAGTATTTACAAGATCCACAAGGATGGAAAAACTGATATTAAAAGATTCTCTAAAAGTCTCTAATGTAGTGGATACTGAAGAAACGTAAGAACAGGTTGTAGACAACAGTCATGCTCACACAGTCTCCTGATCGAGTCACAAGCAGGAGATGCTGTCCAAAGAGACTGAACCACTGATGGGTTAACTTTTTTTTAAATTAAAAACATCCATAAAAGGTTCAATTTTTTCTTCTGTTATTGAAGTTGAAATACAGAATTATGGAATGGTTTGGATTGGAAGGGACCTTCAAGATCATCTCATTTCAACCACTGCCACAGGCAGGGACATCTTCCTCTATCCCAGTTTGCTCCAAGCTCCATCCAACCTGGCCTTGAACACTTCCAGGGATGGGACATCCACAACCTCTCTGGGCAACCTGTGCCAGGGCCTCACCACCCTCACAGAGAAGAATTTCTTCCTAATATCTAATCTAAATCTCCTCTTCTTCATCTTAAGGTGATTCCCCACCATCCTGTCACTTGAGGCCCTTGTCCCAAGTCCCTCTCCAACTCTCTTGTATCCCTTCAGGCACTGGAAGGGGTTCCAAGGTCACCCTGGAGCCTTTTCTTCTCCAGGCTGAACAGCTCCAACTCTCCTGGTCTGTCTCCATAGCTGAGGTGCTCCAGCCCCATGATCAATTTAGTGGCCTCCCCTTCCCTGGACTTGTTCCAAAGGTCAAATATAATCCTTGGGGCTTCCAAAAAGTTCAGATGAAAATACAGATAGGTGGCTTTGGCAGCTTTCTCACAGACTACATTTATCAAGTCAATAGATGCCAGTGCAAGATGATAATTTCCAGGCTTGGAAAAGCTTGACATCAGATCAGAAAACTAAAAGAAGTCAAATAACATTTTTATTATAGAACAAATCAGAAAAATAAATAACCCTATAAAAAATGTCCATCTATGAACACATCCAAAAACTACACTCTATATTCTGATCCTTTAAAGGGTTCATATAAGTATGCTAAAAAACAACCCTAAGAAAATAAAGATGTCTCATCACTCAGGCTCTATTTTTCAAGTTTTTTTTAAAAATACTTTCTTGCATACAGTTTCTCATGTATAGCTTAACATCCAAATATCATTAAAGGAATTTGTCTGGTTTCTCAGACATGTCTATGTTAGAAGCTACGAAACTGATACATGATCATTTCTGAAGAGTGTATTTGTACAGAGGTTTGAGTTAATTTTTCAAAGGCAAGTAAATTGTCACCAGAAGCTCTTTCACCAACTTAGTAATTTGTCCTTGCTGTTGCCAAAGCTGCAGAACTTGCTACCCCCTTCCTCCCTGCCAAGCACTTCCTCATCCACTCTTCCCAAACATGGAGACCTTGCTTCCCTCTGAGTCTTCCTGCTACTGCTGCTCAAATAATTTTTGAGTTGCTTTTACACATTAAGACAGAATAAATTAGTCTGGGCTTATTTTTTTCTGGTTTTGGTGGGGATTTAGTTTTTCTTGGGGGTCACAGTATAAAACTGACACTTCTAAGCCTCTGCTGCTAAACTATTAAATAACATTTACTGATTTTATACCTGGTCAAGACAGAGGTGAAGAGGAAGGAGAAAGGGGAGCGCAAGAACATGCAGGAGATGAAGAACTATTCCATTGCAACGATTAAAGAAGGCAAAAATAATTTGATGAAAATACAAGTATTACATATCCAAGTGCAATTTCCTACTTCCATCTTCTCTTTTTCCTCTTTCTTTAACGTCATTTTTCAACTCTTAGCTGGTAACCAAACAAGTTTGACCAACTAAATGGACAGATGTGTATAAAAAGACCAAGAATCTTTAACATGGGCAGAAGTTGATGGAATTCTCTGGGAACAGGATAGACAAGCAAGGCTTGTTTGGATCTGATACAAGGAAGGTGAGGAGCACCTGTAATCTGCACCAAAATCAACAGAACAGCTGATCACTGATTATCATGGCATCATCCACAGGTCTCCAGCAAGGCACTGGAATTTAAAGAGGTGATAGGAACTTTTAACAGGTCAATGAGGTGCTTCTTTTCAGCCAGAGACCAATTGAACACATGGCAGAACAAGTAACTACAACAAAATGTAAAGGAAAAGGTTAATTTGAGATATGCCTAGCGCAGTCAACAGCAGCATAAGCACAACTAACCTCTAATTATTTCCCATTATTTTGCAAATGTCAAAGTATGGTCTTTAAAGAGGCTCAGCATTTGTCAGTAACATGATTTCATTACATTTTAATCAGCTGCAGAATATTTCACTGAGCGAGTTTCACAGCTGACAGGAATTAGACGAGAAAAACTCACTTAAAACACAGTTATGTTCTTCTGTCAAAGACAACACCACTCAGAGGAAAATCTGAGACATTAAGAGTTAATGCGATTTGCTCCGAAGAAATGAGCTGCAAATGATTTTCACACTCCAGAAGGAAATTAGTTTTCCCGATTTAAGAGGTGAACAGAAGAATACTTTGCTAATAAAAAGAAGAGTACCGAGCAGCATACTTGATGAGACTTCATGGTTTACTCTACCCCTTTAGGCAAAACAAATACATTTTAAAAATAAATAAATAAATAAATAAATAAATAAATAAATAAATAAATAAATAAATAAATAAATAAATAAATAAATAAAGATCAAGCCCCTAAACAAACAGCCCTAAGCCACTATATTCCACTTACTGCAATGCCACGCATTTAAAGCTTTAAGAAAGAGCAAATTCTGATTCATTAATGGGCAACACTAATTCCTTATTTAAGATGCCAGTTAAGAGAGACTGAAAACATCCCTGTTCCACCCTTCTTTGTGGAACATGTATTTTTCACAGCAAGAACTTGAACTGCACAGACTTTGACACTTAGAGCAGAAGTGAGATAGGCACACAGAGGGTGAAGCTGTAAGAAAAAAACCCTCCAGGAACAGATCCCAGCGGTTTCTCCACTGCACTAGCAAGCAGCACAGCCCACTCCCATTTCCCCACTCATATGAAGGATCCCCTACCACACCCAAGGTCAGAAAGCTCCATTTCTTCCAGGACTTCTTCATTAGACTTGAGGTTTCTGGGGCCAACTCGAACTGTGGGAGACTTTTCTCAACACCAATGCACACTCTTCTTTTTTTTCTTTTTTTTTTTTTAACCAGACAACTCAAGATTCTTCATTGTTTTAATTAATCAAAAGAAACTCATAGCATAAAGATTTTGGAGAAATAGACAACTAATACCAAAACTGAAGACAACTCTGGTTCCGTTTCTATTTAATTCACTTTCGTGATATGCAAGGTCATTTATTAAAAAAATCTCTTACCCATCTTCCCTTGTGTATCACAATTCAGTCATAGCATTTAAAAGGACAGTACCTGAAAAAAGCTCAAGTATTTCCCTGGTGTTTCTGCCTTCATTCTTAAGGCCTCTCACCTGCAATATCTGATCTTAAAAAAGTCCACCTAAAATCCAAGTTGTTGCTTTTATAAACTGGACAAATGTCCAGAAAAAAAAATGCTAAATACATTTTTCCTCATTTTTTCAGATATAAAACATAAATTTAAAACTGGATTTGTTCTTTCAGAGTCTAATTTAACAAAGACAATATACTGCTGTACAGCATATATTAAAACATACACATTGATCTTGATGTTTTAAAAGGCACTTAGCAAAGATGTATACCAAAATAAGGTATTTACAAAGCAATTATTTTGGACAGAATTTGTCAATTCCTATATATCTTGCAGGAGAGGATTAAATTCCATGTTTGTTTGTTTCAATGCAACAAAATTAAGATTAAAGGGAGATAACAAATTATGCTGGGAGTATGCCTATGAACATGTTGTTTTGACAGAAAGCTTTGAACTTATAAATCAAGTTATTATAACATTTATATAGTCTTCTCTTACATGCTAAACAAAACAGTTCAGAGTGATAAAACAAACAGCACCTCCGTGGTCTGAAAGGAAAGGGAAAAAGAAACACGAAGAAGTAATAATTAAAGCAAAAAATAATAGTCCATCTAAAAATTCAGTGCCAAATAACACTGTACCACCAATGCCAAAGAAAATACAGACCATAATTAACAAATCCACAACCTAAAGTGTACAAGATCCACCTTTCTTCTTCAGTAGGGCCTTAATTCTGCAAAGCAAGGCCCATCCCTATGGATTTCCAGCAGATTGGAATACACAAATGTGTTGATGGTGGTGAGTGCTGGAACACCCGAGAGCACAGGGATGAGGAAGGAGGAAACATTCAGCACCTGAAAGGACCCGGCGCTATAAAATCTGCCCAGTCAGTCACAAAGGACACATTTTATGAGCAGATTTATTGCAGTGCAGTAGGTTGTCCTTGTGAGAACCCAAGGGCACAGCTCACGTCCTACCTACTGCCTGATCTGAGAGATACTTTTCCTAGTAGAGAAAAGAAATAAACCAGCACATTTTTATTCCCACTTACAACAAAACTGGAGCAACATTAATAATGTGAGTGCAGACTGGATATGCACAGCAAGGAAAGTCCTAACAAGAGAAGGAAAGGTATTCAAGAATTTTATGGTAATAACCTACAAAAAGTTATAGATTAACTACTGCTCTGCATGATTATTCTAGGGCTGAAGCATCACGTGTACCACAGACAGAAACAAAACTTAAATTCATTGTAATTCCCACATTAGGGAAAGGGAATGACTCCCACTTCCCAAAATGTAGCATTATTCCAAAAAATCACAACCTCTTGTTTACATTCCTACCACTGAACAGGAAAATACTCACTGGACTGAGGCATCAGTGAGTGATTCATAAAATAAAATTATTATTCTTGGCACACATAAAAACTATTTCAAGTTGAGGTTTGGTGTTCTCCCTCTTGATTTTATGTCTCCAAATGCTGTGCTCATACTAAACTTTCCTGAATTTCCCAATACCATGCTGAAAAAAGATTTGTGACTGCAAGTTTCAAAGCTGCCTTTATTTCTCATTCTCCTGAAGATGCACAAGCCATTGCAACCACACAAATAACCTGAGATACCTGAATGTAAAAATCCTTCAGCCAGTATTTTTGACCTCTATGTATTCAGATACAGACCCAAATAAGATCCCATCTCACAGACAGTTTCAAGTATGAGTGTTTTCCCCCATTTTGATGGTTCTTTTCTTGTTCCTGATATTTACACCCAAACTCTCCCACAGTGGTTTATTTTACTTTAGCTTGAGTGTGATTTTAACATTAAAAAAACAAACTAGAGATAAATCTCGATTAAACAGAAGTGCCTGGTTGCCATTGCTTTTCTGTACTGGATAAACATCAAGTGTGTTTTAACTTGCCCAGCTTTTCCTACAGGATGAAACAGGAATTGTGAACATGACCTTGCTGTGTACACAGGAGTATCCAGGGTGTGCTTGTTCCTGATTTCAGATAATTCTCATTTTCAGCTGGTTCCCACTCCCATCTCCAACAGTCATTGCTCCCTCCCAGAACAGAACACAGAAAAAGCACAACTATTTTCCCTTCAAATTTTAGGAATGAACAATATCAGAGATTTTCAGCATAAGCAGTTAAGGACTTGGATAATTCTGAGTAGATTATCTGAAGGAGGGTTTATCACAGAAAATATCTGGCAGCCAGAGCCACAGCAAGTGCTCCTGTTCCTACTGCACCACCTTGGTTTTCATCAGTGTGGGAAACTGTACTTAAACTGCACAAATGTATCACAGCTGGAACTGGGACAAGAAGTGAGATGTGACAGATAAAAGCATTATTTGAAATGCATTTTTATTGCACCTCTAGATTGACAAAAGATATTCAAATTATATTGAGATGTGCAAGTTTGGTACTTCAAACATGAAGTCCAACACTACTGGTGAATACAGATCACACAGCTTGCTCCAGGAAAACTAAATTAATGCAACTAAAACCAGCAAAAAGTTTATTCAGTATCACATAAAACCAGAACCTATACAAACACCAAAATTACTCTGGAAAGAAGAAAAGTAATGGATATTTTCCCACCGAAGAATTGATGATGCCTTGCATTCATATATCCAGTTTATATATCCTGTATATACAAAACAGTATATCTAGTATATAATATACTTGATATTTTATATTATATACACCATTAAATATAATGTGTATGTATTTAAAAATATATAGAAGGAAAAGACTGAAGGGGTAAATCTTTCATTTCAAGGACAGAACAGGAATAAGGAAGAAATTCTCTAGTGTGAAGGTGATGAGGCCCTGGCACAGATTGCCCAGGGAAACTGTGGCTGCTCCATCCCTGGAAGTGTCCAAGGCCAGGCTGGATGGGGCTTGGAGCAACCTGGGATGGTGAAAGGTGTCCCTGCCCATGGCAGGGGGGTGGGATGATATGATCTTGGGGATTACTTCCAACCCAAAGCATTCTGGGATTCTATGGCATCCTTCCAACTCTGTAAGCAAACCCCAGGCATTAAGTCCTCAGAATTATAACCAGAACAAAATCCCCTTAATTTTAGGTTCAGAAACACACGCAGAAAAGCCCACCCTCTGCTAAACCTGGTTATTTGACAAAACATTAACTTACTGACCTGAAGGCATCACTCCTACGTGCCCATCCCACTTCCGTGCCAGAGGACATTGATTGGAACAGCTCGGGGTGCAAATCTTAATTTCCTTGCTGCTCTTGTGATAAACATAACACAGGAAATCACCCCTGAACTGGGAACAGACACACAGCTCCCTGTCACCTGAGCAGTGCCTTTTCCCTCTGCGGAGGGGCTAGGATGGGTATCTGTAGCACACACATGCTCCTATTTGACAGGTACAGCTGTATAAAACCATAAATCAGGGACCTTTTAATTCTGCCAGGATGAGTCAAGACTGCTGCAATCAAACACCTGAATGGACAAAAAGCTGCTGTTCAAGTACCTGGCAAGGCAATTTGTTGCATGGGAATCATTTGTTAGGATCAAATTGAAAAGGTTGCTCTACTCCGAAGTATCTTTGTTGCAATTCTTCAGATTATCTTGACCAACCACTGCGACACAGCTGAGACAAAAGCCCCTCTGAGCTTAACACACTGAGATTTCAGGAATATGACTCCTACTATTTCTCCATACCAGCAAGAACAGATCACTGCTGAGCTGCAAACGTATTAGCAGAAAGGTTGTGAGAAGAGTTTAAATCCTATTGCCCCGTATCTTCCTTAGCTAAGAAGCTACAGAACACACCCAGTTCCTACTCACTCTCCTTCCCAGAAATAAAGATGCAACAGGACCACAGACCATTACTCACCCTGCAATCACTTATGATGAAAATGTTCCTTGCTTCAATGACCTTTATATGGATGGCTAAAGGAAAAAACCCAAACTCAAATCCATTATCAAATACTGGCAATTAAGTGATTAATTTCGCTTCATCAAGAGGTATTGTTCAAGTGAGGAAGGTTTGGTTTTACTTTCAGCTCTACAGCATAATCAGCTGAAGTAAAAAGTCTACCTTTCAATCTCAAAATGCCACTCTTCAGTTCATTCCACTCATGCCCTGTTGAGGTGACCCTGCACAGGACATCACTGAAGTCCTCAGTTGCTGTGAGCTGCTGTCCCAACTCACAGCAGAACTGAAGCACACACTGATTTTATTCCTGTATTTACTTAAGATGAGGAGACTCAGGCCACAGAAAAAGCTGTTTCTCCTTAGACATTTCCTTGGTAAAGCAAGGGATAATACTTCATTTGCAGATTCCAATTTAAATAGACAGCACAAACCCCTGGTGCTTGCTGTTATGGATCTGAAATTACTGGCAGGAGAAACACTTCAGAACACAGTGACAGTGCTTGGGGAAAGGATTAAGCAGTCTCCCTTCTGGCAAAGTAACAAACTTCTGTTATCAAATAAATAAATGAAAAAAGAGAGTTTGTTTACAGGTTCTTTTCAATGAAATGACTCAGCAGGATAGAATACACACAAATGCTTTTCTTAATATCTATGTTAAGCTACATTAAATATCAGAAGAGGACAATCCTACCCTCTTTCTGTATGCCAATAAACACAGAATCACCCAGTGCTGGGCAACCACCAGTTACCTCCACACTTGAGCAACCTTTCCATTACCTCCATACCCCAGCAACCCCTGTCCTTGACAACACATGAGGGAAAACTGGCACTAGCAATTCTCAACATGGATTCAACAGGAGATACTGCAGTGATCTCATTGCTTTTGCATGATGATAAAATCTTCATGATGATACAATATTTTTATAATTCCTCTAATCAAATACATTTATGATGTCCTGCACTTAAGCTCCTTTTAATGCAATATTTACAAAGACATTTCCTTACGTCTGCCTTTTGTTTGTTGTGCCAGGTTATAGAATGCAGTAGCTTTTACAGGCTTCCCTATTGTATTGTTATAGCGCATATTAATCTACAATGTCTCCAGTTTTTAATAATTCCATGAACAAATCCATATCAGGTCATGAACCTAGAAAAACTAGTGAGGGATTTTTTTCAAGACAATTAATGAAAAGTACATACTCTTTGCTGGCATATCAAAATTTTTACAAGACATGAATCTGCAACTATTCTATTTCAGCAAGTGAAATATTAGATATATATATTATATATTATATATTGCAATATTACATATTTTATATATTACAATATTACATATTTTATATATATAATATATATATATTCACTATAGCAAGTGAAAGATTGAGACAACCTAATACATTTCTTACAAATAGAACACCAGTCACAAAAGCTAACTCCAGTACCATAGTCTTACCAATAAAAGCTCCCAAAAGAGACATTGCCTAATGAATTGCATTTGCTAAAAACACAAAAACAGGTAAGAGATCTTTTTTGGTATCCAATGTTGAAATACTGCAACTGTTGCCAGGCTAATTGGGTAGATATATTTTATATACAGAAAATAAATATACACAAATACACAATGGGACTTGTGATAAAGAAATTTCAAGTATAAATTCTGTAAACCCCTGGTTAACTTTTCTGCTTAATGCATAATTTCCAAAAATGAAACATTCATTTGAGTGCCAACTTCCACACTTTGCTCTTAGGTCTGTTTTCTAACGCTTCTTTAAAAGGATATTTGAAACATTTTGTTTTCCTTACTGATGTTTTAGGTTTTTTTCCAGACAGCTCAGAATTTAATTCCAAGCTGGTTCACTGGCTCATTACCAGGTGCTACAATTGATAAGATCACACATCTCCATTACGCAGGGAATGCCAAATGCTCCCCCAGCCCTTAAAACAATCACTTTCCTTTCTTGTAAAAATATCTCAAGCTCCATCTTCCATTCCAGTCCATTTGAATATGGAACAATCACCCCAGTGGGAATGCAGCAGACTCCCCGAGCTGCACAGTTTCTGTATTTTTAAGAATATTGAGCTACCACACGCTGTGCTCTAACACTGAAGGGGGAAATCCTCCTTGCTTTTCCAGATTATTTTCCACCTTTAAATATATACAGGCATATCAGGAATACGATTCTCTAAGCAATCCAGTCTAGTGGAAGGTGTCCTTGCCCACGGAGGAGAACCAGACAGATGATCTTTAAGGTCCCTACCAGCCCAATTCAGTGATTCTATGAACTTTTTTAAACTGCCTTTGAAAATTAGTGATTTGATGAGATTAACATTATTTTTCTTCTTTCTACAAAAACCTCCAAAAAACCACAGGAACTGAAGAGATGTTTTTTATGGTTTGCAAGTCCCATAGCTCAAGAAGATACAAAGTTATTATTAAGTTTAACAAACGTTTAGGCAAGATTACCCTTCAGAAGGAAATGGACAATGTAGCCCATGTAGTTATTAACAACATACCGTCAAATGACAGACCAGACTTCTCATAGTTTTAATGCCCTCAGACACCAAGGAAAAAGCACCTGATGTCACTACTAAACTACACTTATAGATCAATGAAAAAATGCAAGAGCAATTGCTTCCCTCCAGTCATTTCAACCGAAGCTCACTGAGAAGATGCAGCAGAACACTTACACAAACATTAATAGCCTTTTTCCTTTCTGATACACAAGAATAATTATATTTCCATGTTACATTTAAAAATGTCTGTGTCAAGAAGGGTATCTTGCTTCAGAGATTATTTACCTGCCTACAACCTTCATACTATCAGCGATTTCCTTTACTCCATTTTCTATGACTGTGTTCCTCTTAGAGATCACCTACCACCTAAAAACCTGTTGGACTGAAAGTCATCACTCTGTTAGCAAAACAGCAGATTTATAACATGGAGATGAAGGAGAAACAGCTCTGAACTCCTCTCTTAGGCATCCAACTGTCTTGTTTATATTCAACACACGACCAACAGGTCCCATCTGAACACACTCCCTGAATCACCAGGGCTCACCAAAAAACCCACATTTAACTTGGAACTCCTCTATTTAAAAAACGATTGCAACATTTGCAATAGGGCAAAACTCTCCCATTTCACAACACAGGTTATTTTTTTTTAATATTTATTTTAATCAAGGCAAGGTTTTTGACTGAATTTGGCTTCATTATATTAAGCCAGTATAGACTTTCCAAGTTAATTTGAAGGTCAGAGTTCAAGGACTGTGATCACCCTGCACTAACAACTCACACGGCACACACTAAACTACATCAATTAATTGTTCATAAATGACTAAACAGAGCTCTTCTCATGGAAGATATTCAAGAAACTTCCTCCTCCTTGGAGTGGATAATTCACAGACCTACAGCAGAGCTGCCCAGCTACTCTTGGCTGTCACGTTTACACTGCTTTCACCTAGTTATTGTGTAAGGTTAAAATGGCAGAATTCACAGGAAACACAAGAAAAAAGTTCACCTGTAAAAGTCTCTAAGTCAAAGTGCAATACATAATACTATTAATGATCTTAACAAAGTGCAGAGATGTTAGTGAAAAGTCTCTAATGATCCATGACTACATTCTAGTCTGCTGTTACAGGCAGAAAGGAAACATCCCTGTACGATACCAGCACAAAGTTTCAGCACTTAGCTGGGAAAGGAGTAGTGACTGCTCAGGACACCTACTGATCAAGACACCCACTTCAGCATCCCCCCAGGTTGTAAGCGAGCCTCAGGATGACTAGTCCACAAAACCTGACATTTTAAGTTTCAAATTACTTAATGAGAGGGAGGAAGCAGCCAAAACTTGTCTTATTCCTATCCTGACTAAAGTAATACAGACTTACTGAGAAGAAATATCCCAGCAACAAAATACACACTTTCTCTTCATTCACCCATTAGAATACCCTCATATCTGGAGTGTGCAGATCCAGACTAAATTATTCAATTCAGTACGCTACTTAGATTAGATTTAGATGTGAAGAGGAGGCAAAAAAGCAACAATGCAGATTTACACAAATACTTTCTAAAGCAAGCAAGCACCTTATTCTCTGGTGTAGTCCTACAGACAGAGCCACAGAATTGGCTGCAATTAGGTCATCCCATGCTATCACTAAGAAGATTTGACGATTTCAGATTTAAGAATGCTAAAAAAAGTGGAAGCTCTTTGTGAACACAGACTCACTAAAATATTTCAAAGCACTTTCAGAGAACAAACATTTTCTGAGATCACACCTGGTACAATCAAAGCTTAATCTGTCCCATTCAAAAGAGAACAGA
This sequence comes from Rhabdornis inornatus, assembly GCA_013397075.1. Lineage (NCBI taxonomy): Eukaryota > Metazoa > Chordata > Aves > Passeriformes > Rhabdornithidae > Rhabdornis > Rhabdornis inornatus. The sequence continues at coordinate 314,225 of VWZS01005954.1, forward strand.
GCACTTAGAAAGAAGTTATGGGCAATAAAACATACACATCAAGATCCCATTTTAAGACATTATAAAATGCTTCTAAGTTTTATCAGTTTTTGCTACAGGTAACCTGAAGCTGTAACAGAAAAACCAAAGAGCCAGAATAAAGAGATCAGAACTAAATGGTTCTCTCATTAATATATTACCTTTCTTGGACTGCAGATATCTCACAGCCCTTATCAAAGTGGGCCAGATCCGTCTCATTTCCCTAAGGTTAAGCCGGTGAACAGTACACAAAGTAATCATCGACTAAGACATGGCCACCATTCAATGACAAATATAGCTCAAGCTATTTCTCATCTGTCCTATTTTTTGGGAGGCTGCGATGAAGCTTTTTCTAGAAATCATCACAACTGGCAGCTGTGAAGATCCTGGTGCCTTTGTCCTCTTACGCAATTCCTGGTGTTCCCTTTCTCCCTCCAACAGGAATAACAAGAGATTACAGGGCTGCTCTCCACATTTTGGGGCAGAGAGGATGGACAAGCAATCTTCCCAGAAGTCATGTTCTGAGAACACAGGAGACCAGAGGAAGAGGTGGGATCATTTTTCATTCATTTTAGTTGCTGGAATGGCTGGGGGGGAATCAATACTTTTTATCATGGCCCAATGCAGCTATCCCCAGCCCTGCTGGGGTCATCCCATGGGACTGGAGTAAAGGGGAGAAACTGATACCTCAATACTAACCAGCCTGAACAGCAGATGGCAAAAACTTGCTTTTGCTTTCAGAAGATTCTTCTTCCCTACTTTTAAAGCTTACTTTCTGGGTGGTACCTTTATCCTAACCCTCAAAACAGTACAAGAAGATAAATCTCAATTTCAACTAATACTTTTGTTATCCAATTTATGGCACGCAGATCTGGCATTGTTGTTACCTTCACGGTAAACAAGTTTTTCTAAACCAAAGGACACTGTTTTAGCTTTGTTTCCAGCTACCGTTACTCATTGTTTACTATTACTCCCCAGTGAGCTGACAGGTTCTGCCCTTCACAAAACCAGGGTGTGGTGCTCCAGCTTCTCCCGTTTCTAAGTCGTTTCTACCCTATGTGCTAACTGTAATTTCTCAATGTGGGGCAAAGACTAGTTTAGCCTGAATATTTCTAGAAAGGTGCAGAAAGCAGGCAAGACAAAGGCAGTGTTACATGTTTCTTCACATGTTCTCCTAATCACTAGACAATAAAAAATTGTAAATAAATTTAGTGTTGTTTTTACGTTTGCCCTGAACTTCTGAAGCAACTGGCTGCCCGTGGTCCAAGATCACGGTGACGCAATACTTCGCTGCCAGTTTCTCTTCCAAAAAAGAAAGTACATTGAAATGAAAGCAAGCACGAGGAAAGTTATGCTTACAACCAGCACCACTCAACTTTTTACAGTTGTTTTCCATCTAAGGAAGATTTGATTCTTTGGCTACTATCAGAATTTCGACCTTAATCCCTGTACACTCACATCCACAACTCCAATACACAAATAACGTCCAAACAATACGGTAAATATTAATGTATTGGGGTGCAAATTAAGATTATCACGTGAATGACTTTCCCATGTCCGTCTAACTATTGTTAAGCCTCAATTTCAAGTCCAACCCTCTCATTGTAATAAATTCATGCTCTGTGGCTACTTATTGTCTCAGGTTGGGGGTGGATAAACGGGGTGGCAAATTCGGAGACATCAAGCAAAAAGATGTGAGTCTTCCACTGTAAACGCTCCCTACGAACAGGATCAGACACTTCAAAACTACTTCTTCTAAAACATGAGTGAAAGCAGAATCACCCTAGCAGTGGCTTCAAACATAGAATGATCACAAACAAAGCCGTCAGATCCTCACATCAGTGCAAGTACAAACCAAACAGCTCAAATGCTCTTTTCATTTCAAATCATTCTTAAAGGCAGACGGAGAAAAAAAAAAAAATCCCGAAGCATCCCAGCTGTCAGGTGAAGCAGCTCCTGCAGAGGGGCAGCTCCGCACTGCAAGCGCATGACAAGAATATTTTATTTTGTAGCTTGGCTCTGATAGGAAAAAACCCATAGAACCACAGGTGGTAAAACGCTGAATTAAGAGGGAGAGGGAAATACACACAGATATACGCACACACGTACATACATACACATGAACTTATATATAAATAAAAGGTCGGAGTACCTTTAGCCCAGCACATGGGGAATGGGCTGCAGCCGCTTTTCTCCATGCAGCCCGCACCTGCCCGCCTCGGGGGCTGCTGCCCGGCCACCTCCAGCAGCCACATACACAGAGCGTGCTCGATGCCGGCCAGCTCCGGCACACAATGTCCCGATTCAGCGCTCCGGGCTCCTGCGGGGGGAGGCTGGAGCCGCCTGGACGTGCCGGATCCCGGGGAGAGGAGGGAGCCGCGGCCCTCCCCGGGGCGGTGCGGCTTCACCTGGCTGCGGGGGGAGAGCGGTCCCCCGGCCCGCCCGGGGCTCCAGCGCGTTCCGCAGCGGGGAACCCGCGCCGCTGCTTCATCTCCCCCCGCCCCGGAGCATCATCCACCTCCTCGTCGTCCTCCTCCTCCTCCTCCCCGGGACAGGTGCCGAGGCGGAGTGAGCCCTGCGGAGGAGGGCGGGCAGGGGCGGGAGGCGATTACCCGGCTGCCATTAATATGCTAATCCCCGTCTGCTGCCCGCGCCCGGCAGTCTCGGGTTCACCCCCTGCGCAAAGACAGAGCGCTGGAAATGCCACCCGGTCCGGCTGCGGACTAGCCTCGCTTCGCCGCCGCTGATGTTCCTGTCCCCGCTGCCCCGCACCGCCCCTTCCCCGGCCGCACCCGCGATCTGCCACCGCTTTTACACATTTGCTGTGGCCGCTTAATGACACAAGCACCAGGCATCCTAAAAGCGTAAAACTTCCCTCTAAGAGCACGGGAACTTCTCTATAAGCGCTGGAGAACCTCCCCAAACTTCAGCAGGAATTGGGGTCCCACCCTCCACCAGGACTTGCCTCACTCCACGAGATTATGGATGGAAGAACCCTGGCAGTGCTGCTTTGCCTTAAAAAATGAATATCCAGTCCTTACTCAGTGCCATATCCAGCCCCCTATAAACCCGGGGCTTCGTTATTGACTTCTCATCAGAAGGCAAAGGTCACCTCAAACATTCATCCCAGATGGAGAACAGCCTTTGTTTCTTCCTAACTTTACAGCACCTAACATCAAAACTGCTTACAAACAGTTTTCCTTTAAAATGGTGAGTATAAACACTGCAAAAGCCTATGTTTATAATAATCACACATCCAGGCAGAATGTGTATATGGAAATAAAGCAAGTATCTGTTTTACTCACAGCAAAGTATTTCACAAAAATTATAAATAACTGATTCAGCTCGAATACGTATTAAAATCAACAGGAACAAGACTCACACTTATCATTAAAGCTCTTTATATATTCCACGATAATCTCTTCTCACTCCCAGCCCTCAGCAGTAAGGCGTAAGGCTTATCCAAGACTAGAACCAAAAGGGAATTAATCTAAAGCCAGCAGCCTTCAACTTAACCTATCTGCCTACTTGTAGCAGCATGCACCCATCTACAGCATATATTTAATTACCACTCTTTACTGCCATCTCATTTCTCAATATACTGACTGGCCTTGCAGAATTAGTGGTGTATGTAAAAATTCTTGAAAAAAAAAAAAAGGAAGCAGCAACTGCATTTAAATATTGTCTGCTTCTCTATTTAAACGAGAAAAAATATTCACTGGGGAAAAAAAAGTCAGAGAGAAAGATTAGGCCACAACCAGGCCCATCAGATGTTCTGCATCACTGCTCAGGCACAAAGCTCTTTCTGGGGCTGAAGAAAGCCAAAGGGAACTGAAGACATGCCTGGGTGCCTTCCTCCCCCCACCACAAAGTTTTCCAAGCCCCTCAGTGCTGTACAGACAGACATACACTTCTAGCGACAAGGTCGATTATATTTACCCTCAATAATAAAGCAAAACATGCTACAGTAATATTTAAACCCCCAATTATTGTAGTTGTGTGGGTATAGAAGGGGCACAGACAGGCTCAGTGCCCCTCTGGTTCACGCTGAAGCTTTTACACATGCAGCTCTGCCACAGGCTTCCTTGGTGACCTTGAGCAAGTCAAGACTTGTTTCCTTAGAAAAAGGAAACTGCAGATACTTCTTCGCTTTTCCTTAAGTTGGTTTGATCTGTGCTCTAGGGTATAAAATATATTTTTTAAAATGTGTTTCTTGCATAAAAAAGAAAATGTTTTCCAGAAAAGCAGATTAAAAAATATCAAGAAGTAAAAAGGGGAAGGTCTAAATTAAATTTTATTCATGAAAACAAAAGCCTTTAAATATCAACTTGTAAGTTCATGGCCAAGGAGAGTTTTAATAAACAGAATGTGCGGAGTCTCTGTATTCTTTAAAGTTTTAACAGATGAGGCTAATACAGATTATCAATCCAAGTGTCAAGAGATACTGCCTGCTCATATCATATCAGTATTATATTAATTCTTCTCAAGGACATACCTTGTTTTTGTATTAGACTATAAAATGAAGGTGAAAACTAAGTACTTCATAGCATGAGAATTTTTAAAATTCAATTTTAGAAGCTATCCAGCATTTTACACTCTGAATACGTATTTTTTCACTTACATCAAGTGCTTCCTTGATGTTTTTAAAAAATACTTAGTATCTATTTGTTACTGTAAGAAGTACACAGTAAACATATGCTCATTCTCTTCTTTCAAATAACATGATAATCTTTTTCTGTACAAAAAAAAAAGGCCAAAAGCATAAAATTTATGTTCTGGAGATACTCAGAAACCCCAAAATTCCAAATTGCAGGGAGGAAGGCTGGCAGGGATGGAGCAGCAGTCAAGGCACAAAGTAAAAAAAAAAAACAAACTTGGGAAATTAAATACATCTCCAGTATACTTAAGTATTTACAACATTTTATAAATACTGCTCATCAAGTAGGTATCTGAGTAGCATTTATGTAAAGTAATCTGTTTTAAGTAATGCCAATCAGATTGTACCATTTACTGAGGTAAGAAACATCTGTCAGAAATTAGGGCTGTGGAACAGGAGCGCTGGTTCTTGTTGTGCAAGATGCATTTGCTGACACACACTGACAGTATTTGCGTAGTAGTCTGTGTAAGCGATGATAAAAACAGCTATCAAAGAAAAACCTAAAAAGAAATTATTACAAAAAAAACCAAACCTCTTAAGTTTTTACTAAGAATACGTAGAAATACGGGCCATTTTCCTGAAGCACACATTCTAACCAGAGAAAAAGCTCAGACTACCCCAATAACAACAGACAGGCCAAGGTCGGCTAAGAAATGGCATTTTGCCCCAAGGAAATTCAAGTTAAGACCTTTCTGCTGTGACTGTGTTTTTGGTTGCCCAATTTCAGCCTGCTTGTAAAGACTACTGATTATCAGCATCAGTTTTTGGAAATCAAGAGGGGAGGAAAAAAGTCAGAAGCATTTTTTTAATAGTATCAAGGTAGTTAGTTTTTTAAATTTTCCTTGTGGTGCTGAGCCTGTCTCCTATTGATGTCGCCTTCAAAAATCAGAAAGCTTTGGGGAACAAGGGGTTAAACAACAGGGTTTTATTTTTCACACTTGTGAGACATACAAGGTTGTGTAATTTTTTCCACTCAAACTTATCCAAACAAAAATAAAGATCTAAAAGGCCCATCAGATAAACTGGCAAACCTTGGCTTTCTCCACGGTTATGTCCAGAGCAGGAGCTCCTGGGGGTGTCCCAGAGATCTCAGCACAGAACTGACCACAGTTTCTCCTTCCGTAAATGGCATCATTAGGAACTCTCTGCTATTTAACTATTTTTTTCCACATCAGTTAATATCTCTATTCATCAAATTTTGATCAAACTGGCTGGCAAGTTGGAAGGGGACCCGGACAGAACCAAACACGGAATACTTGTCCAAGTTCCACTGCCCTGAGAAACCAAACTGAACTCAGGATTTGGAAACTGTGAAGAAAACAGACAGACTGGTACCAGTGCAGTGTTGGAGAGCAAAACAGAAATTTGCTTTTCAGTTCCTTTTCTGCAACACCTCAGCCACCAGATGAACAGAACAGCAACAGAGATCTCCTCCAAGGGAGAAAAGAGCAGCCCATTCACTTGTTTTAACAAAAATGAGGAGCTACAGCCCAGAGCACAGCAACGACATCAGCATTAGGGCTGGAGGCACCTCTGCTCTGGAGACAGGATGAGGGAGTGGGGAATGTTCAGCCTGGAGAAGGCTCCAGGGAGACCTTCAGAGCCCCTTCAGTGCCTGGAGAGGGACTTTTGACAAGGGCACACAGTGACAGGACAAGGAGGAATGGGTTTGAACTGAAAGAATTTAAATTTTAAATTCTTTTTTAAAAAGTTTAAATTAAGTATTAGGAAGATATTCTCCCCTATGAGGATGGTGAGACACATCCAGAGAAATCATGGATGCCCATCCCTGTAAGAGTTCAAGGCCAGGTTGGGTGGAGCTTTGAGCAGCCAGGTCTGGTATAAGGTGACTATGTCCATAACAGAAGGGTGGGAGTAGATGATCTTGAAGGTTCTTTCCAACCTAAACCATTCTGAGATGATGATGGTGATACTTATTATTATTTTGGACTCAGTAACTCATAGTCTTAGCCACTTCATGGGCTACTGTTTATCACTCTAGTAATCACTAGAAGCTGAAGAACAAAGGCATTGTTTTGAAGAAGATCTGTATATTCACGTAGGAGATGGAAGAAGAGTTAATTGTATTCATCTTGATGATAAAGAAAGTTTTCAAACAAAGTTTACTCTCAGAACAAGTGCAGGCCTTTTTTGGCAAAGCCACAAATGCTTTCTACTGCGACAATTGCAGCACATAAACTGAGAGCGCCTGATCAATGTTCTAAACATTAAAACATGTTTATTGATCAAGTCACAATCTTCTGCATCCCAATTAATTTGCTTTTCCGTGTTACTATCCAGAACTCCCCAAACATGCTGTCCAGACACTCTAACTGCACTGTAATCTTCATTCCCTCAAGTTCGTTGTTTGAGTTTTTTTAAATATTCTAATTATTCTTTGGGTGTATGCATTATTTAAGAGTGGAAAATATTATTTATCCTGAATTTCCTCTAAGCCAAAGTTAAACAAACATCATCTTTGTGCATAGGAACTACTGAAAAACGGTGCATTGCAATTATAACAAATCCAGAATGACAATTCCTGACCTCTGCCTTACTCTAAACTCCGGTTTGCTAAGGCAGTTTTGGACATCTACCTTGGATTAACTGGTTTCGAAATTTATCATCCTTGCCCCCAAGCAGCCCCTTTCTGCTCCACCCACACCTTCTCTAGCTCAGTTTCCTCCCGAACACCCTTTGCCAAAGGGCACAGAGGAGAACAGGGTGATGGGCTCCATGACCTCCAAGGGTTTCTGGAGACTGAGAAGTTCCGTCATCATTATCCCACCACCAGAGATAATGATTTATCATTATCTTTTTTATTTAACTATGAGCATTCTGACAGGCAGAACTGAAAGAAAAGTGATATTTTACTTTAAGTGTCAAAATCCAAGCCCAGTTTTTCAACAGAAATGATTCAACACAACTGAGAAGCAGCATCACCTCCATGAATTCATTTTAGATTTTGTAATACGACCAAACTCTAATTCCATGCTCCAGACTACATTAGGCCATTTCTCTCCTGAAGAAGAAATAGAGCATTTACATAAAATCATTCTAGAATATAAACTGCTGGGGATCTCTGCTTAAGACATTCTTCTGGCAAAAAGTCAATCCAATACTGAATTTATTTGTTGTATTTCCCCATTTGGTGAGCTTAACAGTAGGATAATCTTGGATATTCCCAAAAAGTAGAGAGTTTTAAAACAACACTTTGTGGCCTTCTGAACCATGGTCACCTGTTTAGCCTTATGATCATTTGAGGTACATTTTAAAATAGTAGTTAACAGAATGCACTGGTTTTATTTTCAACTCTTAACCTCTTGGCAGTAGTGAGGTGGGGAGCAAAACAGATCAGGGTGTTGGGAGAGAGCAGGAGGAATACAGTGTTAATGAGGTTTCCCATTCCTCCCTTCCCAAGGGTCCTGTGATGCCATGCAGCAGAGCAGGCAGCAATGCAGCCTCCCAGCCTGTGCTGCTAAGACAACAGATGTTAAAAGGGCCACTAAGTTAACTTTATTTTTATTATTCCATAAATAAAGACTAGCCATTTTTTAAATCCATATGGGTTGCATTAGTTTTCAGGCATGAAAGTCATAGCAGATTTCCTTGTGGGTGGACTTAGCTGCTCATCTTCTCCCACCTCCTTCCATTTACTTTTTGAAGGCTTTACTGTAGAGAAGGATAAAGTCAATGCCATGAAAGATAAAAATGGTTTAAAACTACTCCTTCCTTAGGACACTAATTCAAAATCTCTGTTTCTTCTTGTTCTAGGCTATTTACAAAAAAAATCCACCCAACAAAACCATTTCTATCCTCAAGACATCTTTGAGAAGTTCATTCACTATTCCATTGCTTAAAGCTAAAATCTGCTTCATGGAGACCTGGAGAGAAGAGGTGGAAAGAAGAGAGAAAAAGTGAATCCTACACATACTATTCCTTATTTTACTGCAAAATAAAATCCGATTATTTTGGTCTGTGACTGATTTACTGTGTTTATCAGTTTGCATTGCGTATCTTCAGCCTCCACTGTGAGGTGACTGGAGAGGAGTGAGACAAAGCAATCCAAATGGTCACCAGAATCTTTCTTGACCTTATAAAACTTCCCATTTTTATGGTGAACCTTCCATTTATGAGGTAAACACAGAAGAAGGAATCTGAAGGGGAAGGACCCCAGCCCTTTGACGCTGTTTGAAGGAATTGCATTCTGGGAGGATTACTTTTGTTCAGTGGAAGGGATCCATGAGTGGATCAGTTGACCTTACAGATGTTTCTTAAACTCCACCTTCATCAATTCAAGGGTAACCTAAAAATAACAAGCCACATCTTCTAAGAGGGATATAGGAAAATTAAGTTGCTTATGGGTCAGCAAATCTCTTCAGTGTCTTGTTGTATCTGGCTGCTTTCTCTCTCATCTATGTAAGAACCAATTAAACAAAAGAAAGTTAAGAAAGCTGTGCAGGCACGTAGGGCCCAGTTATTTACCAGAAATGATGTCACCTGGACATGCCTTCCTTGTCCTGCTTCTCCTCCAGATTCCAAATACAAAGTTAAAACAACAGCTCATCAAAACACTTTTAGTTGCAAGCATCTTTTTAGGAAAAAGTTCAACCTGAGTCCCAGTGTTCGGTAAACCACAGAAATAACATCAGCAACGCCTCAGACTCCCAAGCTATTAAATGCAATTATGAACTGAATAAAACAGTAATCCATGACCTCACAATAATGCAATATTATTCCATTTATATATGAAAACATACTGGTGGAACAGTTCATATCATATTTCTTAGAGAAGGATGAGCATAGCATAAATGCCTTATGTATAAATAAACTCTTATAGGCTAAAACAAAGAGCTATTTAAGTTTAAAATTCCAGAGTCACAGAATAAATCAACAAGTCAGTGCTGATACCCTTCAAGTCTAAGAAAGCAGAACATTAAAAATTAATTATTAATTTTAACGGAACATCTTTTTATAGTTTTATAACACAAACATTAAGGCTGCTGTATTACCAAGCAAATTCAGTGCCTGAGCTATAAAGCAAAGAAAAGCATATTAAAAAAAAAAAAAGGAAAATATTGTTAAATAGGTACAAATCCCCATTTCCCTCTGTAATTAGCAAAATTTGGATTGAAAAATTCAAAAAAATAGTTTGATGCTTTGTTTAGGAGAACCTGTAGCAGAGACCAGGTATACCTGAGCCTCTAAGCCACAGAAAATTCAATTCCTATTCACTTTAATCAACCCCTTTTCCTATTTTGTACCAAGAAGGGACATTCACTTTTCAGGAGCTTTCAGCTACATCACTGCTTCATGAGACCAGCAATAAACTTCCAAGGAGCAGCTCCTCAGGAAGTCATTTTATGCTGTTACAGGGAATCAAAGGTCATCCTCAGCTAACACAATATCTTTTATTCAATGCAAAATCCACCACCTTAAATAGCCTCATTTGCTCCTCCAATTACACAAGACTGCAGTTCTGCTGAACAAGTTCTATTTACCTAGGAAAAATGCCTGCAGAGTGGTACCAAAGAGCTCAGAAACACAAGAACTTGTTGCTTAGTTTTAAAAAAGGCTTCCAGGAGCTCACCACCAATTGCAGCTCAAGTTAGTGGACGTAACCAGCTGTGAAACAGGATGGAACAGCATTCAGTATGTCAAAGGGAGCACATATCCCCTCTCTGCATCCTTTCACAGCAGTAAATTGATGAGCAGACCAATGCAACCTCTGCTCTGTAGCTCCAAACTCAGCTGAGCTTTAAGTGTAGGAAGCTTTACCCAGCGACTTGACAACTTCAGCACAAAAGGCTTTAGTGAAGCTCATAACAGACGTGCAAGAATGCTGATACAAAAATGAAAGTAGGCAAGGCCAAGATGTCCAAAACCAACTGACAGAGCTGGGAAAGAGATGTTTGGGCACAGCCCTTCTTCAGATCTGAGGAAGGGATGTTAAGTAAATATCCTATGTCTTCAGATGGTAAACAAAACATCAAAAAACCAAAAAAACTCTTTCTGATGTCAGCCCAAATGACCTACTTTACCAAACATCACAGGGCCAACATTGTCAGCATGTAACAGCATCTGACAGGGCCAAGAGCTCATCTCTTTGTGCAGTTCTGAGCTGCAGAGCACAGCTTCCAAAAAAACCTCTGGTCCTGCTCTCCACAATCCCATCTGATGCATTTGAAGACTCAGTACTAAAGCTTTTAAGTGAACATGAGACCAGGACAAAACAATATCAGTGACTGCATAAACAGAGGAAGAATATAAACCTTGTCCTGCCACACAGACATGAAGAAGAAGTGTCATAAACTTAAACTGGGAGTAGGAAAGTTCAAGCACTCTGAAATAAATGCATAGTAAGAAATATTAAATTGCAGAAGATGATGTGAAACTGTCATCTTAATAGGTTAAGTATCTTCAAGGAATGACTTAAGTCACGACTGCCTTGGGGTAGGACAGAATTCCTTCCCTCCTCAAGTTTTGAAGGACACAGGCCATTAGACAAAGTCTGATCACTGTCCTCAAAATTTCTACTTAATACTCTACTTTTAGAAGTTCTATATAAAAATCTCAATAATTTGGTTACTGATGTTTCCAGAACCTCAGTGGAAGTCACTACCTCTAACACCTCACTATCATTTGGTTCCCTCACCCTTCTCTATCACAAAGCCTCAGGTTTCAATAATACCTTTTACTCCACCTCTTGGAGGGCACATAGATGACTAGGAAGAGTCAGCAGGAATTTCAGTGCTCATGAATAATTTTTTTACTGGGACTAAAAGTCTTAGTATCATTCTAACTTTCCTTAGTATCATAAAATAGCCTGAATTGGAAGGGACCCACAAGGATCATTGAGTCCAACTCCTGGCCCAGTACAGGACAACCCAAACAATCCCACCATGTGCCTGAGAGCTGGGTGAAGAATCTTTTCCTAGTATCTAACCTAAACCTCCCCTGACACAGCTTCAAGCCATTCCCTCGGGTAGTCACCACAGAGAAGAGATCTGTAGTGGAGATCAGAGATACTAGTTCAGCTGCTCTCAAATCCATGAAAATTTTGCTTCACTAAGGCATCTGAAGAAAATGGGAATCACAACATAAAGTCTATTAATTCTGGAAGTACAGTTCCAGTATTTCTCTGTATTAAGCCTTTCAGAAAAAGAATTATCACAGATAACTCTCCCAGATAGCCATAGAAAAAAAATAATCAAACCGTATGAAACCGCTCCAGTAAGTCATCTGAATGGACAATAACTAAAAACTTTGAAAATCTTTTAAAGATCGATCTTCTTAAAGGAATAATTAGTGCACAAAGATTTAATCTGGAGAACATCTTTGTGCCAGAGTTAAACAATGTAAGAATTATTTAAGAAGTTTCATATCCATCTCAAGTGTCGTTCCAGCCCACTAATTGAAGCACAGGCATTTAATAGCCCTCTTCTGTTATCCTGACCCTTCATCAGAGTGAAGTCCTGAGGAAAAATGCACTTGCTACAAGAACTGACTTTGTTGTTGTTAAGCTTCCATATGAAAACCTGAAAAACATCAGCTTTATACCTGACAAAATAATTTTTGCAGTTTTTCATAGTCAAGTTAGTGATCCCCACGGAAAAGGCCTGCAAGACACCACAGCTATCATAACGTGATGGGTTATTGTCTTAAGTATGTTCTTATTTTAAATCTTAAATTTAGTATTTTCTTCTGAAAATAAAAAAGGGAAGGGGGGAGCCATAGGTACCAATTTTTGTTATTACTTCCTTGTCCCAGTCTTCTGCTGCATAAAGCCCGCACAAATAAGTTAGGAGCCAAGGACACAAGGAGAGTGTTCAAACTATACATTAAGAGCTGTCAAGGATGTAAAAATAAATTAAAGGACAGATCATATAATCCTTTATTTATGGTCATTTTAGGCGGAACTTACAACAAAATAGTTGATTAAAGTTCACCATGCAATGTTTTTCCTCTTGGTTCACTGTAGTCAGTGATGTCCCTCTTCAAACAAGCTCATGTGTATTTTGGGAGAAGATCCCAAGCCACTCCCAGGTCTCACAGAACAAAACACACGCTAATAACTAACATCTTGTATAAGCCAACTACACAAGATCCAGCTTGATATTCAGATTCTTTCTTTCAGTCACACTGTTATCCCCACCCTTCCTTTTCTCCATAGCTGTTGCTATGAAGACCCTGGGTAGTAACACTCCAACACAACAGCAAGGGGTTACAGAAATTCACAGAAGCTGCACTTTCTGTGGAACAGTTGTATAAAAACAGTGAATGCATCATGGGCATCAGCGGAACAGACTAAAGAACACATTTAGGAACCATGATTACTGGACTCTTTAGTTTGCCAAATTTCATCTCCTTAAGTAACTCTACACCACAACAAGACACTCTCAGTGACTGTCACTGAAGGTTTTGTGCTGTAAAGGAGCAGCAGAATCTCATTCTCAGTATCCTGATGCCTTGATTATAGTGCACTGCCTTCCATGTGCGAGGCTGGCTCTGTTCTTGGATTTGTTTTTTTCCCCTGTAAAAGAAGATAGATCAATTCTCCATTCACTCTCAGCAGATACGCATATACCTTGCCTATACAAAAACTTTTATAAACCAAAAAAACCTGCTACGACAAAAGTAAAAAACAATCCTGAAACTCCTAACCATTTATCAAAAACCCTTAAAAATTGTTTTAAAATGTGCAACCACACAATATCCCATTTTTGTAACTTTGAAAGAGTCCAGACAAAATTTTAATTCAGACCTCCACGTACATCATTTGAATAACCCTTGCCAACAACTCTCCAGCTGTTTCTGCACAACCACCACCAGCCAGTTTGCCAACAAGAACATTCATGTGGCTGTACAGAGTGCAATGAACTTTCCTCACTTGGGGAATGCCTCAGCTGACTGTAAACTGCCAGGTCCTGGATATCCACTCATACTTAAGGGCACAAAACCCACAAGGAAGGGTTTTTGCTCTGTATTCCTTTGACACCAAAACAGGTAAACATCTTCTCAGAGTACATAAACATCCTACTCCAAGCAAAACATTACTGCAAGTTATTTATTTTTTGACAGCATGTACTACAGAGCTCTAAGAGGAATCCGCTACGATTCCTCTGATATTGTACCAACAAAAATCTGTAGTTCAGATTCAATAGTTTCTGTCCAAGGTGTCCCTTCCTCCCCCACAAAAAAATAAACCCCTAAGAATTTTCAAGGTTTTCTTCTTTTATATTTTGTCCAAAAGCTCTGTAACTTGCCTTTTTCTTTTTTTTTTAAAGAAGAATGTCAACTGTTAGTATGTTTAACATAAAGCACTGAATGATCCCCACTCCTTGCACCCTTACCTACGCAAGACAAATTAGCCACCTCTCAGGTGGAAGACTGACAAATCTCTCCCTGGAAAATCTGGCTGAGGACTGTTACCAGGTGCCCACATGACACTGAGGCTCAAGTTTCTTGTCCATCATCCTCAACAAGAAAATAAATATAATCTTATTATTTCTAAAACAAACTTTCCAAACTAGGAATAAAATCACATACACTATCTAAAAGAATGGAGAGTATGTGCAGCTGACTTCATTCAAAGCTGAACTGCTTAACTGTACTTCAGGATATTTCAGGTTATCCAGGGTGGAGCAGCCACACCTTTTTCTGCCACTTGCAAAAAGAAATAGAACAATTTTCCCTAGGAAAAGTATCCTTATCCCTCCAAACAGCCTAGTTCTTAAAGCCATCATTCATAATATCAATTTCTAAGGAAGCAGACAAAAATTTCCAATTTGTTCTAAATGAGAAATTTATTAAAATAAAGTATCTTAGATACTATACATTCAAGTGGTACATTTGCATATGGTGCACCCTTGATTACTGGAATTTTTCAACTTTGAGATGAATAAGCAAGAACTATCCTCACAGCACTGTGGATGTCTCCAAAACCGTGGGAGCCAGAATTACAGGAAATGATAGGGGAATGTGCTGAACTGCTGATTTTTTTGTTTATTTTAAAGTGTCAGACTTTATTGATCCAGCTTGTTAAGATTCATAGGGACACAGGACAGAGGACTCGAAGGACCTTCCATGTCATGAAATCTTACTCCCTGCCTCCTCATGCAATCATGTCATAGTCCCATTAAATGACCAATAAATCAAATTTCACTTTCTTTGAGCATAAAGTCAGTCTAGAGCAGATACCGGGGTGCCACATCATTCCCAATACACCTGGTTGATGTCCTGATTTTTTTTTAAATATTACTCTCAATTCTCTATATTGAAACTTCTTTTCTTCTACCTCCTCTCCTCTTTTTTTCCTCTAACCCTATACACACTCCCAGAAAAACAATGTTCTGCAGCCAGGGCAAGTTTCTTAACTATAAATCATTTCACAGGCTGCCCTGGTAAATGGGGGAGGTTCCTGACAGCTGGAAGAAAGCATATGGAACTTGACGAGGGGAGGGTCTGGATGACTAAGGCTGGTCACCCTTACCTCCATTACTGACAAAGTGATGGAAGTAACAATGCTGGAAGCCATTTCTAAACAAATGAGAACAGTAAGGTGATTAGAAATAGCAAGGATTTATGAAAGGGAAAACATGCTTCATCAATCTAATGAACTTCTTTGATTAAAATATAAGCTTGGCAGATGAAGAGTTGTCATTTCTCTTAACTTCAGCAAGACTTTTGACACTGTCTCCGATGACAGCACCATAACAAACAAATTGATGAAGTTATGGACTGATTAAATGGACAGATACGGCCTAGAAACTCTCTGGACTCTCAGGCTCAAATCTCTAAAGGAAAAACACTACAAATTAGTTAACTTACAGTTTCCTGAGATGTTTAATGTATATCATCACCTATTACTACAATATTACTACACAGGTGAACCTCACTAATAAAAATGTTTTTCTTACCAAATCATGCTGTTGCTCTTGCCCTGTGTGGGCAATTAGCTATAAAATATGGATGGGAATGCAGGGAAGAGGGCAGTGTCAAAAGCACAGCCAAAATAAGCTAAGAAAGTTTCACTGGAAAGGTTGGCAAATACACAGATTTCCCGTCAAGGTCTAAGCTGTCACCTCCGCAAGCCCTCAACACAAAAAATGAGATATTCAACAGTGACAGTTTACAAAGGGTAAATATATTGCTTTTCCAAATATGTGAAGTATACAACAATGGGGAAATGGATTTTATGAGGTATAGATGATTAACCTATTAAAACTACTCCACAAAATTCTAAAATAGGAAGATTTAATGAACAAATAACAAGAGAAACTTCTTCTAAGTGACATTTAAGCTTTATCAGCAATAACCTCATCCAGCAATAATAGTTTTGTGATAGGGAATTTGGAAATCTAGAAATAACACCTGCCTTGCTGGTAGTGAAAAGAATTTAAGCTACAGGCTAGATCTGCATCAAAAGAAAACTCCTCTCACATTTTCAGAGGTGTACAGGACATGCAGCATGCACGCAGTAATTCTAACTTGACAGCACCAATATTTCATAAACTGTTTTCAGTTCCATACTCATCACACAAGTAAAATCATTACAACCCAAGCCATTACAAACACATAAAAACTAAGTTTACTGTTGCTTAAAAATCAGAATTCTTGGTAACATTTGCAGAGATTCCTAGAAAAAAAAATCCTAATTTTTGAAGGGATTACTGAAAGTACAGCTTTTAGAGAAGTACAGGTTTCCTTGTGCAATCCCTTCAGCACCATGCCAGGCATTCTGAAATGAGAGGAACTGTTCAGTCTTAGTGCAGCTTGTATGTAATTCTTACTTAAAATTGAAATGACAAATCAAAAAGTCACCATTTTGTCCTTTTTTTACTTCTGCCTACACAGCTGGTTACCTTTTCCCCTCCTTTAAGCAGGGATATTAACAACAGTTCTCTGCTCAGGCTACTGAGTTTATTCTCAGCTGCATGAACAATCGTTGCATAATTTATTACCCTCTGCAATACATGTGAACATTTATTTTAGGAATTCTGCACAACCTCAATTCTGTCAATTCTTGCCTACTGTAACTCTGGTAATACCTCAACCGATTTTTAATTTTCCATCTTTTAACATCGTAGGAAGTACCCAACCCTCTGGGGCTTTTGAAATTCTGGTTGCTGTATCTAAATCCATCACACAGGCAAGTGTAGGTTTAGGGTAAGGAATATCTATTACACAGGACAGCATTAAACATCCCATCTCCTGCCCACTGCGTAAGAGGAAGGGGAAGGAGGAGGTTGTTCCAAGGCTGTGAAAAGTGCCAGGAGATCAATCTGATTTCATTAAGTGGATCATGAGCAGGCCCTGTGCAAGCAGCAAGGCCAAACACACCAACAGACTGAATGAGGACATGCCTTTAATTCAGAAACAACTTTAGGTTGAGCTAAAATTGTGTAACTTTTTTTTTCCTAAATGAGGACTTGGAAGTAAAAATAGTTACAAAACCATTTAATATTTCAAGATAAGAATGACAGTGTGCAAATCGTGCTTACCTAAATTGTACATTATACAGCAAAAAGTGAACACAAAACCATCAGGCTTAAAGTATGCTGCATATCTGAAATTAGAACTAGGCAAAAGATGTGTATTTCCTATTAATTTTTCGATACTTTATGTTAGGAGTCAGCAAGATTTTATTTGACTTACCTGATATTATCCAGAGGAGTCATCAAGAACAAACAACTACCTGAGATTCAATCTTGGCATAATGTTTTATTGAATTTTTAACCAAAAATCCAGAATATGCTTGTTTCTTATATTTGTCTTTATTTTCCTCTAGTTCTTTGATACAGTTTCTTGCTTCCTTATTATTTCTTGATTCTGGTAATGAAGACATATTTGCACTGCAAATCAGGAACAAAGGCCCAGCTCTTAGAAGTCACCTACATCACATAGATGCTATAGCTGTTTTAAATTTAGAGCAAGACAAAAACCAGGAGGGATTGTTTTTAATCCCAACAGTGCCAATAAAGAAAGTTTAACTGCATTTACCAGAGGAAACCAGTCTTTCATGCCCCCAGGCACGCTGTGAACACACTTGTGTTGCAAGAGAACTTCACTTACAGACAGCAGAACTGTGTTCTCTATCCACCTTCAAAATTATAATATTTTAGCAAATTGTTCTCCAAGCCCCTCCTAGTTCACATTCCAAAGATTCTCCATGCTCATCTCCATGGCCTCAATTTCAAGGCAGTAAAAACCGAAGTTACCCATAAACTTCAAAGCAGTGATACAGATTAATTCAGGATAACTCTCCTGAGTAATGATTTAACTAACGACCTCATCAACTAATGCGTTCTCCAGCACAGAAACAATCCTTCTTTACAAGGTTTTGCTATGAAATGAGTGTTCTGGATGACCTTGATATATCACTGACTATACCAAATGTATGTATAATCTGACCTCAAACAAGACACCACAATAAAGACACCACTGGAAGTGATCTCCTTACTGCAAAGTCTTCAAACACTGCAAAAGCCCCCCCATACCATATTATAATGAAAATTTAGAGCACTAAAACCAGGTGACAAAAGTGAGAACATTTCTAGTGACATCTATTGTCCACTGCTGAAAGTGGCACTTGGGAGAAAAACGTTCTTTAAAACTCAAAATAAGAAAATACCATTATTTATTGCAAAGATGAGTTCTGATGATTAAAACTTCCCATCTGAATGCAGAACCTCATCTGTATTCAATTATATTACATCTTTTATCCAGGCTCCTTTTCAATTCATCAAGTTTCTTTTCAATTTTAATCACATCACCCACTGCACTCATAACTCTTTTTGTGTTGCTGTTACTGGCAGATAAAGACAAATCAAGTCCATTTTCATGGTCATTAATAAAAATACCATAATACCACAGGACAATTCAGACCTCTGTGAGACTCCAGCCTTCCCTTCTGGCAGTATTTTTAGCATTTTTTTAAAAACAAGTTTCCTTAGTTCCCTTAGTTTCCTTAGTTCAGGAGGTACTGCCAAATCTCTGCTACAGGTAAGCCATGGTGTGTAGTTTTTATATCCTCTAAAAAGGCCTCTTGCCATGCCATAGGAAAAGCTCATCCTCTGAAAATCCTGGGAAAACTTCTGCCCTCTATCAGTACTTGCAAAACACAGTTAAGGAGTACAGTTAGGGCACTCCCACACACAGACTCGAATCGAAAAGAATAATCTCATTGTGACTCAGATTCACACCAGCCAAACTCTTCAAGTCCCAAATATAAACTCAGAAAAAGTTTCATCACACATTCTTGTCCTAGAAGCTGCAGAAAAAAACCTAACAACAATCCTTATCTTCCTGTCAGCCTGACCTAAACACCAGGTATTTATTTTTCCAATATTTTCCAGAAGTACCTGCTTGACAACCACTCTCAGCATTCAAAATCATTTTAAAGATGTCATCCTGAAAAGAAAACTTCCACATTTAAACTTCTCTTCACTGCTTCAAGAAAACATGATATTTTTTTTGCTGAAGAGCTGCTCTGAAGTTCTCGTGGAAAAGACTACAACATATCAGCTATCAAGCTTTTAACTGAAATTGCCATTTGATTCCAACAGGAAAGAACAGCTTCCTTCAGATCAGGTATTAATAGCAAGAAGAAATGAAAGAATGGATACATAACCAAAGTCACCAAGGCATAGGGCAAAGGTAAAAAGCAGCAGGCCTAATAGCAAATATCCAATCCCTTGATCAATTAGGAGTAAAAGTGCACTTCAGTCAGGATTCCAGAATTCACATTACAAACAGGGAATAGATGGACAAATTCTATCTGCCAGGGAACAGGAAACATCCCCACTCTGAGCTCTGCATCACAACTGCAGCCTACAGCACAAATCAGTGCATGAATTTAAAAACTTTGCTAAAGACCAAATGTAATAAACAATAAACAAAAAATGCTATTTTAAAAAAATCAGGTCAGTGGGGTTGGTGGTTTTTTTTTGGTGAGGTCCATGTTTTGGAGGGCTTTGTTGTCTTTCTTTATGTTTAGAGTTGGGGTTTTATTTTTAAGTTTTAGACACCACTGATAGAAGAGTCCAATAGAGCAGCTCAGACACAAGTCACCTGTGACTCCAGCAAAGTGAACACTGTGTCATCTTCCCTATTATAACCTGGGGAGATTCCTTCCACCCATAAACCTCCCAAACCCATTTCCTTGCACTTTGTCCCTCTGAACCTCCACTAATACCATTTGTGGCTGCTCTAATCTGCTCCCCGCCAGCTGTATCCCATGTTGTGCTGAGGCACTTTAAGCATTAACTATCTCACATGCATATTTAACAACTGCCTATAAATACACCTCAGTTACCTCCTCCCCTTGTCAAAATATACCATTTAAATGGAAAAAAATCTGTACCTCAACAGGTTTTGAGTTGACCTCAGATCCCCACATGACTAAGTACCATGACAGTGCCAGTAAGAAGCAATATTCTGAATATATAAAAGCATGACTGCATCATAAGCAAGCCTTTAAAAGCTGCTTGCTGCCACATCAAGACACAACTGAAAAAAGAGAACTTACCTGCTGGCAAGAGAAGTCTTGAAATATCTGTAACAATAAAGAAATACATTTAGAAACAGAATAAAAAAATAGCTCTAAAATTGCATTGCCCTCATAATTTTTCTGCAAGGCCATACTTGTTTAATAAAGCACATTATCTGGAGCAATTTGCTGGCTGCCAGGGATGCCACATGCAAATTAAAAGCGTTTTCCTTGTCTTACTGTGTTCATTAACAGGATTATGCTTTGCTCACCTAACTGAAGGACAAAGATTATAGTGAAGGCAATGAGTGTAATTACTGCAGCAGAATACAGGTCACTACGCACAAATTAAGTGTTACATACAAAATTCACCATCATCACCTACAGAATTTCAGAGCTCAAAGTGTCAGGGATAGTCTTTGCAAATGAAGAGGACTCTACAGAATGTTTTCTTTATTCTTAAATCTTTAGAGAGGAAGTAGCCAAGCTCGCAAGTGGACAAGCATAGAACACAAGAAATAACATTGAAAGAAAGGACACTGTTTTTTGTCACCAAGGCACATTAGACACAGTTGCTGAACATTTTAACAGTAAATGCTAAGGCTGTCTTGAGCTGCAAACAATGACCTCTGTCTCAGAGTCTAAACAGAACATATTAAAAATTATACACTAAAAAAAATACACATTATATTGAACTGTAAGTCATTATATTGCTCCTGCCTGCTTTTCTGTTGTCATCTCAGCGCACATTGCACATCATCATGACTGGGACCTGAGGTGCTTATCAGAGTTCAGAACAGCAACTAGAACCCACAAAGAACTAGAAAGAATTACTCAAGTCTGTAGGGACATGGACTGGGGACACACATCACAGGGCTAACAAAAACAGAAATAAATACGGGGGNCTAAGAAAAAAGTCTGCGCAGTTATTTGTTTAAAGGAAACAGCAAAGTTGAGTAATAAATTGTCACACTGGGTACAAAATCCACGTGGAAACTGAACTTTAACCACAGGTGTAGCAGCTGAAACAGATGCAGAGATTATTGGGGCAGATGGTCACTGCTGTGCTACCTATTAGAAGAAATAATGAGGCTTAATAAATGTATTAAACCTGCTCTCACCAACAGATTGTTACAATTCACATCTGTGGCTGGAAAACACGATGGAACTTGAATATCAGAGAATTGCACCTAAAATTTAAAGGCAGCCCACAAAAAATTTCAAAAATTAACTGCACTACTCTGAGATGATGAAACAGCAACACAAAGTTGAAACGCGCATAAAACGCGAAATAAAGTGGCAACAAGACACCACAATAAGCCCTAGAGAAAACTCTGAATGCCTTAGTCTGGTAGAACACAATATTTTAAAAGATAGAAAGGTAAATTTAAAAGATGCTTATCATGATGTCTGGAACAAAACCATCTTACATGCAAGAAATGCCTTGAGACAGGAGATGCAGCCAAGGAGACACGGGAACTGCAGGAAGCAAAAAACCCAACAGCTCCTGCACAGACTCCAAATCAGCACATATGGAATGGAGCTTCCTTCCATGAGAAAGAGATTTGCAGTGACAATTAATTTGGAATATTACATGAAGATAAATGTTGCATCATTTCTGTTTGTATATGTTTAATTTTTTCCATGCTCTTTTTTTATGAAATCACAAAAAAACTCCTGCTTGTCACTAGGCTACACAATACAACTGCAGCCACATGAGTAAAGCATCTGAAACTGCGGATTAGAAAACACCACTTTAGATTTTAATTTTTCTACAGTGATAGAAGCTTATGTCTAAATTCCATTTATAATTAACAGCTATAGAAATATTTAAGTTACTACCAACACTTAAAAGTGCAGTAAAATCTTTTAATTTTTGTGCATTGGGAATGTTTTGTCTCAGCATTTATTACTTTTGAAGCAGACTATGTGGTTAAATGTGCCTACACAACAGATGTCAGGAAAATAACAGCAAACATAACCCCAGAAAAATATGTTATTATATACACAAAGGCAGAAAACAATCACATCTCAGAATTTAAACAGGGAAAAGCTCTGCAGCTAAGACACACACAGATTTTTAACTTCAAGAAAGACTTGATCATATTCCAGCATTTGTCCCTAACACCTGAGCCACTGTTTCCGCTGTGATCTCTCCCTGCCAGTGCTCACACAGATCCTGTTACTGCACCAGGACCTTCCCACGTGGGGCACTGACACCATCAGCACTGCTGCTACATTTAAGTCAAACACTGTGAAGATTTCTTACTTCCATGTTCCACTGCAGATTAGTCCCACAAGTGCATTAACTGAAGAGATGCTGCACCCCTGGGACAAGTTTACTGAACAGCTTCCTGCAACTGCACCTTCTCTATTACAATACAGTGCAAGAGGCTGTTGTCTACCATTAATTGACATACATTAGATCTAAAAACAAGCTGGACAGAAGAAATTGAAGCCTGAAGGTCCTATCAGTATACTCAAAACTGCATATGTGCACTTAGTAGGTTACTTGTATGGTATTTCTCAATTATTTAAATTAAACACCAAGTCCTCTGTAGGCTGATTCTGTATCTTAATTTTAGCAAACACCACCACTACAGAAATACCAATTCATAACAGCATAAATTAAATACATATTTCATGGTTCCAAAGATAACAGTAACAATTCCACTCCTTTGTGTATCCAGATACCACAGCAGTAAGTGAAAAGCTCTTTATCTTCAGGTGTTCTTATTAGTGTGGAGTCACTTCAGGAACTTTCTTATCATTGAGTTTGCTCCAACTCTCCAGCTCACTCTCATCTCTTCTGGCTTGAAACCTCCTAGCTTTATTCTCAAATGTGGTTTGTCATTTAATATCTAACACTGAAAAATTATGAGTGGATTCTGACCCTACTTTTAATAACTTCCTTTACAGAGAGGTAAACCGAGAGTACATAGATAGCTACTCATTTCAGGTTGCATTTACAAACTTCTCTGCTGTGCAAAACTTCCCCCTTTTTGAAGCACACTACAGCATTTCAATTTCTAGAGAGGAGAAACTCAACCAGTGCTGAGATTTGAGGAGGAAAAAACCCAAAGTTAGGATTTTAATCTGGTTTGGGTCTGAGAGCCTTGAGAACATTTTGGAGAGCTGTCCTGTTGGGAAGGACTCTATCACATCAGGGAGACCTGGACTGACTTTTCTCCTACAACTCAGTTTCTGAGTGCTTTGAGTGCTGTCACACAAACCACACATTTATAGCAGCTGTACAACATGAACCAATCTTACTTTTTTATCTGCTCCAAAGTAGTTCTTCAAAGTGAAATCTAAAATGAATCATATTTCGAGTGCTGCTGCTCCTACTGATCCTTTCAAGGGATCACTCGTGTTCTGCATTCATATTCTTAAGTATCTCCCTGTGCTTCTTGGCAGGGAGCAAACTGCCAGTTTGAACAGGCAGAAAGAAAAATTACTTTCACATCATATTCTTTATCATAGCCAAACTTTTACATACTTTGTAAAGGCTAATCAGTTCTCAGAGAAAACTGGTTTTATCCCATGTAGATATTGGGAGGATGGAGCAGATGGCCTCAAGAGCCCCTTTCCAAGCAAGGTTTCTGTAATATTGGACACAGATTACTATGAGAGACCAGGAACCAGCTGAAATTACATTAGAGGTGCTACAAAATAAGAAAGTTCCTCAGCCAAAGAAAACTTGCCAAGTAAACCAGTTATGTACATGAATTCATCAAAGAACAGAAAGGACAGGATTTTAAAGAAAGAATACTATTATTGCTTCTATATGCACTGAGATGGTTTTGGGCACTACAGTCCTCAAACAGGCTTTGTGGATCCCCGCACCAAGAGATTTTTCTGATTTATGGGCGCCCTGAGGACTGGATCTCTCTACCACTGTATTTGCTTTTATAAAACTATGCATTTTACACTGCAGAGTTTCAACAAATGTTTTCTTTAAAATGGAGCCGCAACTTTAAATCTTCCTTCCAAGATTAACATCTAATCATCAAAAACAGGAATGTTCTGTGAGCTTCCTATTCCTGCCTCAAGGTAAAATGAGAATATGGCTCCGTGGACAACTCCAGAGGCTCAGACTCTACCCCATCTGCAGCACTGATCTCTTTCCAGAGCTGTGGTAAGCAGCAGACCACAAGAAATTGAATCCTGTTCTCCTGTAGCAGGAGCTGGCTGACTCTAGCCTAGCAGCATTCCCTTGAAATTAATTCAGATATTCAATTCACAAACCAATCTCTCCTTCCAGGGAAGAGCGAAGGCTCGCAGCACACGAGGAACCACAGACCACAGTATGTCTCCAAGAAGCCAAGCAGCTCATGTCATTGGACAACAATCCTTCCAACTAAATGAGGAATATCACAGACTCAACTTAAAATGCAATTTTCCTACTTAGCCACGGTACCAAAATAATGTAGGACTACAGATGCATATTCAGCTTTTAGCCTTTATGTGGCTGGTCTTGAAGGATGTTGTCTTTGATGCTGGATCCAACTACCTGTAAGTCTCCTTTCCTATATTATCTGGCAGGCTAAAAAGGATGTTGATATCTCATAATCTACGTAAAAATATTTTTCTTTTTCTAAAGAGCAAATAAGTAAACAGAAAACACAAGTCATCTTTCAAGAAAAATGCTTTGTAAAATTACATTTGTTGAGAAACTCAAGGATTTATCCATGACCATCTGATCTACTGAACAAAGACCTTGGAGATGCAATGAATCCATCCTGACAGCACACCTATTAAGGAAAAGCTATTAAAAAGTTTTACAGTATGATTAAAAGATTGTATAAACCACCAGTCGCACTGTTCCATATATGTATTTTTTCCCCTTCATCACTAAAAGTGCATCTCATTTGTAACCTACATCTAACCTACTTCTAATTTAGCGATCTGCAGGGCTGAACGTTAACAACCTTTTATTATATCATTTCACATTAAGGCAGTTTTTTAGGGCAATTTTCAATGCAACTCAATAAAATCTTTTCATATACAGCTCTGTAGAATGAGAGGCAGAAGTGCCTCACTGTAAAGGTCCATTTTTCCCAAACATTTTATTATCCTTTAAATACTCCAGCTGTTTTGGCTTTCAGCAGCAGCCCTGATTTGCAAACACCAATACCTGAACACAGTGTTTTTATGTCAGTCATAACAGCACTAAAACCACCATTTGCTTATTCAGATTAAGAATTTTTGCCCCTATTGACATATTTATTGCATTTGCCTTAGGCACAGCAGCAGCTGAATATCCAGCTTAACTGCAAATCTTCATCTGTTACCCTAGGGAGAGATGGAGGGGGGGACAGTTATAGGACAGACACCTCCACCCACCAAACCTGGCAGCAGTTCTTTTGTGATTTAGCCAGATCAGAAGAAATTCAGCATACAAAACAACACATCTTGTGTTTACAGCCCTACTTCACAGGAGACCCACGTTGCACTGGAATCTCTTATTATCTTGGTTTAAATCTTTGCTTCAGCTGTGAGTATCAGCAGTAATGATTTAATGCTCTCATTTCTGTCTGCTGAAAAGGTTAACGAGCAAGCGGCAGACAATGAACCGCTGTGACTCCCTGCAATGTGCACAGCCTGTGCTGTGCTTTTGAGAAGTTCTCTTTAACCACTCACTAGTTCTAAGGCAAGCTGCTACCTCTGAAACACAAAAGCCACACAAAATTTAGCAAGGAAAAATGAGAGGAAAAACTAAAATACTGCACAGAACACAAAGGGTTTTTTCAAATTAAGTGTTTGGTTGATAAAACAGGTACAAGGCACATCTATGGTGGGATGCCACATCTGACATACCTCAAGTGGCTTTAAATATGTAAAAGCTTTGTGATGTTACACCATTACAAGCATCAGCTGATTTCATGCCATACCTTGGGAACACCTTCGGTTCAGATCTGCCTCCATAATTTCTCAATTTGTTGTCAGTTTACTGTCACATTCCTCTCACTGCCCTACTCTTCTATTTGTACCTGCTTTCCTCTTCCCAGTTGAAAACAAAATTGTTATTGAGTCTCCTTAGCTTATAGCATGCACACCAAAAAAAAAAATCATTTAACAGTTTCAAATCTCAATTTCCCCTCTCCTACTGGTACTCTTCCAAAATCAATCTGCTTATGCTTCTTAAATACTAGTTTTTGAAATTGAAAAAATACAAACTCCGATTAAAACCATCAGAACAATCCACCTATCTTTTCTTCCATCTCAGCTGAACTCTGCCCTGAACTCTGTACGCACCTTGACACTTCAAATTCATTTACACCATGTCACTGAGCATGACCACTGAGTTATCTATGCAGCCACCAGGAGTCAAATTTTCAACCAGGCACCCTGAACAGTAGGATATTAAATGAAAAGGTTCTGGTGGAAGTTACATTTAAGGAGATTAAGAAGAGCAAGAGAAATCACTCAGTCATTACTCAGGGCAGGGGGGATCAATCTCATTACATACTGAGTTACAGAACATGCAGTATCTAAGCAACTCAGATAAAGAATTTAGTCTCAGTATCTACACAAGTACTATATGCACCTTTTGCCTGCGGGGAAGAGAGGTTTGGATAGAGGAGAACATGGAGTAGATCCCCAATAATTGGTTTTATTCAGCATCACAAAATGGGTAAGTGAACTCTGCAAGTCTGCAGGTCATATTAAACTCTTATGGGTCAGCAAAAGTCATACCAATGGGGGTAAAAAACCAACAGGGATCTCACAAAATTCAGCAAGTTACTAAGACAGCAGCTGCACTTCAACACAGAGCTGTGATGTAACGCATCTGGGGAAAAAATTCTGAGCAATACCTCCTCAACCAAGTAACACTTGCACTTTCTCCAGTTCCAACTGCGGGAGGAAGGCTGAGTCACTGTTTTCTCTGAAATCATCAGCTCAAACTGGAGTAGCTGGCCAAAAGCAATAAAACATTGTGTCTCATTAGTAAGGGTACTGAAAACATGGTACTTAAGGGTATTACTGTGCAAAACAAAAAAGCATCAATATGTTGTGTCCAGTTGTGGTCTCTACACCAGATGGATGCAGAGACGTCTAGAGCTGGGCAGCTGAAGTGATTGAGGGATGGAGCAGCTGCCAAGAAGGCCAGATTACCAAATCTGGGGCCCCCTCAGCAATGAAGACATGAGGGTCAGGGTGCACATGATCACAGCACAAGTGGAGGGGGTGGGGGAAGAAGAGAGGAAAAAATCAGAAAAAGGGAAAGCAAATCAATGCAGCAGCACAACCATTCAACAAATCCTGCCAGGATTTGAGCATCAGGGAGCATTTGAGGAAACTACTGGAGATTAGGTTCAAACCAGTAAGAGTGCCTTCTCCACAGCTGGCACTGAGCTCCCTGCAATTCCTGCACGAGAAAAGCATGGAGAGCTATGCCACCAGCCACTGAGCCAAGCATGCAAACTCCAAGTAAAGAACATTTTCTGCTGTCATGGAGGGCCAGTGCTGGGCTGGGCAATTGCTGGTCTCATTTAGCAGCATCTCTTCTATCAGTAACACTGTGGCCAGCAATTGGCCCCTGTGCTGAGCACTGGGGAGGCCACATCTTGAATCCTGTGGTCAGATTTGTGCCTCTCATGACAAAACACTGAGGTGCTGGAACACGTCCAGAGAAGGGAACAGAGCTGGGGAAGGGGCTGGAGCACAAGACTGATAAGGAGCAGCTGAGGGAGCAGCAGAGCTCAGCATGGAGAAAAGGAGGCTCAGGGGGGATCTTCTCTCTACAACTCCCTGACAGAAGGTTGGAGCCAGGTGGGGATCAGTCTCTTTCGCAAGTAACACACAATAGGACAAGGGGAAACAGCCTCAAGTTGTGTTGTGCCAGGGGATGTTTAGCCTGGTTAGGAACAGCTCTTACACAGAAGGGGCAGCTAAACACTGGAAGAGGCTGCTGGGGACATGGTTGAGTGGTGGTGACCTTGGCACTGCTGGGTTAACAAGCTGGAACTACCAATTTTAAAGGGCTTTTCAAACTAAAATGATTTGGTGATTCTCATGGTCTTAAAGTCCCTGTTGTGGCTCTGTGAAGTCAGGAGCTTAAACATCACCTTTAAGAACACCTACTCAATCCAAAGAATGATCTAAGAATGTCAGCCACATTACAGGAGTATTCTTATCCTTTAATGGTTTATCACAAACGGAGATGTGTTTAAACAAGCCCAGGAAACTTTAAAAGCATTTAAGATGTTTAAGGAGGGACATGTGTGTGCTGGCAGTAGTTCAGATCTATCAGGAATATCTCTAGCACCATGATCTGTGATCACATAATCCTGATGGAAATATTGTGACATTTTATGAACATAACAATTCAGGCCCTCAGGCAGGCTTAGGGAAAGCTGTAGACATGTATTCTATACGTGTGTAGCTACCCCCTGTTTGTACTACAGAGCACTTGTTCTTCCAAGTGATAGCTTTAGTGGATGTTTTTCTTTCAAAAAACATTGTCTTGACATTGCTTGCTATGATTGAAGCTCCCTTGTCATTTTCCGTGAAGGACTTGTGACACACAACGTGCCACCACAAGTCACCCACGTCTTCAAAAGGTGACAGGATTGTGTAGTTCCTGCACTGAAATACAAATTAGCTCTACATGTCAGCAAAGGCTGGTTTGTGCTTTAGGTATGACAGGAACTTAACACAGAGCACGGAGGTGTTCCAGAATGTAAAATAAATGTGTTTCCAGGTACAGAAATGAGTGCCAAGGGCACAACCAGACAAGGAGAGAATGAGGAGAAATTACTTCAGGCAAAATATTAAAAAGCTCAAAACAGAGCTGCACACCCCAGACCACAATGTAAGAGAAAACTGCTTTCTTGAGTGTTTTTTTTAGAGGGGGTCAAGTGGGAGTTTTGTTTTAGTCTTAAAACGGTAACTAGTTAGAAGGATTTAGAGTAACAGGTTAATGATGTAACAAAAAAACTACCCAAAGTTTATTTTTTTGAATATTAGAACAGTATTTTGCAAGTTTTGGGTGGGTTTTTTTTGTGTTAAAACACAAATTCTTAGAAAGTTGGGCGAGTCAACTTCCTTTCATGTTGCACCACTGTAAAATTAGGCTGTTTCCATGGTTCTGGCCCACACATGGATTCCATTGTTACAGCAGTTTTTCAGGAGCTGGAATTAAAGTTTTAAATTTTTCTTATTTGAAGTTACAGATGAGTGAAAGAAGGTTGAAGATGCAGCCAGCACAGTGAGGGAGAAAATATTTAAGAGTTTTCCAGTAAAGAACACACAAGAAGTAGTTTGCCAGAAGTTTAACAGAAGATTATCACCTTTGCACGCACATTGATCTTATCTAAAACGAACAAAAAAAAACCAACCAACCAAAAACCAACAAAAAAACCCAACAACAACAACAACAAAAAAAACCACAAAAAACCAAACCAAAACAAAACCCACAAAAAACATGCTTTATTACTCCAAAGTAACCACAGCAAGTTTGACAGCAGCTGCACCATATTTTGCTCTATACAGAAACCTGCCTCAATAAATAAGATGAAATCTAGTTGTAATGAGAATACCAGAGTTTTCTGAGCCCAACTGTGACACTCTGGATGGAGAAAGAATTTGCTTCAGCTGGAGTGAAGCACAACATCCCTTCACAACAAACGGGCATTTACAGGCAGAGCTACAGAGGCTGAAATCAGTTCTGCAGTGAGGACATGACAGTTTTGGATCTTAACCATGCAAGAAATAAAGAGAACTAAGGACACTCAGTGTGCTAGAAGAAGTCCAATCAATTCACCCCCAGATTCATGGGAACAACTCCTTATTGTCATCTGGGTGTTTCCACAAGTCTTAGACATACCCCCAGGGACACAGATTATACCACTTCCAACTGCTGTAGTGTTTGGAGACATAACATGCTGCCAAGTGTCATTCTGCTGGGGGTGGGGGTTAATAAAAAAGAAAAAAATATTTCCAAAACCAAGATTACAAAGGAACATTGATTCAAGAAGCATCTGTGTCAAGGAAATTATTTGTCAAACACCAGAGAAGATACAAGGCAATGAGAATTAGCAAGGAGATAAAACCAAAAGTTATTTCTGTAATTTCACAAGAATACACAGTTCTTCTTAAGCCAAAAACACACAGAGCCTACCTCAGAGGGTAAACAGGAGTTTAGAGGCAACAGAAGACAATAAATCAGGGAAGAGCAGAAGAGACATTACAGAGCAATATATTATGTATTAATCTAAACTGACAATTCTTTTTTCTTAATATGTTGCCTGTTAGCAGTAGTTGTCTTAGGCTGGTTCCCTCCTCACACCACAATGTTCATGCACCAGTAGAAACAGAGAAAAAACTTTTCCCTATCTTCTCCTCTGCTTTTTCTGTCCCCTTTTATAAAGTTTTCCAGATGGAAAATAGACAGAGAATGAATTAAGACATCAAAAAAAGATGACAAGTGAGGCAGGGAGGAACCACAGGCAGAATAAAAAAAAAAATATATTAAAAAATAAAAAAATCAGGAAAAGAAAAATACACACAAACATCAGGACAAAGAAACCCAAAGAGATGACTGACAAAACTAGATTATGAAGGTAAAGAGGGGGTAGTGGAGGAACAAGAGTGCAGACAGAAGAACTGCAGCACACAACATGAGATGGGCTTTCTTCTCCTAATTGGTTCTGTCATGTAGCCGTCAGAGAGCAGCTCAAAGACAGAGGTGCTGTTGTAACACGAAACCCCCCAAAACGTCTGTTCTGTGCAAGAACCTGATCAAACAGGAGACCCAGCTGGTTTGACAGAACACAACACACGTGCAGCTCCCACAGCCTGTTGGCTGGGCCTTCCCTGCTCGGCCATTACTCATTTGGGCAAAGGGAACAAGGCAAAGAGTTTGTTTCCAATTCAGCGCCATGTGAAGTCAAGCGCGTATGATTAATGGATTCTCATTTCCACAAACCCACTGAAAAATTTCAGCTTGGCATCATTAAGATTCTATCAGCCCTGAATTGCAATTTAAGATAGTATTTTTCGCCTTAATCTGCTGCTCTATTTAATCAGTTTAATGCACAGTAAAAACTTAATTTGACAAAATTGAAAGCATTATTTCTCCCTGCCTCTGGCATGAAACAGATTAAGACCACCAGAAATACTTGCAGAAAGATTTAAGATTCATTACATATTGGGTGGCAGATAAATATTAGATATGCTATAAACTCTAAATCTAAAAGCTTGTGAGTTTTAGTTAATGCTGCAATTACCCCCCAGCAGCTAACCCGAGTCACGCTTCCTGCACAAACCATGACTGTCACTTTTGAAGTCAGATCTCCTAAAATGCTATTTTGTACAATGCTGACAAACTCCACAGACAGTAGGGAGAAGGAACAAGGACAGCAAAGACAACTTCTGATTTATATACACTTTACACCTCCTTTGTAGGCTTCTGGCCAAATCCAGGCTGGAAAAAGGCACAGGTGAGAACTGAGCATGTTCTAATAAACAGCTTACACCCCAAATCAAAATTCAATTTAAACTAGTTAGATTATCCACAGAAGGCAAAAAGACAGTAACAGAAAGCTGCCACATAAATATGTTAGGAGGTCTCTATAGACAGTCTGAAGCTCCAGGATTCCTGTAACTCAAGTTACAGGAGACACATCCACAGTTGAGTCCCAGAGCTGGAGATACCCAAATGGTCCCGGGGTTGTAATGCCATGGCCAGGGCTACAGCACCATGGCATTACTTGTACTGCGAACAGAACACTTCTGCCTTCAGGGCTGTCAAACCAATTTTCCTCACAAATAACTAACAAGCCAATTTTACAGGCAGCAGCGGGGAGAGGAATCCTGATGGCGTGCTGCTCACAAAGCACACTCATTACTTTCTTAGCTAAGAATCACTAAGTCCCTTAGAAACTCTGACTTGCCTTCTAAGTGTTTAAGTAGAGTATTACAAGTTTATTTGAAATAGATTTTAAAGCTATGATTTTGTACCTAGATGTGACTTCTTAGAAAAGAAAAACCAAATACAAAATGCATCTACTGTTGAAACAGTCTGAAATGTACTGTTCCTGCTGATGTTAAGAAACAGCACTGCTTCACTTGAAAAGCACAAATATTTCAGTAATAGCTTTTTCCATTTATGTCAAGGGATTACATAGCGTATATACACTTGCACAATTACATCTTCCTTCAACTTGCTTTGTTGATATATAAAGTGCAATACTAATGGTGAATACCTACCCTGCTGATGTGTAACAATTCCTTATCAGCAAACCAAGCTAGCTGGAGCATAAAGGAAATCATGATGCAATACTTTAAGAATAAACAGAAAAGAGCCACAAATATCCTAATTATATAAGGGTGTTTGGTACAGTCCAGTGTAGCTGGACTCAGTGAACAAATATTTTCTGCACAAAGATAAGAATTCAAGACCACAAGGAAGTGTACAGCATAAATGCGGCTTTTGCCTCAGCAATGAGTGCTGCGAGGCAGAAAAACGTGTATCTGTTGTACCACAATATAATCCATAAGAAAGGACAGCAAGAGTAATAAAGCTTAAACCAAGAAAATCATTGTTTAGCTTTTAAAATTCTTCACTGATACTGCAGTTTATTCCTTGCCCCATCATTTCACAAGAATGAAAAAACATTAGCTCACTTCTTTTGTTATTTCAAACAAGGATATATTAGTTGAGGCTTATTCTCTAAAAAGCTTTTCCATTTCTGTTCATTCATTAGGCATGAAAACAGAGAAGATGAGCAAAAAAGAAACAGATCCAGCTTTCTCTGCTTCTGATCCAACTTGGACACAGTCAGATGCCACTGAATCCCACCAGAGTGAGAACAAAGAACTGAACTTGGTCACAATGATGATCCAGAGCAGAACTGACAGTTGTTTCATGCACTTCTAACCTCAGTAACATGAAGAAGATGAACACTTTTTAATTACTCTATAATCTAGCTTTCAATTTATCATGTATGAAGCATCAGGTACCCCAGCACATTAAATTACATTGTTACTGTATCTTCTGCCTCTCATAATGTGCAGAATACATATGCAATGCTTATTAAGAATTTTAAATTAAAACACTGAAAAAACATTCAGTTCATCGAGGTCTCCAGTTCCCCAATCTTCCCTCTCCAAATTGCTCCTGAACATAAGACTCACCCTGTGAGGTCACGCTTGAGGCATAAATGAGAAAGAAAATGGTCTAAATTAACAACCTTATCCAAATTTCCAATAATTAATAAAGAGACCAATTTTCAAGCCCTTCAAGATCTAATTGGGTTCAGAGTGGATGCAAACTTAAATTTGCTTGAATATAGTAAAGTAATTCTGCACAAAAGCAGGCAGGTACTGCACAAGGATGCCAGTATTTCAGGAACGTCTGAACACATCTTTTTTCACTGATATGAAGAAGGAGATCAAATTAGAGAACTGCAGTGTGTACTTATGCCAGTGTCAGCTCTGGTACAGTTAATATTTATTTCATCATCCTGCAAACTAAGCATTTGTGACAGTACAAAGGAATTTCAGGCTGCATATGCAAACAACTTGTCACAGAATTGGAGCTGGAATAATTTCTACTTGTATTTATCTACTGCAGCCCCGCAGAAGAAAAAATGCACAAGTTTTTAATAACAGGACACTGAAAGCTCAGAGCAAACCACAGGAAGCTCAAAGGACCCGAAAAGAATTACCAAAGTGACAGGGATGTTAAATCTGCTACCACATCAACACAATTTAACTAAATCCGTTTATGTCCCTTTTCCCCAATTCCTGAATCACAGAGTAACAAAAGTCACAAGGCCCGAAGAAAACCTACAAAGTGTGTCTCCACAGCCAAGAGAACAACCACAGAAATCCTCTAGAACAATCTGGGGTAAACTGGGCAAACTCTGACCTCTGAACTCCTCAGGTCCCTGGAGCAGATCTGGCTGGATTAGGTCTGTCAGATGCCTAAAGCATTCCTCAGTAACTCAGCAAGGCTAGAATCACAGAAAGGTTTGGGCTGGAAGGGACCTTTAAAGATCACCTAAATTCCAACTCATCCACCACAGGTGGGGACACCTTCCCCTAGGCCAGGCCTTGAACGCTTCCAGGGATGGGGCAGCAGCAGCTTCTCCGAGCAATCTCTGCCAGTGCCTCACCACCAACACAATTTTACCTTCTTAAAATATTAAAAAATTGCAATACAATGTTAAGAAATGCCAAACTTAAATTTGAGAAACTTTTTTTGAGTAGATTAAAAAAGCATTATTTACCACACACCCTTATATACAATACCATGGCAGTGATCAGAACAGCCCTAAGCAAGGAGAAGGCACCACCAGCATCACTGTGGCCCCTTTGTCCCAAAGCCAGCACAGTTCTGAAACTCACCTGACTCCCCAACCCCCTCCTTCACAGTGCTCTGGACAGTAAGTTCCAAGTGTCCCAGGTTTGGGGGACATCCAAAGGGAAATCACAGAATCATCTAGGTTGGAAAAGACCTCTGCAACTGACGATCTCAGAGGTCTTTTCCAACCTAAATGATTCCATGATCCTGGGTGTGAACGCTGCTGTCGGCAGCCTGAAATCAGCAGCTCTGTTCAGCTGTGGTTTGAAGCTTCTGCCTTTTGCAGAGTTTGGCAGGAACCAGTTCACGGCCAAAAAATATATGGGGGAGAGGATAACAGCGAGATGGCAAGCAGCACAAGCCTTGTTATTTAGGAAACCGAGGTAACAACAGACAATATTGTCATTAATAACACAACCATAGAGAGATGTCAGGGGTGGTGACTTGCAGTGTCCAAAGGAGTTTCTGTGCTGGGAACAAGGGCATCACCTGGTCCAAACTACCTCTGACAGAGAACAGACACTAAAAAGCTTAACCCAGTGATGCATGACTACAGTGTACCAGCTAACACTCATTTAGTTCACCTCAGAAAAAGCAAAACCAAAAAGGATTTTAGGTATTTCCCACACAGACTTTTCTAATGAAGACATTGTCACATCTGTCTGTAGACAATGTCAGCAGGTTTGGTAATTACCTACAGCTCTAAAATTTAAAGTCTACAGATTAATTGGACACTGCTCCAAAAATCACCAAGTCCAGCCTTGAGGTTGGGCAGTGACTTTGCCAGGACTCAATCCAAAAGCTCTTGCCAAAGCACTTAAATGCAAAGACCACTGACTTTCACCTTCCTGAAGTGCTCTACATCCAGAATGTCTATTTCTGAAAAGTTTGGCTTTTGAAGAAGTTAATACTAATATTATAAAATTCCACCTCCTCTCTATCTTCCTCAAAGTACAAAAATACCAAGATATACTGAGAAACAAACTTTATTCTTCCAGGACTTAAAGAGTTCCAGAGGATTTGACTCCCCATTGTCTCCTTGGCCTCTATTCCAAACCTTAAAACTAGAGTCATTCAAAATTCAAATATGTTGGGTTTTGCAGTGGGGATAAGCAAATACAGACTTTTTTTTCTACAGAACAGTTTCACTGACGCTCCCTTTCATATAGATCATGAATGGATACATTCGTCTCCTTATAAACTGCTGGTGGATGGAGCTACATCTGTTGTCCTCTGGTCAACTTGAACATTATTAAGAACCAAATGAACACAAATCCAAACACTTTTAAGTAGCATAAAATATTAAGAGCAACTCATATGGCCTCAGACAGCAGCCATTAAATTTATTTTTAGGAACAAAATCCTCTCATTCAATAAAAACATGACAGATGATGAAATTTATTTAATTCCTGTGTATTAAGTTGTGAGACTAAATGAACAGAAGCCTATTTGAGGAACACTCCTGGGCTGGATTTGCAGCCCTGACTAATGCCTAAATACTGATATTTGTGACTGAAAGCTCCAGAAAAATCGCGGTCTTTTGGGGTCCTTGGGAAACTGAACGACATGAGAGGGACAGTGTCAATGGTTAAGAGCACAAAATTTTCAAATATTTTACATACAAATAAAATTACTTTTGCATTAGAAAACTTGCCAGTAGTAGTTTGTTTCTTATTTTGCTCTATCCTTATTTTCCGTTCATATTTACAGGCATTTCAAAGAGCAAATTGCACAACAAACCTAGTTAATATTAAGTTTGTGAAACTGGTTAAATGCATGAGCCATGTGTGTAGAACATACAGTGATAAGTCAGATGCCTTGGTCTCACAACCTCCATGTGTTACTCTGGAGTTAGAGATCAATTAACCACAACTCTGAAGTGCTTTGAAGCTCAAAACGCAGCAATGCACAAATCAATATTTAATATACAGTCAGTGTAGGAGTTAAAAATGTATCAGAAGCTATGTACAAAGTATATATTATAAACCACAAAATGAAATAAACACGAACATGCACTACCAACAGCCTCAGCAATTAGAGATTAATATTTCAATGTAATTTATTTTAATGCCTCCTGATTTTAACAAAAATTTGTGAACAACCAACCCATTTAAGTTACAAATGGTTCATGTGTATCATTATTTGCATCACCCAAGACCATATTTTTCCTGCATATTTCTCTTTCTACCACAAGGAATATTGTAGAACTGGAGAGGTTTTCTTGTCCTTGGGCTGTTCACATCCCTGACTCCATCCCTCCTTCGAATTTCTGTGTTCTCCAGAAATCTGAGATACACTGGGCAGATCAAAACATGTCCTTGCTTCAAAACACATTTTAGGCAATCTTAATGATATGAGAGCACTGTAAAATAAGAAAATGCAGAGTTACCAGAATTTCCTGAACAGGCTGTGTGTGACCTCAATTAGCCATGAGATCAGCTACACAGAAACATGGATGCTTAAAAACATGAAAATCAAGATAAACTGAATTGGGCCAATTTGCAGAAATTCTACATCGCTGCCTTAACAGGCCTGAGAAAAATAATAACTCTACCACCCCAAAAGCAACCAGACTTTTGTTCAGTTTCTGTAACCTTCTAGAATTAACTAGAAAAATTTTAGCCCTGAGGTGAAACTTTGTGTCCTTCCTACTAATCACTTTCCAAATGTCTACAGGTCCACACTAATTTATTTTGAAAAATTATTTCAAAAAAAAGGAAAAAACAGGTACATCCTGAAGCAACAAATTTAAACTCCATCTAGCTCACCAAAATAACACAGAAATTGGGGTTTTTCTCTGACAAAAATATTTCACAGTTCAGATACAAATTGAGGAATTAAATGTTTCTATTATTTTTTTTAATATAAACCAAGTGAGAAATTTGAATGGAGTGACTTGGTAGAGCCATCCAGTTCAGTGCAAAAGTCCTTCCCCACCTCAGTGCTTCCACACTTTGCCCACTAAAGATTAGGAAATGCAGAACTTATATCAGAAAAGCATTAGATGCCAACAGAAAAGTTAACTCTGTAATAACATCTTAGCTTCTTTTTCAATCTATGATGCTCCCCTGAATGTAACAATCACAAATTTTCTTTGATTTTTTAGTGGGAGTTTTAGTCAGAAAACCTAAACTGGCATCTTCTGACCCCTATTTCTTACACTACTGCTATACAGACAATGCAGGGATAGCAGCAGCATTCTCTGGACATATGGCTATATGAATACACAGACCATCAGGACATTAAGTAATTTACAATTAAATTTACAATTTAAGTAATTAAGTAAATTACTGTTTCCCTTATGTCCTTCCTTCTCCTTTATGGGCAGAGACCTGCATTAGGTTACATCTTCAAAGCTAAGTGTTTATTATCAAAAGTAACACCAACAACACTAATTCCTTTTATTAATATCAAGATTCAGTGATTTTATGTCACTCTAACTCTACATTTATTGTGGAATTCTTATTTAACCCTTCCCTTCAAAAAGCTGAAGAGTAGCTGGTGAAAGTTTCACACCACATATGTTTATACACACACACCCCCCCCCAAAGAAAATCTTCCAGGTAGCTTTGGCTTGGCTTCTCTTCAGACCTTATCAAGAGGAACACTCTGAACTGAAGCCCAGATTTCACCATCAACACCAAATGTTCTATTCTTCATTGAATACTTACATGACTACAAGATCTCCTGGAGAAAGTGGGCCTTGAATTAAAAACAAAGTCATCAAAAAAACTGTTCCAAAAAGATACAGATGTCACTGTTCATTGACCACCTTCATTTAGGGCCACTCCTGTTTAGGATTTAGCACAGAGTAGAAGCACAAGGCTCAAACTAGATACAAATAGATCCTATGCCTAGGAAATTTTTAAGGTATCAAAGAAAGATTCATAGAGAGCCCCTAACACTACACAAAAAGGAGGTGCAAATTAACATCCTGCTTGCTTGGGATTTTTTCCAAACCAAAAATAATTATGTAGAGGCATCTAAGGTAAATTATTCCCCATTTTAAGAGTCCAATGCAAATCTGTATGTAGAGGGATTTGTAAGAGTCAGCATTAGTCATATTAAAGGCATAGCAATACAGCCTGAATTGTTCTGTTTAAAATAACTAGGATACAATACAGTTTAGACCACCAGGAATATTACTACTAGCAAAAAAACACAAAAATACTTTCAGAAACAGAAGGAAGTATAATATTCATGTATTTTTACTATTATATTTACTATTAGAAAAACCATACCACTCCTTTTGGATGTTGCTCTTAACAGAGATCATTTAGAATAAAGGCATAGGCTGAAGGAAGAACTCCATTATTACAGCTGTTCCAATTCCTTTGGACCTTAAAACTCTCTACAATTCTGCCAAGCTTTTACCATCCTCTCTTCAAAGTTCAGCTGAGTAGACTGATCCTGAAAGAGGGAAATGACAACACAGCCACCTGCTTACAATACACACAAAAATAACCTGGAATGCCAAACTTGGAGCCCTGTTGACAACCATGACTTTTTATGTGCCCTTTTGCTCTGCACAGTCTAAATCCTAAAATAAGAAATGACCTTTTTTTTTAATGGGAAACCTGGCTAGCAATTTAAAGCCTGCACCTTCCACAACACAGCTGGAAGTGGACTGCTAACAATAAACCTTCCACTTGTTGTTAAAGGGCAGCATTTCAGTGGCACCTGGAACATCTATTAACTCCTGCCAGGTGATCAAGGCTCCCTCTTGGTACAGATTTCATCTCATTTAATGCATTCATTTTCAGGTGCAGTTATTGCCTCTTTGTGTACTCTTCATCCTCCATAATAAAAAAATCCTGCCCAAGCTGCATTTGTCTGGACTCTTGACAGGGAATTCAAGTTGTCTGCTTTACTTCTTGCCTGGAAAAGAGAGTACTGATACACAGCTACTGGTCAGAAAGAAATAAAAGGAATCACAGTCATCTAGTCTATACTCAAGACAGCAGTATATACATGAAAGCATAAAAAATAAGCCATTATTTCTGCTAATTCTTGTTACTGAAAATGGATTTAATGAAACAAGCACATGAAAACACTGCATTCTTTCAAAAACTCAATAGTTGCAAATTAAATTGGCATCTATGGAATTGTGATGCATCAGAAAGACTTATGCAACATCTCAAAGGAAGAGAGACTAACCAAACCAAATTATCTATAGGCATCTAGGCATGAAGGAGGGGGGGTCAGGCTGATTTAGAAGGTTTTACACAGGGTGTTCATATATAACTGATATGTCTTAGAAACACATGAGACAGAAAGGAGTCACATCAGGGGCTTCCAACCTCATCCCATGATTTTCCACCAGCTCTAAAACTAAGCAAGAATAACCAACCCTGCATAAACAATATGAGATTACAAGCAAGACAGTAATACCAGAGAAAACAGGGAGGGTTTAGTAAACCAGAAGTGAACAAAGACTATTGGCTCAGTTGGTCAGGGCTTGATGCTGATAAAACCAAGGTTGTGGGTTTGATTCCTGTATGGGCCACTCACTTTACAGCTGGACTCAATGATCCTCGTGGGCTTCTTCGAACTCAGCATATTTTGTGATTCTACTGAGACCACTGAGATAAGGGGGAAAAGAAATAAAAAAGCAGTGTTATGCTGGTACTTGTGAACGGGGTGTGAGTGTGACAAACATGAGGGAAACAAGTAATGGTTTCACTTTGTACAGTGCTGATAAGGGCTAGGCTAAAATACCAAGCATGAAATTCCCTGCCTCCCAGGCACTGCTAATTAAAACACATTTCAGGAAGTGCACTTGAGCCCACTTCCCTTCAGAGGAAGTTCTCCATGAATGTCTGCCAGGAAGTAACCCAGATCCTTCCCTTACCACAGCACACACAAACCAACCTTGGCAACCAGCACTTGCTGGTCCTGCTGCCTATCAAGCTGGCCTTTTTTTTCCCCAGATATTTTATAACATGTCAGTACATTTGTATTTCCTAATATTCCTTCTCTTGTAAGGACACTCATAACAACCTAACCCACACCACAACTTGAGATGCTACACCAGTTACAAACACTGCCACAAAAGAGAACAGGAAGCCTGGAAAGCTTCACTCCATTTTTAAGGTAAAAATTGAAATTTTCAAGCCTTGAAAACATTGAAATCCATCTGACTTGAATTTTGGTCTTCTTATGTTTTCAGAAAATCCTCTTCAGGTTTTCTTCTTACAACACCAAGGAATATTTGGACATGCAAGGCGGATAGGGAGTGGATTCTAAGTATCTGAAACCTGAACATCCTGGAAAGTTAGGAAATCTATCACCTAGCAGTGAGAACCACATTATCATTCATTATTTCGTATAAGAATGGCCTTGTTCAAAGATTCAGAATATCCTGCTGCTTTTAGAAACTTTCCTAGGCCAGCATTGAATATTTTTGTGCACTTTGTAAACAACAGCCAGTGCAGAACTTAACCCATTAACCAAGACACAGGATCAAAGACCAATTATAAATTACCACTGAGCAGGCTAAGTGTTCTCAAAGAAGCAGAGCTACAAACTTTACCTCAAATAATAACTAGAAAATCATTACTCAAATCTGCCATTTAAACAGCCAGGAAGGGAGCAGCAGCAGCACTGTATGGCCATCCCTGGCATCATCAGAATGTGCTGCTCCAGGCCCATCCAAGCTGCATTACAAAGCAGTACTATTTACAGAGTCAGACTGTTTTCTGCATGATGTTTCCCCATTCGCATTTACCAGAGGGCTAACAACCAAACAAATATTTTGTTTGGGATACAGAAGACCTTTGGCACCTCCACAGGAAAAACTGAAGCTCTACTTCATTCTATCTCAATAACATATCCCAAGGTAATCCAGACAGGCTGAAGTTTTATTGAACTCCACGGAGGGATGAGACAATGCAGGACAATACCCCAAACACTGAAATTTATTTCCCCAAGCCCACTTAGTCCCCTGTAAGAGACAACAGTTGCTCTGGGGACAGGCTGAGGAGTATGAACTATGCGGAGCCAAGGCCAGGACAGAGCTCAGAAAGGCATCAGGCACCACACAGAGTGGTTTGTGTTCCTTACATCCAAGCTCATTGCTTTGAAACCCTGGTGGTGCCTGTCAGCACAGACAGAGCACAGAGCCCTTGGAAAGCCACAGCCTGAGAGAAGAGGATGTTCTGTACTGAACTTGTACACATGTGAGCCCAGCCTGCCTGGAAGAAGCTGAAGTTTATCATAACCTTGGTGGCAAAGTAAATCTTTCTGCAATCACCCAGAAGTCCACAATAACAAATCAGTCAGGAAGCCCAGCAAAATTCCACTTCCAGAAGCCAGGAGGAGCTATAAGCATGTAGGTCTTACTGGCAAGAAGCAACATCCATTAATTAGCTTTACACTTGAGAAAAGAGTAATTGCTCTTTACACCTTCAAGTGCCAACTGAAATCTTCTGAAACAAATTTTGTATAGACAAAAGCCCTGAATGTATTAAAACAAAATTACATGCATAACATCCAAAATACACAAGAACCTAGATCTCTGAGATTTCACTAGGGAAGCATTTCTAACCATGAGAGATAAAAAGGAACATTAAATACAGTATTGCAGATGGATAAATTAAACAAGTGTTATGCTGGATACAACAAGATTTCTCATACAACACTAGTTTAATTCCACCTGAAATAAAACCATAAAGTTGGAAAGCACTTGAAGTCACTTCAGTAGAGATACAATCCAGAGAACATCCTTTGGAAGTTGCTCCGTAGGTGGAAGGACCGGCAGCACATACTATCAATAGTATGGCTGAGCAGAGTGTTTGAAATCACACAACATGTACATGTAAAATCACACATTTTCATCTAGACAATGCCTGCACCAATACCATGCTCAAACACTAGCCTAAGGAATAAGTCAGAATTATAAAGCTAAATAGAACTGTGGCTCATAATCCCTTCCTATTGTATGACTTGTGTCTTCTGCACTCATTATCTGAGAATCATAGTAGTATTTTGGTTGGAAAAGACCTCTAAGACCATTGAGTCCAAGCAT
The DNA here is from genome assembly GCA_013397075.1 of Rhabdornis inornatus. NCBI lineage: Eukaryota > Metazoa > Chordata > Aves > Passeriformes > Rhabdornithidae > Rhabdornis > Rhabdornis inornatus. The sequence goes on from VWZS01005954.1 coordinate 356,730, forward strand.
CAACCCAGCAGTGCCAAGGCCACCATTAAACCATGTCACTGAGTGTCACATCTACATATTTTTTGAGTATTTCCAGGGATGGGGACTCAAAACAGTTCCCTGGCAGCCTGTTCCAACGCTCAACCATCCTTTTGGTGAAGGCATTTTTCCTAATATCCAATCTAAACCTCCCCTGGAACAACTGGAGGCCATTTCCTCTTGTCCTGTCCCTTGTTTCCTTGAAGAAGAGTCCAATCCCCTGTCTACAACCTCCTGTCAGGGGGCTGTGGAGAGCAGTAAGGTCCCCCCCTTCAGGCAGTCAGAGATTCTGGATGATGTTAGCAGAGTCATTCTGTCAAGTTTCCTGCTTTTCTTTCATGGTCTTGATACCTGGTGAGTTAAATACAGAACTGCCAAGTGATTCCAGTGCTGTTCAAATCAGCAAGAGATCTGCTCCAAGTGCAAATTTTAAATGTTACAACAAAAACAGGCATGTCAGAGCCCAAACTCCAAAAGGAAACCTTTCATCCTAAGTTCTGTGACTCCATCCAGTACAAATACTAATATTAAAACGGTAAGATGAATGGGTGAAGGCAGCACACTACCACAACACACTTGGAAACTCCATCCTGTAAGAGGAAGGCTTGAATACTGTCGTGAGCAGACAAGGGTACTGGGAGCAAACAGGTTGTGATTCTATGGAACAAAGTATGTGATCACATGATGAAAAGACTATCGTGGTACGAGTAACAGCTTGACTTTTTGCAGTATGAATACAAAAAGTAACAATTTATAAAGCAGCTGGATAAGTAAGAGATGCATACATTTTTTTGTTGTTTCCACTGGAACTGCCATTGCAGTATTTGCATATACAATACCACTTTCAAAGAGCAAGTAGCACTAATCCCTTCCTCTTACCAAATCCTCAGCCAGAAAGAAAAAAACATTCGCAGACTTCAATGTAAACCTGACAAATCAGAAGTACTTGCAATCTACATTTAAGATTTTTCACTGTTTCCTTTTACTCTATGTTGTATTTCACAGCCCTGTTATTCACTGGGCCGGTTTTCTATCAAGTCTTATCTAGGCAGGTACTGTAAGATCTTTACCTAACAAACTAATAAATACTTTGTTGCCATGGTTTTACCAGGATATGACTCATTGGAACCATGTATTCCAGGGAGCAAATGGCTTCAGTTCACAAAACAGACAAGTGCACTCTTTTGCTTGTGACATCAGAACAGTCAGAGCTGTTCCTTTCAAAAGGTCAAACAAAATTAAAGGAAGCATTTAAAACCCCCTGAAATCACAGATCAGATTTGCAGGCCTTTATACATGATAAAATATTTTGTGCCGACCCCCCTGCCCTTTTTTCTGGATTTCCCCACAGTATTAGCTTTCCATGTCTAGGAAATATTTTTCAAGTGTCTGGGTTTCCATCTGAATCATAAGTCAGAATTAACATGAGGCATAAGGCTACAAATTTTGATTTTAACTGAAAAAAATATGAGTACTGGTTCCAACTGAAGTACTTCAGGTTTTTCCCAACTTCAGTGAGAAAACAGAAGACTGCTATTTTTTAAGCCATTCAAACTTTCTCTTTGGAGTGGTAAGAGTAGGTGGAATTCCTTGGAAAAAACTAACTGCATAATGTAAACAAACATCATCCCATACCAGAAAAGGGAAGGAAGAAATTGGAGAGGAGAAGCAAATATTCTTCATAAACTTGAAAACTGAAGCTTAAGAAAGGCTGAAAACATCCAGAAGTAAGCTACTGAAGAATAAAGACATCTATCCCTGCAAATTTAGATGGTCAGGAGACATTAAGTGACCCTCTGCTGATTCGTGAAGATGAAAATGCATATATTATGGACACAAGATCCCAGCCTGAAGTCCCATTACGGGCCTGCTCCATGTGAAATGCAAGCAGCCAAATCTCCTTTGTTAAGTGTATCACAGTCCAGGCAAGAACATTAATGACTCTAAACCATGTGATAGCAAAGTTTTAAATAAGGGTAACCACATCTACCAGTTAGATTCAAAAGTGCTCCTGAAGTAGCAGGAGATGAATTTTGTTACTGGCCAAAGCAATAGAAAAAAAAAAAATTAATACAAGGTCCAAACCACCAATCACAGGGAAGGTTGTAGAAAGGGGGGAAACCAAGCCACAAAGAAAAAACAAGGATCCAACAAGTTATTCTAGCCACACTCAAATGTAAGAATATTCCAAACATGCATATATATGAGCAGCAGTAAAGGCAGAAGTCAGAAATACCAACTACACTGAGGAGTAAAACTGAAATTTTCGAATATAACCATTCACCCTGGAGACGGGGGGGGGGGGGGGGCNGGGGGGGGGGTCACAAGGAATCAAAAATATGCAGACCAGAAATAAATTCCTGTAACACAAAGAATACTGTGGCTGTAACTTCTCTACTCCTGCTTCCAGCTAAACTTCTTCAGATCAGGCCAAGTGCCCCTACAGCAAAGGTTTTGCTTTGTTAAGACCCATTTCTTCCATACTACAGAAAAGCAGAACATGAGAATAGAGAATTATTAGTATTTTGCTCCAAAAGGCAGCACATGGGAGTGGTCAGACAATTTTAAGCCAAGTGGCTTTGGCAGGTGAGAAAACACCTCCTCTCATGTACAGTAAATTAATTGCTGCACAGGTCTGCCCACCTCCATACCCTCAGGCTGAATGGAAGGATCATGAACAGGCTGTCAAAGAAAAGCCAGTTCCAGGAGGCTCAGGGAAAAACACATACCAAGACATTCTGTTTTAACACCCACTGTCTAACAATCAGGATTTTCAACAATAATTACAAGGAAAGAACAACAATAACAACAACAACAAAAAAATCTCATCTTGACCTGCTTTACCCATAATAAAACTCAGTGTGAAATTGAAATCATTAGCTATTGTACATACCCTATGTAGACTTTCCAGCTCTCAGCAGAAGGTGCTAAATACAGGACGAAACATGAAATCTGAAACAAATATTTAAAATTCATTAGGGTATTTTCTCAACTAATGTCAAGGTAGTCAAACACCCAAAAAACTTCAGAGCAAATTAACTGATATTCATGTTATGAAGACAAGAACCTCCCTAAAGAACCAGCTGCAGTACATATCCTATTTTACAAGTGCAGATTATTTAGCTGGAAGTCCTTAGGAAAAGAAGAAAAAAACCCACCCTAAAACAAAACACAGAAGTTTGTGTAAGTACAAGCCAGACACTTATAACTGAACTCAAAAGAGAAAAGTTGCCTGAAGTCCTGCTGGTCCCATGAAAGCAAACTAAAAATTTCCCAAGTTATATGGATTTGTTATTTTGAAGGAGGAGGGTTAAAGCATCACAAAATGAACCTTTATTACTGATAATATACATTTAATAGCAAAAACAACTGAGTAATGAAAACCATGATGAGTGATTCAAAGCATTAGCAGCATCCAGATATAGAATTAGAAAGTGCTTCCCTGGAAAATAAAAAGTGTGTGGGAGGAACTAGTGAAAAGCACATGCATCACAGGGCAGCTGAGCCAGTTCTCAGCTGAAGTAACAAATACATAAAGATATTGCTCAATACACACGTAATACACAGAAAGTTGTGGGATTGTTTCTTAAAGAAAATAATTGATCTAAAAGAATTCCACAGTCAAGTAATGTAGAGCTGAGTTTATTACTCTGCTTGTTGTTCTTCTTCTTTCCCTTTTAAACAAATACATCTTATAGGGACAAAGACAGTACCAGTAGAAAGCCCAAGCTTATACATTATGCACATAAAACCGGACTTCTAAGAACTGTTTCCCAAACTTTATTCACCTTAGATACTTAATCTTCCACACACATAAAGACCACCAAAAGATTTCCACCAAAAAATCTCATGAGATAAAGTAACATGAAAAGTTCAAATAATCTCTGCACAGTTTCTTTTAAGCTTTCATCTAAGCTATAATAAACTGGGTGTGAGGAGAAAAGTAAAATACTTTAATTTCAATATGAGAACCAGAAAAGTCACATTTACCTGAAATGCACGTGCATACCATGGAGAAGAAAAAATCAGCAAGAACTTGAACTGCTTTTATGGTGCTACATAAGATGAACGGCACTGCCTCCAAACCCTGATTTTATGGTTAACACAGAATCTGCTAAGTCAGGCTGTCCCACCATCTCTGCCAGACTGAGTGGCAAACGACAGCTTTTCCCAGAATCACGCCTGCTCTGAACGTTTTTATGGAATTAGTCATGATTTGGGACAACTTGTAAAAACACTGATAATTAACACAATGGGAATGATAACATGGCAAGTCTTTATGAAAAGGCAAATTGCTCATTAGACTGCTTCTTAGACTGAGAAATCTGAGCACTTAGTGATTTAACTAAAAATGTTTTCTGACAAGGCAAAAGCTACTTTTAATTTCCAAGGCCAGTAATAATGACCTTTCCCTACTCTGGGAAGTTACATCAATAGCACCCTTAAAACACTTGTTAAAATAATTGTGCAATACCATGGGACTCATATGCAGCATCAAAAAAGCACCAAACACTAGAAAAATATTATTTTAATTGCTGAGGCATCAATAATGCAAACACTTACAGGCATGTTAAATTTTCCACACAAGTTCTCCCACTGATTTTCAATAGAACCACCCATGTGTGTAAAATTCAGTGTACAAATGCATGGCACTGTGATTTGATTTGATGTTGGAAGGCAATCCCAGAGGACAGACAAAGGGCCTCTCGTTTGTTCATTAGCTGCTACAAGTAATGTAGTCAGGACAATCCAAAAATGGGATCCTTTCTTCTCTCTTACACCAACAGCCTTTTCCAGGCACACCTTCCCAATATTTGTTTTCACAGGTTACTTACTGATCTACTTCATCCATCAATTACTTAGGAAGCAAGTGGTGACAAGAACTCTCCTATGCTAAACTCAAGTCCAACCAGTTGTAACACTTCTTAAAACACCAATTAGTCTCCTTCTAATAGGGATAAAATGCTGAAAGCGTCTAAAGTGGTCAAAAGGAGATTAAACATAAAAAATGGTTTGGGTTGATGATTTGTGCTTTTATTTTAACTTTTTGTAAAAAATAATAAAAATCTATGCATCTTACAAAATGGTTTCTTTAAATAAAAAAAAAAGTTTATCTGCTCAGGGGGAAAAAAATAGAAGGGAGGAGGATTTTTCACAGCTTTTGAAATTTCTCTACCTTCTTCCACATGGGAAAGGTTTTCAGTAAAGTGACGATATTTAAATGTTAAATTTAAATTTAACTCTTTTTGTGGTGGAAAACTATTCCCTTTTAGACTTTTCCCAACCACCTGCAAGTCACCCACTTGGTCCAGTTTTTCTTCTTTATTTTTTTTTTTTGCTCTGCTTTATCCACCCCTGTAATACCTACTCTCCTCTTAAAATCAACACAGAATTCTACCTATTTGTAATTAAAAGATAACTTACTTGTAGATCTAAATGTCCACAAACAAGGCCTGAAAGTTCAAGTTTCATCCTCCAGTATCATTCTATACCCTCTCTAATTTTGACTCCTTCCCAAAGGACACCACTGAGCCATTAGACAATTACCAGCATCCAGGAGTAAAAATTTTAATTCATCTCTTAGGCATGGAGCTCCTTCCTCAGCTTCCTCATGTTTCCAGCTACCTTTAAAGCTCTTTGACTGTGCTTTTCAAGAAAATTTGTCCTCTTCACTCTTTTCACACTCAAATACCTTTCCTCCAACACCTTCTGAGATTCTCCATCCCATTTCAACACAGCAGTGACCTCAAGGACCTCAATCTCCACAAAGCCAAAGACGGACCACTAAAGACCAACATTATTTGTTTCACTTCCCTCTCCTCTGATCCACAGCAACAAACCAAATAAACAATTTTATGCACTGCAATGTGTCTATCCTTACAAAACACTTTATCTGGTCTCTGATAATGCCCTTTTGGTTCTACAGTGAGTCAAAGGAAAACTCCACAAACATCAGAGCAGACAGGAAAGACTTGGAGAGCTCTGTCAGTGCAGGGAAAGAACAGGAACAGCAACTGCTGGGTACAAGTAATATCTTCTTTAGCAGAGATGAGACAATAACAGCCAAGTTATCTGCAATGTTATTATTTCTGTAGCTGTACTCTCCTGCATCTTGCAGAAGCAACTGAATCAAGTGAACTTTGGCAGTCACTGAGCAACCACAAACAAACTTCCACGAGTGAACTGTACACTGTTCATAGGGAATTATTTTCCAGCCACTTGTTTTAAGGAGACAGAAAAGATCTAAGCTTTAATGTTTTAACAAGATAGGAAGCGAAGCATTCCATAGGTCTTCTGAAAAAATGTAGTCTGTATGAACATATATATTTAAGACACAAAAAAGGCAGGATGAAGCTGCATCAGGGGGAATTCAGATTGGACATGAGGAAAATGCTATTCACAGGAAAGGTGGTCAGTCACTGGAACAGGCTCCCCAAGGAAGCAGTCATGGCACCAAGCTTAGCTGGACTCAACGGTCCTGGGTCCCTTCAAACTTGTACATACATGCAACCCTAAATTATCTCACCACTCCCTCACACCTCAAGCAGTGAGAGCAGCAGATCTGCCTGGAGCACTTTCAGCAGCAGCACCAAAAACACTGCTATGCAGAAGAATAATCACAACACAGCCCTGAGTACAATCTATTAAAAAAAGGTATTTCTTCAGGAGAAGCCCCAGAACAGTCAGGGCAGTTACTGAATTCTAGACCAACTCAAAAACACTGTTTGCACAGACAATGCTGTGAGGACTTAATAGTCTTGTTTCAGGATAATTGGCATACAAGCCCTTATGTGATCTTACCATTGTGCAGTGGCTTGGCCACCAGAAGAATATAGTCCATAAAGCAGAATCTGGACACCTCACTGGACCCAAACATAGAGCCTAAGCACATCATCCCAAAAGACACCCCCCTGTGGCCACTGTCAGCTGCACCACCAGTACTTCTGCAGAAATTTTTAACCAGATTGTTATAACTTACTTGGGGAAAGAAGTACAACCTTCAGTAAGATCTCAATTCCATATCACATGAAAAACACACACACAAAAAAATAAAAAGCCCATACTTACTATCACCTCCTATTCACGTAAGCCATCAGATAAAAAGACAAAGCTTTAACAACACAGAACACAAGTTCAACATAACTGTAACTGTCCGTGCTGTAACACAGACTCAGTCCAAAAAACTATCATATTTCAAACGACAGCTGTGCATTAAGTACTCACATTATATGCACATGGGCACCACTCTCCCCCTTCCCACTTGGTGTTGACTATGTTCCAAATCCTTTCTCAAACTCACCACTTTCATCTTGCTTTTCCAAAACTGATCTCAACCCAGCTACTCACAAGGTCTTGCCTTGTTTTTCTACTTCTATCAACTTCAGGAGTAAGTTATTCACAGAAATCTGTTCTATGCACATTTATTTTCACAACTTGTGCAGCCCTCACCCTTTTTGTACTTTCACTCTATGATCTCTTCCTTGGTATAATATGACCAGTGTTCTTATTCCCACCTGAGAATATTGGTGCTCAGTATCTAGTTCCACAGAGGTACCAAATGCTTTTGAAAGCAAGAACTTCAATGCAATCCCCATTTAACACCAAAAAGCCACACGGATAAATACATTATAGAACTCCAAAATCTGTTTCCTAGGAGGGGAAGCCCTGTTCAATACTCTCTACAGATTTTGAAACAGTTTAAAGGTTTTGTTTGCCTTTAAGAGAAGAAAAAGCTGATTCAGTTGTAAAATGAAGCCAACATTACACACTTCTGTCTTGAAGAATTCCCTCTCCTCTTCTGATGAAAGGAGAGCAAGGCCCAGCACTGGCTGCTGGAAGCGTGAGAAGAGCAGGGCTGCCAGCACAAAGAAACCCCCCCTTCACTGAGCTGAATGAGCGGGGGCTGGGAAGCCTATGACACATCTAAACTTCCACTTCATTTAAATCCCTATCTGAGGATTAATCGTGTGCTGCACACCAGCTTCCTCTAAAGGGGCCTAATCTTCTAAAAAAATTCACTTGGTTGTTTAATAAATTCGTGTAGGTAGCAAATTTCCAGAGTACCAAAGCTCAACTATACAAATGAAATACCGTCAGGAACTCTAGGCAGGAAATGGAACAGAAGTGAATTCAGTGTTACATCCCACTCCTCCTTTTGACTCCACTCTTTGACTAAGTTTTACAGAGGTTCTGACTGATATTTTTTTTTCCATCCACAACCCAATAAATAAAGGGACTAAACTCAATCTAATATTCACAAAGTGTTTGAGAAGAAACCAAGTCAGAGTATTCCCCCCAAAAAACACATCCCATATACTTTTTTCCCACTGTTTCTCTTATAAATTTCAATTCTCTAACTGTACCATCAAAATAAAAATAGTATTTTTCACCAATGGAAATGCATTGATTTTTCCTGATAACCACTGATAAACATGCATAAAACAATTTCTGCACATATTCACTACGGAGTGTAATAACTGCAATCCTCCTCCTTGGTGGAGATTCTCCCCAGCCAGCAGCTGAAATCCCAGAATTCACAGAGACAATCCTAAACAAGAAAACCAGTTTTTAGAACTGATTAAACAGTTTTTAATGCAGATGACAAGAAAAGGGCTTCCCTTTACTTCCAACCAATTTAGAGGTTCTTAAACGACACTTATTTCCCCAGATCACAGCAGTTTACAAATTCCCACACATTGCACAAATGTACACTCTTAGCTTCACCTTTCAGCCCAAAGACACCACAAAAACTTAGATGCAGCACTGAAGTGTTAATTTCAACAGCTTCTGCCTCTACTTTTTAACCCAGTGATTTAAAAGCTACCAGATCTGTGCATTTATTCTTTCCTAAGGATCATCTCAGATGTAGGCTGCTCCATGAATCCCTTTCAGCAGCAGCTGTACCAGGTACAGCCAGACAGGATTACATTTTGTCCTCACACACATTTCCACTAAAGATTATTTAATTTTGCTTCCCGATCTCAGTAGCAATTTGTTCCTTCCATGGCAAAATGCTGAGAAACATTCCGACTTGCTTTAAAACAGATTCATGCGAGTTATGATTAAGACAAAGCCTACCGGTAAAACATCAAATACAAATTACCATACTAAAGAGTGAAAGACTGACAGAAAAACAAAGAAAAGAGTCAACAGAAGTTCCTATTATTCTGAAAACAAAGCTAATCTTATTAGTATATAATAATATATTGTAATTAATTAAAGGGCAATACTAGAAGAAATAAAAATCATCCTAAGGCCACTTTACAACTTGTTTGTACAGTTTAAAAGTCTTGCATGTTTTCCTCCTTGAAATTAAATAAAACAGCAGCTAAACTAATCGTTGTAATATCAGTAACCAGTCTATAATGCTGTTTTCCGAGTGCTATGTAGGTAACATCTGCAGAAGAACATGACAGTTTCATTTACAGAAAAGTTTTTCTCCCCATGACCTTTCCAGCCTTCCACAAAGGAAACACAATCTGCTTTGCCTGGGACAGATTCACATCAAAGCTGCACATCTCAGGCAATTGCAGAGATAACAGAGAGCACATGAGCCCAGAGAGAACTCTCAGCTGCTGGGGTTATTGTCAGCAACCTTTTGATTATCACCATAATCCTGCAAATAACCACCCCACATTCTTTACCTGTTCTCATCACTAAAGTCAGTGCTGGACAGGATTCAAGAGGTCACCTTGTCAAGCTGCCACTCCTAAGGTAGGAATGAACAGCATCCCCTTTCTGACAGATGACTAATTTGTTCTTGAAGATTGTCAGGGATGAGTTCCTTCCCTAATCTATTCCAATGGTTTGTGATTCTTGGAACTAGAAGTCTTCCTCCCCAAGTAGCAACCCACGTCTTTGGTCCCATTATTTAAGTCAACTAATTCTCATTTTAGTCCCTGTAATCCTTTATCATCTTTATCCTCATAGTAGCCTAATGCACGGGAATAATTTAACTTCTTATCCCTTGTTAAGTCTTAACATCTTAATTTGTTCAGTTCTTGGATGTTATATTCTCAGGCATCTGCTACTAAGAGCATCCAAAAAAAAGAAAACCCTTTCTTGATGTCCACTGCCCAAAACTGAACAGAATGAAATCCTATCAGTGCTGAATCCAGCAGAAAAATTATTATTTACCCCCTTGCTACAACACAGCAGAGCATTTCTTTACCTCAGCCAGCAGAACAAGGTTAACCACAAACTGAACATCCATCAATCAAAAACCTGAACACCTCAGTTCACTCAGCTCTCACAGGAGTTTAAAAGCATATTTTGAGCAGAACATTCGAACAACAAAATTCAAAATGCACTAAACACTGAGTAGTAACAGAGGCTGTAGAGCCGAACAAGTGCAGAAAACAGCCAGCTTTGTGATTTATACAAACTGAAGTGGAAATGACAAGATAATTAATAAACTAACTGAAATCTAGAAGCCTCTAGGATATAGTGCTTAAGCCTGAAATAGAAAATGAGAGCTGATAAAAATTCAGAATTACTTCTTTAGCCATTAATTAACAGTGTTCCCATAATGGAGCTGTTAACAACAGAGTAAGAACTGAAACTGTAATTTGTAACATTTGGAAAGAGCTTCACTGAGAGCGAGAGACCAACACATGTCAGCAGTCTGTGAAGGTTTCCTGGGTGAAAGCTGGCAATGGAAAACAAGCAAAAAATGCAACAAGATTAAATAGTTTTTGATACAATTAAAAATTGAACTCAAAGAGATTAAAACTTTCCAACTTGTGGCTCATTAATTGGGAGGTACAATTCTATATATGTATAATCTATCAGCCCTTTTTCTGCTTACTTCTAAAATGAAATGTATTTTATTTAGCAAATGCAGTTCTGAGTCAGGCACAACGAAGGATAACGAGCACACTGATAAAAGTGAATTAACTGCAACGGCCATGCCAAGGCTCATTCCAAGCTGTAAGATGGCACCTTAAATCAGCAACTTGGATCCAACATCGTGTTTCTGCTTCTCCTGGTGATGGGCACTTCAAACTCTCCACAGGAAGCACCTCAGAACTGAGGAGGTTTTGTGCCAGAGTTCACTGTCCTTATATTAAAGGGAAATAAACAACAACACAGCACCTTAATTAATTCTGCCATTGAAAGGAAAAGAAGCCACAAGAGGAGAAATAAAATTAGTCCCAACTTCTGATACTGTGGCTGTATTAGTGGTTCCCACCTGCCTGCACCACTGGCTGACAACACCAGTGTTACCAGGCGCGAAGGGTCCTAGACAGTGGCAAAAATACAAGAACATCTCCATCAAGTTCTGGAACTTGGTGGGGGAAGGCGTGGAGAAAGAGGGGTAAGGAATTACATAAAACTGAAGTATGAAGTTCATCTCTTTACAAAAAGTCAGTTCCAACAACTGAATGACAAAGGTACCTGTTACACATCCCTTTTGTGCCTACACTGGGAAATCCATTGTGAATTAACTCTGCCTCTAAAGAGCTTCCACTACAAGAGCATCAGTAAAGCAGCAAAGGGGATGGAGGAGGAGACTGCTAAAACCTGAGGTACACCCAGGCATAAAAGAACCACAAGAACATTCAGCCACCAGCAAAAGGAATTTCTGCTTGAAAAGTGTATTAGAAACAGCAGGGGAAAATCTGGTAAACAACTTGGTTGGTTAACCAAAAATAAAAACGAACTCAGAGAACTCTTTTAAACACTAACTTTATTTTTCTTCTTTACGTATTAACCTTTACTTGAAAAAAGCAGGCAATAAGAATTCCAGCATACTAACCCAGACTATTTGCTCCTCTGAAGACAGAAAGATTAGAACTGCCCAGTTTAAAAAAAAAAAAAGAGAAGTCAAGAGCAGATACCTATGTGCAAGTAAGAAAATGGTGGCAGATTTTATGTTTTCACACTATCTTTCACAGAAAAAGAATTTAAAAGATTGCCTGGAATCAGTAAGAGGAAATTATCTTTGGAAGATCACAGAATTTCTGAATCTCAAAGCTGCAGAGTATTACTGAAAAGAAACTTGCCTCAGCATTCATGCTGAACATAAAACCTACAACAGACAGGATGAAATAGGTATTGATTGATGTAAATCTCCACCACTGGGTGTAACTCAGACATTGAGATTTCTAAGTCTCTCACTAGTACCTTCAACAGAGTAATCCTGAATGCACTGCTAGAAAATTACCTGTTAAATGCTGATGGAGCAGAGACCTTACTGGCTACTGTACATCTCATGGATTATACCACTGAAGATTCCAGGCAGTGCTTAAGGCCTGGGAAAATAAGTGGATACCTGGTTAAAGAGGTGCATTCACACCTGCAAAACACATCATTTAACTCATTCTGAGCCTCTGCTAAACGAAACTTCTGGTATCACCTTGACACATAATTATTTTCAGCAAGAAAACAGGTAAAAAAGATAAAAAAAAAGAAAGGGGAAAAAAATCATCATCTGCTTCAAATCCTTCCTACAATCTTCAATGGGACTACAGGAAAAATTTTGTCTGCTTTCCAAAGACACTTTAGAGGCTCAGATAGTCTGCTCCCTCTCTTCTCCTCCAAACCAAAATAAAACAAAAGCAGGAATTGCACATTTCTATGTGTGTGTAAACAAAGCAAAGCACAAGCATGGCAGCAGGAAGCAGGAGCAGTTCAGAGTCAGCAGAGCCCTTTGACCCTTCTCACTGTACCAAGCACTGGAGCAGATTCAGCTCAGTCACTTCTATCTCTGCAAAGGCAACAAGTGCCTCATTTAAGGACTCTTGACACATACACAGGCTAAATCTTCCAAATGTATTGTTCAATGTAGCTGGATCGACAGCAGTGGCTGCAGGACACTGATGCAGAGGTTTTGCTTACACACTTCTGGGGAAAAGGAAGGAATTTATTCTGGGGTCTTGAAATGAGTTAAATTACAGTTCCATGAGCAGGGAAAGAGCCAATATTAGAGGGAATGACTCTAAATTGACCTATACTACACTGCTACCAAGTTGGAACTCTGCAGCAAAATGAAATAGAGTTGAGTGCTTGTCAGGTTGCCTTGCCAGAAGAAAAACAAAAAGCAATGCTTCCATGTAACAGGAAGCTAACAAAAACTACCTAAAACTTCCTTCATATGCCCATTCTGCACTGGACATGACAAAAAGGGGCAGAGGGGTAACACACAAAATCAGAGGGCAGAAAAAATTCTTGAAGTCATAGGCAAAAAAGGAAATCCAATCCTGGAGTGTTCTGCCAGTTCAGCCACAGACTGCTGCAGAGCTGAAGAACATTTAAATGCACCCAGAATTCAGACTAATGCAAGTGAATCAGACATTCTCTAACAAAGCCTGCTGCCTTCAGCATTTGTTAATTACCTCTTCCATTCTGATTTTTACTTGACAGAAGTTGCATTCAGACCTTGTAAACCAGATTTCAGAAACTATCTTCCATTTTCTTCCTAATCCATGAACCACTGACACCACCACTGAGCTGCATCTCCACATTTCAAGCACTGTCAGAGCCAGACAGAATCAGTTTATGTGCTTCTCCTGCCACCTCTGAAACTTTTTCTTCCACACACGATTTCCCAAGTCAACTCCCTCCAACAACACATCCCTCTGATGTGCTGCAAGGTGTATGAACTGCTGAAATTTGCATGGAGATGCTTGGAAAGCTACCACACACCTGGGTAATCACACCTGTCTCTCAAGCGTCTGCTTTAATACAAATCCAGAAAACCAGATCAAGCCACACAAAGTTTTTTGTGCTTTTGATTGTTTGATTTTATTTTTGTGTTTTGGTTTTTTTTAAATAAAAGCCCTAACACTCAGAAGTCTGCGCAAATACAAGATCTGTATCCCAGCATTAGGAGCATAATGCTGGACAAGCAATAAACTCCTATATTAGCATGCTTAGACAGTGGAAAAAACACGTAAGTCACACAGGAATAGGATAGGGAACATAAAAATTTAAGCGTACAACCCCAAACTCACAGGTTTTTAAACTGTTCAGCCCCTAAATAACCACTTTCTTTTATAGTTTTTCTTATTAGCCATCAACCACTGCCTGAATATGGAGAACGGGATACGAGGAATGAAAGCTTTCAGAAGGACAGAAGTCCTTCCTTTCCTACACCCAAAAATCCCCTATTTAAACCCAGATATCTATCTGGATACCACATTTTTCACTTAATTTCCCATTCTTTCAGCTTCCTGTCTTTGTGACAGACACAATAAACCACATCCATTGAACACTGGTAGAACACACAACTTCCAAAGCTTTTAAGTGGCATTATATACAAACCAAGAGACTCACTTGAAATTGCTAACAACTTATAAACTCTGCTCTTGCATTAATCTGCATCAAGGTTCTAGGTTTGTTTTCTTTTTTTCTTCTCAAACACTGTAGCACATAACTATCCTGCAAAAGTTACCATTCAGGGAGACATAGATCACTGTAGTTCAGGTGCTAAATAAATGCATTCTAAATTGATTTTGAGAGTGTTTCTCCATCATTTCTGCTCTTATTCCATATAGGAACTCAAAGTGATGCAGTAAGGATTTCTTTGCTGCAGTTTCTAAAATCCTGACCTGTAATTAAAACCTTTTCAAGAAACTAAGTCAATATATCCATGTTTTCAGTGGCGCTTGAAACTTCAGAATTACACCAACATGAGACGAGAGGAAACACACATTTAGTCTGGAAACCGCATCTGATGGAGTTAAATATCAGTCACATCAGGAAATAGATCTGGAATATGAATTCCAGTATGAATTCCTTTTTAAGCACCTTCTGCCCAGTTACTGACGTTTACCCAGAATGTGAAAATACACTTTAGGGAGTAATCTACATAAAATGTAAAGGTACAAAGGTCCAATTTAAGACAAATAAAACCACATGAGACTATTCAAGTCTTGTGTGTTTTTACAGAGATTTAACAGCGAAATTACAACCTATTTATAGTTACCTTCATTTATAGTATTCTTCAAAACTGCTTTGAGAAGTCAGAAAGTTCTTTTTCATAGGAAAAATGAATTCTACATAAATCCTAAGAGATGTAAAATGAATGGGAAAAGCTTGTGTTGTTATTATGAGTATTACATAAAAATAAAGACCATACTACTACACACAGCAGTGCCTACCAGGGGAAAAAAATAATTTTGTTATACAAATGGCAATAAATAAATTATTGAGTCTTAGTTACCCTCCTAGCGGAGAAAAAACAAACCCACCACATTCACGGATGCGTTAAAAAAACAGAACACAATCTCCTAAACCATCAAAGCCACCTCCAGTACTACTTAATCTCTAGAAAACACTCCTGCTTTTCTGTCCTCCTATCATCCTCCCCAAATTTTCTATTAGCTTGGTGGAGATCATAATCCTGAGATCCCCCATTCAATTATTACTCATATGGTAAACCATTATATTACCAAAAAAAAAAAAAAAAAAAAAAAAAAAAAAAAAAAAAAAAAAAAAAAAGCCTTTTCCACAACAGATAACACACTTGGAAGTAAAGTCACATCACTAGGTATCTTGAAATTACTTTTAAAGATATTTCAGGATATTTCAGTAAATTACACATTCAAGACATGAGTGCTATTCTAAGAATATTCCTTTCTGGATGAAGTTTTCCAATAGGCTACTAGTTGACTGCTTGCTTAGTACCTTTAATTCCCAAGGCTGAGGCCAAAAACAGCATAGAGCTTTTGACAAATAAGCATTATGTCATTTTCCTTTCATGTATACATTTTAACCTTCCTGCAAAATAAAAGGTCAACCAGGACAAACATCAATCCCAGTCATGTTCCACAAAAAACTGTGTAAGACATAACAGCACAAAAGACAAATTAATTTCAGAACTGTTTTTCTCTTGTTGAGTTGCCTGTAGAGTTTTACAGTTCTGTAACAGACAATGTGTCCAGCAACCAGTGTCTCTTCCCTTTTTCTTCTGTGAACAGGAGCCCAGATTTTAGGTCCATTAAATTTCCTGCACGGACTGATCTCAAAGATAGACACACATTCTGTACAGAATCTCAGTCACAAACCCTGCCTTAAGAAATCCAAGGGGTGTGTTCCCCATACACAAATCACACCACACAGGCAAAGATGTTCCCACAAAGGGGGCAGGGTAACAGCCTGATTTCAGGGGTAACAAAAAAAGGCCAGGTGGAGAAAGGAAGTGGTGGAATTTTGGACGTGGACACCATCAGTGAGATAAACTGCTCCAAATAACTGTGTAACATTTAATATTTTCTGGCCCCAATCCAGTTTCGCTCCTGACCTTACCTAGGTTTAACAGAATCAGAGACGATAAAGCCAGATTAACTTCGAGGAATGTGGGACTTTCCCAATTAATCCAGGACGGGGAAAAAATATATCAAACAACCTAATGCCAAAGGGGTGTGAATTTTCAAGGGACACTGCAATACCACTTCACTATTACACTAACATTTGCATTAAACACCTCAATATGAATTCCCAAATGTTTTTCTTTTTGAGTGCACTTTTTGTTTAATGCCTTTACTACAGCACTGCTCTTATCCCAGTGAAAGTGCCAAAAACTGGGCTCCAGTGCCAGGGCCTGCAGAGTACCCTGCTCCCAGAGCACTGGAATAGGATTGACTGCGAGGCAGCTAACACAGAAACAACACAGCCAACACTGTTTCAGTCAGGAAACAACAAAAAAAAAGAACGGGAAATCAAAGATTAAAGTCTACCCCTTGTCCCAAAAAGCATCATCAGAGGACAGGAGATGTGAGAGCTGGCAATGTACAGCATATGTTTCACAATTAGTCGCGGGGATTTGAGGAGAACTATTCTCTGTTACAGCTGCAGTTCTCACTGTACTCCAAAATCAGGTCTACAACCGGAAAACGAAAATATATCAGATTTCTCCAAGAAGTGCAAAGGCTCGTCTGTGTGATCCAAGTTCTGTGGCAGCACCGGGCCGACAGGAGCCGCGCTGAGGGGACGCCGCTCCCCGTCCCCGCTGCAGCCGCCGGGGGCCGGCCCCGGGTGAAGGCACCGGAGCGCTGCCCCGATTCTCTTTGGATCACACGGTCCCAGCGAGGGCAGTACCAGAACGAACCAAAAATAAACCCCCCAAAGCCCACACACCTAAAAAAAGCCCCACACTCTAAAGAGAAGAAACCTCAACCACTTCCCCTGCGCTCCCGCTCCGGCTCCAAGGATTTACGCGCTCGCCTGAGGAGGGGAAGGGGCAAAGCCAGGCGGTCCAGCTCCGGCAGGAGGGGACACCTCCTCCTCCTCCCTTCCCTTTCCCTTTGTTTACTTTACGGACCGTCCCGCTCCACCTCGCCGCCTCCCGACACATCCGGTGGGACCAGCCGGGGCTGCGGGGCGGGCAGGGCGCAGGGGGCGGCCGGATACCCCGGGGTGGAGGACAGGGCAGGCGGGGCACCAGATGACCTCTCCCCGCAGCCTCCTCCTCTTCCATCCCCTTCCCATCCTGCCTTCCCCGAGACGGAAGCGGCTCTGCCCGGAGAGACCCCCAGCCCACCGCGTAGTGCCTCCTGCGCCCCGGTGTCCGCGGCAGCCCCTCCCCAGGGAGAGAGGAACGGGCGGCACCAGGGACGATCTTCCCTCCCCTGCGGAGCCGCCGCCGCTCCCCGAGCCGGGGGCGGGGGACACGGAAGGAGACGCCGCTGCCCCCCTATACCCCCTCCCCGTGATGTAAATCGGGGCCGCTTCGCCCGCCCCCTCCCCGGGCAGGGCTCGCCACCGGCACTCACCGCTCTGCGGGCACGGCCGCCTCCAGCGCCACGGCCAAGCGGGCAAGCTGCGGTGGAGGAGGAGGACGAAGAGGTGGAGAAGGCTCCGGAGGGTCTGCGCGGACAGTGCCGCCTCCCTCCTCCTGCCCTCCCTCCCTCCGTCCCTCTCTNAAGGGTTCTCTCCTGTTCTCCCTCCCTCGTTGCTTCTTTGCTTCCCCGAGGCAGCGCAGATCCTGACGGGATGTGGCGGATTTGCTCTGGAAGAGGCGAAGTTTAACCCCTTGTCCTCGCTCATGGCAGCGGCTGGCACAGTTCTCTTGTTTTAACACTGGGATATTCCAGTTGTGGAGTCTCCCGCCCTGGAGGTATCCCAGATCCTGTGCCTGTGCTCTGCGATGGCCCTGCCTGAGCAAGGGGTCGGACCAGGTGACTCTGAGCAGAGCCTGGTGCTCATAACGCAAAGGGTGCGGGTTCGGTCCCCGTGTGGGCCATTGCAAGTTGAACTCGCTGATCCTTGTGCATCCCTTCCAATTCAGAATATTCTGTGTTCTGTGACCCACTCTGGTCGCTTCCAGCCTTACCCAGTCCGTGGTTATGTGATTCTGTGATAATCTCTTCCAAGGAAATACTTGGAATTTACTTTAAAATTACCACAGCGTTTGAGTGCTCACCAGTCATTGTGCATATTTGATAACATGAGTCTGAAATCACAGGATCGTGGAATAGGAAGGGTTGGAATGCACCACAGTGGGGTCGTCTGGTCTAACCTCCCTGCTCAAGCAGGATTATCCCAGAGCACAGGCACAGGATTGTGTCCAGACAGTGCTGGAATATCTCCAGGGAGGGAGGAGACTCTACACCCTCTCTGGGCAATGGTGGAACTTCCTGGGCATCAGTTCCTGCCCATTCCTCTTGTCCCATTGCCGGGCACCAGGAGCAGAGCCTGGTCCCTGCTCTGAGCCCTACCTGCAGACATGGACAGACAAGGATGAGCTCCCCTCTCAGTCATATCTTCTCAAGGCTGAACAGCCCCAGCTCCCTCAGCTTTTCCTCATAAAAGAGAGATGTTCCAGTCCCTTCATCATCTCTGCTGAACCCGCTCCAGGAGCTCCATGTCTTGTACTGAGGAGCCCAGAGCTGGACACTCCAGATGAAATGTGGGAGTTGGTCTCTTCTCCCAAGGAACCAGTGACAGGACAAGAGGAAATGGCCTCAAGCTGCACCAAGAGAGGTTCATGTTGAACATCAGGAAGAATTTTTTCATGGGAAGGGTTGTCAAGAATTGGAAGAGCTGCCCAGGGATGTGGTGGAGTCACCATCCCTGGAGGTGTTCAAGAAATGACTGGACGTGGCACTCAGTGCTGTGGTTTAGTTTACATGGTTGTGTTTGCTCAAGGGTTAGGCTCAATGATTTTGGAGGTCTTTTCCAACCTTAATGATTCTGTGATTCTAGGAACTGGAGGCAGGGGCACAGAATCATAGAATATCCTGAGTTGGATGGGACTCAAAAGGACCATTGAGTCCAGCTCCTGGACTGCATCTAACAAGGGTTGATAGAGAACTACTCAGTATAATCAATGACATTTGGAATGTGAATTTTACTGATAAAATCTGGACAGTTTACTTCAGGGTAAGACAAGTCCCATTCCTAAACTTACCTACATTTTAGTTTACCAGGAAACTCAAGGGGGATGTGGAACAAGGAGGGACCTAGATTGTAAATGCAGTTTTTCAGGAGAATCCCACCTGAAATGTCTCTAGCCCCTCCAGGAGCCAATCCATTAGGTAAGCTCTGAGCATGATACAAATGCACTGAGCACCATATAAAAATGATTCCTAGAAACTCTCTTTTAAACAGCAGTCCAGTTTTCCCATCCCATCTTTTGCAGAAATGCTGGGACATAACCAGAAGGCTGTTGGATATCCTGGAGCCAGGATACCAAATACACTGTACCCTTTTACTGAAGCTGGATCACTATGCAGAAATGAAGGAAGGAAGGAGGAAGGGAAGAATTATTTCAATTATTTCATAATTATTGGTCTTGGGATCACTATTGATACTCTTGCCAAAAATGGTAGAAATGTGCTAATTAATTAAACTTTCTGATGCCAGAAAGTTGGGAGACATCAATAAAGACAATGTTCATGGTAACACACAGGAAAAATCAAATGCTCCTGAGGACTGGAATGGTGAAAATGGAAGGAAATGACTGAGTGAAAGAGGAGCGTGTGTTCTGATTAATATACAGAGAAGGGGTGGTATAAATACTGGAAACAAAAAATGAAAGGGAAAATGGAGCTTCATAAATTTTTATGATACAGTTGTCACCAACAGCAAGGAATTGCACTAAATGACCCTTCCCAGCCTTTGATCCCAATTACTGATCATTTCTCCTTTCCCTCTGCTTTCACCCAAAGATGTCAGAGTGCTGTAGCCTCTGAGCAAACTTGTGAAGAAGATAGTTATCCTCATTTTTCACACTGAAAAGCATTTTTTCAAATGTCCTTGCTTTAATAAATAGTTATTCCTGTATTTTTAGAACTTTATGCTCTGCAGATTCTCTGAACAACGTTGGTGTACCAATTCTCTCCAGTTTACAGGTGGAAAAACTATTAAGGAGTTATTTAGGTGATTTATGGAGGAGAGAGAATAAATCCAGAGCAGTGCTAGAGCTGCAAATCTGATTCTTACATTCTGTTCCATCTTCTAATAGTTTCACTTTTTCATATGGAAAAAAAGGATGTTGTCTGAAGTCCCTGGGAGATTTTCCATTGGTTCTAATGGGATGAAGGCAAGCCCAAAATAATCTCTCAAATTGATGGTTTGTAGTAAATCCTGAACATTCTGTTTCAGGTCCTGGTGGCAGGTTTTTTTTTTTTTATTTCTTGTTGCTTTCCTTCATCAGAAAATTGCTTGTAAAAGCAGAAGCCTTCAGCAACGTATTTACTGATAAAAACAGGAGGGAATCTCCCTTGTGTTACAGAGTCCAGGTTTAAGTCAAATGTAGAGAAAACTCCATAAAAGCTGATGATTTGAGCTCTCAGCTGGGAGAGGGGAGCTATGGTGATGTCCAGTGAAAAGTTTCTTCATTAATAATCTCAGCAGAAACTCATGAGGCATGAGCAGTCATGGTTTCTGTCAGCACTACAAAGGCACTTACATACAAATATACAAATCTCTGCCCTTCCTTTCCTTCCTTCCTTCCTTCCTTCCTAGAATCCAACAAATTGCTGTCTGATTACCCCTATTTTTTTCCATTAAGTGAGGAAGAGCCTTGGTAATTAGCCCAAATCTTTACTCAAATAAACTTTTGTAAGTTGTTACTTGCTCCTTTGTCTTCTAAGATCCGTGTTTTCTTCTCATTCTTGAGAACTTGTGTGGAAATTTAAAATTATTTTCTTGCCCGCTCTATCTACGCAGAGGTTGTTGGTAGGTGGAAAAGACAACTGTCCCCTATAATTTATTATGGAATGATTAATATGGAGGGAAGACACTTAGTTTAATCTACTGGTATTATTTGAGCAGTCCATGCCATTACCTCATTTAATTTACAGGGCTTATTAAACCTGGTATAAACAAAAAGGTAGGAAATTTCATTATAGTGTAGCATGTATTGTCTTTCCTTCTATTAAGTGACAGAGCTGGGTGTAATGGCTCTGAAGAGAGCGAGTTCTTTCCGGTGTTTGGGAGCCCAGCTGCAGCCAGGCATTCTCCACTTTCCTGCAGGATGGTAAATATTCATTAAAGGAACCAGAACAAGCAGGTAAATCTGAACTGCAGGGCTATTTCAAGCTGTGCTAATGAAATAGGGA
The DNA here is from genome assembly GCA_013397075.1 of Rhabdornis inornatus. Classification (NCBI taxonomy): domain Eukaryota; kingdom Metazoa; phylum Chordata; class Aves; order Passeriformes; family Rhabdornithidae; genus Rhabdornis; species Rhabdornis inornatus. The sequence continues at coordinate 378,257 of VWZS01005954.1, forward strand.
TTTGGGGGAAAAAAAAAAGGAGAAAATGGCAAGATGCTAAATATTCCACTTAATACACAGTAACATCCTTTATTGTAAGAGGATTTATTTTTTTTAAGTCACCTAAATCAACCTCAGATGAGAAGTCAACTGCATATGTAAGGAGTCTACATAGTACTCTGACACTGGTGAAGGAAAAGTACATAGTAAATACTATTAAAGGCACGAAAACGTGAATGTTTATAAATCTCTGCTTGGTTTTGGATTTAAAAAGAAAAATAAAAAAAATATAAAGCATTATATCAGCATTTATGGGATTTATGGGTAGTGCCTGGAGTAGGACCTGAATGGAAAGTCACCAGTGGAGGATTTTCTAATTTATTAAACAAAACAAAACACAAAGAAATTCTTAAGAAAAGCTCCAAGGAAAACTGGCAAACCCACACAGGATCAGGAAGGAAATTTCAGGTAAAAAATCTGGTGTGAAAAAAACAAATCAGCAGCTGGGGGACCCACTTGATGAGTTGCTGTTATTAACTAAGACCTCCAAAGCAAATGTTAATGTGTTAATTAGAGGCAGGGTAATAACCTCCTAGATTTCCCAGTGGGAAACAAAACAAAACAAAAACAAGACAATTTCTGTTCTGGATTTAACTGGCTGAAACCAAACATGGCATGAAGGGAAACCCTCCCAGTACTGCATTTTCTGATGTGGGTTTGCAGCATCACTGCCCCAGTGGTACCATGCAACACTTACCTGACCCTGCAGCATGACCAGCTGCAGTCATGGGATCCAGGAGTTCGTTTATCTTTCTAGAAAATCAAACAAAATCCCTCTCCTGACTGGTAGCTTTGATTTCTAGAGAGAAAGGAAAGATCCCACATTGGCTTAGTGAGACTGATTCCAAGGAAGGAGTGAAGTCAGGACCCTCTCAGGTGGAGCCCTGGTGCAATGGCAAGGGAAGTAAAATTCATGATTTGTCCTGAAGGGCCAAACTTCCCGTCACAGTCTTGTCTTTGCATTTTATTTTGGCCTCCAAGACTGAAGTCAACTTCTCGCATTTTTTTTTCTCTCCCAACCAAACCTCAGGCAAACTTGGTGCTGAGCCAAATCAAACCACGTATTTTAAAACTGCATTCTCTTGAGACCCAGAAGCACGAAGGAATGGAGGTCTTAAGGATATTTAGAAACATGTGAATTCTTTGACTCATGTTCTGCTGTTTTCTATAATTTTGCTGCCTTGAGCTGTGGTGCCCATTGTTCCCAGGAAGACTCAGGAGGGAAGAAGGGTGTTCAGGACAGTGTCCAGCCAGTGGAGCACACTCCTGGGACATCCAGGATTGGAGCCCCAGGGCTTACATTCCAGGATTGCACTTGGTGGCTTTCCCAGTAAAGACACAGCCTTTCAGCTCCTTCAGTTCCAGATCCTTTTATTTTTACTTATTCAAGCTGCTATCAAAAAAATCTTCTTTTTTTTTTNTTTTTTTTTTTTTTTTTTTTTTTTTTTTTTTTAATATATGTTGTCCTGATGGAGACCTGGTTCTCTGTCATTAAAACATCAAGTCAGTTTTTTGCAGGAACTGTGACAGTTGCATCATACTCTGTTCTCTGTCAAATCTCTCCCCAAATCCCTCCAGCTGCTCTGGAAGCTTACACTTTTCCTAGAGCCCCTTGATGTGTAAAATGTGTTCGATGTTTTGATCAAAGGTATTCTTGTACTTAATGCAAATTTCAGCAAACTTACAGCAGTTGGATGTGAGTGTGTGGATCCAATCCTCCCATCTCTACTGGGCCCCCGGGACATCAATCCAGCGAGCAAGGAGGGCAGGGATGACTGGTGCAGAACACTTCTGCTTCTTTATTTTTAAGCCTATGTTAAGCTTTCTCCATATATGATAATTTTAGCTAATATTCTGAATGGCCATCATCTAAAAGGTTACAATGACCACACCTGAAAAAACTTTTTTCTCTCACATTTTTTCTGACATCTTAGCAAACAGCATAATGAAATATCTCCTTTCTGCAATTCTTTTGGACACTTCAAATGATATTTAAGATACCAGACAATAATTTTCTGAAAATGTATTTTCAAACACAGACCCAAGTACATTAAGTAGAGAGACTGTTTTCTGTGGGAATTAGTGGTCATTGCTGATCAACCTCACACTTAGTGAATGATTTGAAATGTATATGAATATTGATCCTTAGAATGTTTTCTTTATTTTCCAGTCTCTCTCTGTTCATCTGTGCTACCTACAAATTTCTTTGTCAGTTTGAAGCCAATCCCCCTTGTTCCTCTAAGTACATGCCCTTGGAAAAAGCGCCTCTCCAGCTCTCAGGCTTGAGTGTTCCTGTCCTCTATCCTGTTTCAGAGAAAATCCTCCTGCATTACACTTGCCTCTTGGTAAAAAGTTACCCTAAGTTATAGGTGAGATGCTGCTGACCTGTGTTAGTTCATTTTACAATGGCTGCAAATAGTCCCTGCTGTCTACATGAAATCATTACTTGGGAACCAGTGAAACAGTGACCTCATAAATTTAAGTCAGCCAGGACATAGATTTCTCTTGTTCCTCTAATTTGTTCATCCTGTGCTGCTTTGACAGCTGGAATAAAAATGGAATAAAAAAGCATTGTAATTTTCTTGAGCTCATCAGTTGCCTAATTAAAAATTGATCATTTATTCTCATTTAGAATTCTGCAGAAAAAGGATGCTTCTCTTGCAGTAAAACAAAGTTTTTCAAGAGAGTCTCTGGACCAGATGAAGTATGGAGCTAAAAAACATAGCAGGTGTGTTTAGAAGACATAGTTTTCCATGTTACACACAGTTCTGCCCTGGTTGTCTCAGTACAGGTACAACAATTTTCCGAGGTGTTCTGTGAAGTGCCTTTGTGTCTGACTGCCTCAATACCTCCCCTGAGTTTATTTACTTTGTAGGAAGAGTATTGCACACCAAAAAAAGGTGAGATAGAAGACCTGTGGTTTGACTTAAAATTACAGGCTCATAGAATGTTTAGGGTTGGAAGGGACCTGAAAGATTATCTCATCCTGCCAGGTGCATTTCAGTTTGCACTGAAATTTTGCTCTTTGGGGCAATCTAACATTCTGGCATCAACATCACCATTAGGCATAGAAAAGTGAATTGATAGCAGGTGTATCTTCTATAATACAGTTTTTAATCAGAATTTGTTCTTAAAATGTTTCTTTCCCTCTATTCTTGAAATGTTACCTTCTATAGAAACATGTTTTTTACACATCACAATATTAACTTTGTAAGAGTATTACTTCTCAGCATAACAGATATACAGGATTTTAACTGCCACATTGTTTACAAGTCAGAACCAGTGCAGTGTTAGTTCTTTTTATCTGCTCTGAACTTCATGTAGTTTTTAATGTCACTCAGTGTTTTGATGCCTCAGGTTCTAGTCCATAAAACTGGCATAGCAATGTGATCCTATGGGAAGATATCAGGGGTTACAATTAGAAGAGGTTCAGAAAAAAGGTTGAAGCTGCTGAACACTGAAAACAAAGTGTACAAGCCAGAATTTTTCTCCCCACAGTTGTTGTTTTCCCAACTCTGTTATCTGTGTCTTAATAAAAACCCTCCTACAGTTTCAGTGAAGGACTGGAGCTGTGTGTAACAGAGAAGCAAAGATTTCCTTACTGTTTTGTTTTGATGTTGCTAGATCAGCTCCTGTGTCAGACTTTTAAAAAAATCTGGTTATGTTGAGTGAGTTACAGACTGAGCTGCTTTGTTTATTTACCAAGAAGGTGCAGCAAGTGTGGAGATTTTTTTCATGCTCCTGTTAAGTGTTGTTTTACACTATGATTTAAATCAGATTAATGTGACCAAAATGTAATAAAGAAAAGCAGTAAATATGTTACAAAATATGTATAAACATGTCATGAAAAATCCTGTTAAGACATTTGGCAGATTTCATTCTTAAAATACAAGTTCTTGTCCATAGAGGTACACATTCATAGAACCATGGAATCATGGAATGGTTTGGGTTGGAAGAGACCTTCAAGATAATCCAGTTCCAATTCCTCTGCTGTGGGCAGAGACACCTTCCACTATCCCAGGTTACTCCAAGCCCCATCCAACCTAGCCTTGAACACTTCCAGGGATGAGGCATTCAGAGGCAACCTCTGCCAGGACCTCACTACTCTCTGAGTAAAGAATTTCTTCCTAATGTCCAATCCAAACCTGCTCTCTTTCAATTTAAAACTATTCATGGTATAAATTAGTAGTCCTCTTTTACAAAAAATATATTAATAAAAATAGTTATTAATTGTCCAGTTGTTGTTATTTTGATCACAAATGCATGTATTCACTCTTACCATTGGATTCCTCTTTGTGAGTTGAAAAGTTTCAAAGCAATTATTTACATTTTCTTACGTAATTGTATCCCAAAAGAAGTCTAACAAATTTTGTGCACAGGGTTGCTCTCTTACACAAGTTCCTTTATTGTGGTACTTGTGAGATTTACCAACTGAGCTATTTGAAAGCAGTGTGGTTGTAGAAAAGTAGAAAAGTGAATTTTACATACATGACGTTCGGCAGTGGAATTTGGCAGCTTCTGGAATTTCAAGTTTATCTGTAATTTCCCTGCAGTGCGGACTACACCCTTTCTCTAGGGCTGGAGAAGAGTTGAAGCAGTTTTATTTACATCTAGTAGAAATTTGGAGAAAGTCCTCAGCATTTGTTCTTCTGTGGATAGATCCAGTCCCTGCCCCACTTCAGTCAGTCTCTCCCTGAGAAATACTTCACAGGAAACAAAAATGGAAAAGAAGAAATTCAATAGCAATAGGAATGTTATTTTTAAGTTACTGTGCTGAACAATGTCCTCGTAGAAAAATAACACAAATGCACGACTATTGACCACAACAAATGAGGAATTTAGGCTTCTGTTATGCTGCAGCTGTAGTGTGAAGTATTAGAATTACCGGAAAGTCACCTGTGGAATATCTGACATCCTTAAATACAGGCTTGATGATGATTATTTTTAAGCACATGGAGCAACAAACCTTCATTATTTTGCCTTTTCACTCTGAATTAAAGTATTTGTCTTGAATTTCAAGAGACAGCTTGATACATTCATTCATGAGCTAAAATAAACCGCAGAGAGCCCACAGAGGAAGAGATTCTATAGGAGAATGGCTTTTGCTCTGTTAGACTGGCCAAATATTTGCAGCTTTGCAATGACTCATCCATTTTCCTCTCTTCTTCAGCAGAATTTTGGAAGAAAGAACTAAGGAAGGAGCTAATGATACTCCTAGAGGAAAAGAAGATCAAATCCTTTTTATGGTGCTTAATTTTATCTGAACCAAATCCTTTGTTGCTGTAGTATGGACACAGAAGTGAGCAGAGCTGCCTCTGTTCATCCCAACTGATGAACAAGCCTTTAATTTTCTGCTTTTATTCATATTTATTATTTATTTTATAATAAATGCTACTATTTAGCATCCATTATTATTTTTATGCAAGGAAATACTCAGGACTGGGGATATATCCTGATAAAAGTTTGGCAGCACATAGATTGGGGCCATCCTGGCTGTTGAGACTAAAAGGAAGCTCATAAATCATCAGTGCAGTGTCCTGCTGCCACCAGCCACCTCATGGTCTGAGCCTGATCCTGGACTGGAATTCAGCCATAAAACATCTGTTTATGGAACTGTTTGTCTTTCCCCTCAGGTTGCAGGTTAAACAGTTCTTTTCTTTCCCTTCCTTTCTTTTCTCCTGTTCCTTCCCTCCTTGGATAGGGCCGGGGTCATTCGCTGTGGCTGATACATTTCGCACTCTTGGGGTTCTCAGGCCTGCAGTTTCCTAATGACACAGTCCTTTGGTACATAGTATGGAAATGTTAAATCCTCAAAAGCAATAATCAATTAAAGTAATCTCATTTCTGACTTCTCACTCCAGCCCTGTGCACTAAAACAGTGTTAGTAGAGGTGCTTGAGGGACTGGGTTGGGAATTGGGCTATGGATCCTGTCTGGCAAAAAAAACCATATTGGTTTCTCAACCTTATACAATTGTTAAATATAATTAGAAGTTGGAAGGTAAGCACCAATAAGTGTGCATATCAGCTGTGTAAACCAGAAGGGAGGAGAAAACCCTTGAAGTTTACTTCCATTTATTTAATTTTTATCTTACAGTTAAAGGGATGAACTATATTCTAATAAAATTAAGGAATGCACACAGAATCATAGATTCACAGAATGGTTTGGTTAAAAGGGACCTTCAAGATAATCCAGATTCAAATTCCCCTGCCAGGGGCAGGGACAGCCTGTGTTAAACCGAGTTGCTCAAAGTCCCATCCAACCTGGCATTGAACACTTCCAGGGCTGGGGCAGCCACAGCTTCTCTGGGCAACCTGTTTCAGTGTCTCAACATTCTCACAGTGAAGAATTTCTTCCTAATATCCAATCTAAACCTGCCCGATTTCAGTCTGAAGCCATTCCTCCTTGTCCTGCCACTCTATGCACTTGTAAATAATCTCTCTCCATCTTTCCTGCAGGCTCCTTCATGTACTGGAAGTCCACAATTGGGTCACCCCAAAGTCTTCTCCAGGCTGAACAATCCCAGTTCTCTCATCAGCCTTTCCTCACAGCAGAGGTGCTCCATCCCTCTGATCATCTCTGTAGCCTCCTCTGGACTGGCTCCAACAGCTCCATGTCGTTTCTGTGCTGGGTCCCAGGGCTGGATGCAGCTCTGCAGGCGGGGTCTGACCAGAGCAGAGCAGAGGGGCAGAATCCCCTCCCTCACTCAGGTCATGCTGCTTTTGATGCAGCCCAGGGCAAAATTTGCTTTCTTGGCCATATTCACATTGCTGATCCCCCTCTTTATGCCTAGAAGAAAAAGCCACACTCAGACCTTTGTGTCCAAAATGCACCAAGGACAATTGCATACAGGCAATCGAGGCTGTGAGAGTAATTTCCAGAAAGATTTTTTCAGTGCTTCTACCTGCATGTTTCAATAACATCTCCACTACTGTGATGTGTCATCTGAAGAGCTCAAAGCACATTACAGGTTCAGGCTTTTAGCTAATGGATAGCAGTCACTGAAAGAAGGAAGGATTCCCATCTGCAGGCACATCAGGAGGTACCTGAATGGATAAAACGCCTCGCTCAAGGTCAGAAAAAGAGTTGGTGGCAAAGCTGGAGAACACTGAGAGGTGAATTAATATGTCCTGATGGCAGCCAGCTGCCTTGCTGCAGTTGTGCTCAGAACATTGATCTGATTCTTGTGGATATGAGGGAACTTCTCTAGGCAAAGGATCTCACATAAAATCAAACCATTTATCAGCCCTCGAGAGAAGTGAACTGTGAAGTGTTGGGCTGCCACCACTGTAATGCAGGCAGCAATTTCTAGGCACTAAAGTGGTCATGTTTTCACAGTCCCTTCTTGATGCATGTTTCCATAAGGCCTTGGTCCTGTGGAAAATCTATTTACCAGACTCTTAGCTCAGTAAGCACATATTCTGGTCACAGAGTGCTTCAGCCTGCAAATCCTCCACTGCTCATGGTTTTTTAGAATGCAGTATTCAAGGACTTTGCATTTTGACTTGCTAGTCATGTTTCTGGAAGCAGAAGCACCTAAATTATAACTCAGTCCCCAAAGGCCTGAAAAGAAATGTACAGCTTCAATACTCACAGCACAAGTGGTGCAAAAGGTTGCTTCAGAGGCAACCTACAAACTTGGCAAACTAAAGGTAAATTAAAAACCACTGAGTTAAAAAACTGCAGACAATGTTCTGCAGATATGCTTTAACCATTTGGACTACACTGTATTGGTCAGGTCGTTGGACTAGATGTTCATTGTGGGTCCCCTCCAACTGAAGTATCCTATCCTATCCTATTCTATTCTATTAAATATAAATAAATAAATAAATAAAGCAAGCTCAAGGCATGGCAATCATGGTATAAATCCATACTCTTTTTATCCATCCATCCATCCATCCATCCATCCATCCATCCATCCATCCATCCATCCATCCATCCCCACTGGAGTTGTACAATAGCAGTAAAGAGAGAGAAAACCTCAGCAAGATGCCATGCACATCTCTAATTCTTCCAGCACTACCTCAGCTGGTGGCATTCAAAGGAGATAACAAAACAAATCATAGCTTCCTTCCCAGGTAGGTAAATATTAGAACAACTGCAGGAAGGAGCGAGCAGTAATTTACTGCCCATAGCTAGAGCAGAGATGCCCCAATCTCCTCTAGCTCCAAGTGAGTCTTTGTGGAAGAGCCCATAAACCCCATCCCATATGAGGTCACATAGAGGAATGTATCAAAATTAATAAATCATCAAGTCGGGTGAATACTTCAGAGGGTGAAAATTTATTTCCCCTTGGCTGATCCTTGCTTTTATGTCATCTTGAAGTGCCTTTTTTTCCTCATCCTTTCTTACAGAAGACCACAAGTACCTTTGTCTCCCCCCCAGGGACATGAACATATAAAAGGTCACTGCTAGATCAAAATGAATATGCTTTTAAAAAGAAGCATTTCCCTCAGTTCCCAATCATGCCACAGTAAAGCTGTAATAAAAACCATGCACGGTTTACCTGCATGATTTTTATCATTTATCAGAGCATATTGAAAACCAGAGTCATTCTTCTTCCACCAGTCACTTGCTCTTGCTAGTTTTACACTTACTGATGCAGTAATAGTGCCAGAGCTTGCAAGGAAATATTTAAATGCTAATTAACTTGTTAATTCTGTGTGTGGGCAGACCTCTTGTTCCCTCTGGGGCACAAGTTATTTTCAAGATATTTGTTTGGGATTTCAGGGTGTTTGCATATTGTGTATGGCTCCCTGTGTATGTGCTGGTATGTGTGTGGGATGCCTCTGGCTGTATTTGCCTGCAGCTGAGCCCGCACCACATTCCCCTTGGAACAGGCAACTTTTCCAATATGAAAGTTTAAAACCCCTCCAGTCCTCTCCTATTTTATTTCAGCCACTGGTTAAAAGGCAGCAGATCACATGGGTCTTCCATGGAGCTGTGTTATGGTGGCACAATAAATGTGTGCCCCTCTTGACTGTGGGGTGTTTGGAGAGATCAGTTTGCAGCATCTGTCCAACAGCAGTTCAGCCTCGAGCAGTCACTCACTACAGAAGTTTTCCTGTTCGATTTTTCCAACAAAAGCGTGGTGTTGCTAACACCAATCTGATTTTCTCTGGGAGGTGGTTAAGCATGTGGCTAGAATTTGTATGAACAATGAATAAATTTTCTTGTGTTTCCATGCTCCCTTCCCATCATGCTGCCTCTTTGAAAGTCCTGGTCTAGTGGAAGGTGTCCCTGCCTGTGGCAGGGGGTTGGAACTGGAGGATCCTGAAGGTCCCCTCCAACCCAAACCGTTTGATGATTCTGTAAGTCACCTCTGCTATGGCACATCAGAAACAGCTGGGAAAACTATATTGAGACCCTGCACTGAACCTGCATAGAAAATACGTCCAGGCTGTGTGTTTCTGTCTGTTGCATGAGAAACCCTGACAGAAAATATGTTCTTAATGCAAAATTCAGCCCTCAAAGCATGCAAAAATGTTGGTATTATGAAAAGATTTCAAAATGTTTTGAGCAACTGTGGCAATGGCTGTATCTCAGTAATCCAGTTTATGATGTGGCCCTTCTTGTCCCAAAGCTGCCTAGAGAGAACAGGGGTGAGACACACCTTGTACACACCCATTTGTAGCGGTTTCTTCTCACCATTAAAGACCAAGGCACTTCCAGGGGGAAAAACAGGCCATGGCTTTGTAGCTAGAAATCAGGGAGAAACCAGGGACACTCATACACAGTTCAGGTGGAACTGCTGTCACTGAACTTTAGGTGCAATAGTTTTATTTCTTAGTATTGGGGAAAGGAGTTTAGATGCTTTAGGGACAAGAAGGCGTTAGGGATATGGGAGGCACCTGTGGTGCAAAGAGATAAAGCTGGGAGAGGTAAGTCCCACCCTCTGGGAATAAACCCCGTTCCAGCCCCAAGGAATGCTGAGGTAGCATTGCAGGACTTGTTGCTTCACGCCTGCCTGCAAGAGACTGGAGGCACATGAAAATATCTCAAAGCAGCCCAGCTGCTGTTATCTCCTTCACGTATCGCCCAGAGCAAGAGTGAAGTGCTGCATGCAGCCACCAGCTCTGCTCCTGCAGCCTCCTACAGACACTCACCCAGATGTTTCAAGGTACAGATAGGCCCTTTGCAGAGGAGAAAACACCCACCCATGACTTTTAAATTAGTTTTTCCTTTGATTTGCTTCCTTCTGTGGGATTTGTCACACAAAAAGAACCATGTATGTAATATGGGTAAAACCCAGCATTAACTTTAAATGTTTTTTCTCCTCATTACGTTGCCCTTAATAGTGCCCAGTTACATTCCGCATGTGCTGAGAGCAGGAATTACCCAGTAAATGTCAGCAGAAACCAATGTTTAGGCTTTTATTATCACTTGATAAACCCATGTAAACCCCATTAAGGCTGAGAGGAGTTCTATGTGTGTATCAGAGGTAAAAGGGACCATTTGCTCTCGAGTGCATGTAACTAATTAAAAATTTAAGACCATATAGTACATAATTGTATTAGACTGTAGGTTAATGTTCCTGAATGAAGAAGGCAGATGAACTGAAATGCTTGCACAGAACGAGAATCCCTGGCTGCCTCTGTGCAGTGAGCCTGTGAGCTCTCTGTCAATGGCCCCAGTATTTCCTGCTCAGGCTGGCTCTGGGGTTGGGGGCTGATGGAAATGGGCAAATCTCTGGCTGTGGCCTTAGCCAGGATCTGCTGGACAGGAAACAATACAGGGAAAGATAGGACAAGCCTTGGTATCTCTGAGCTGGTTTCACATCCTCTGCTGAGCTGGTTTGTGGTGTGGTTTTACTCCCTAGAGCAGGCAGCACCAATGTCCTACTCCTACCTGTCACCACACAAGAGCCTCTCACAGCCATTAGAGAAACCCAGGTTTAAGGCAGGCTGCTCTCCTGGGAAGATCCCAGTGGCAGCAGAGCCTGAATTCTTGTTGATATCAGCCTCCAGAGCAGTTCCAAAGTGTGTGCCTGCAGGAAGGGTGTCACCTCCCTACAAGCATGAAGCCATCAGCTACTAGAATGGTCCAGACAAGATGCTCGTGGGGAGCTAACCTGGAAGAAAACACAAATCCGTTCCTTCTGTTTCCTATAGAATTGTATTTCAACACACAAGACTGGTGTGGAGCTGTGTTAGAGTTAATATAACTGTTAAGTAGCCAGTCATCTTTGATAAAGACACAGATAATTGAAATAACACAAATCCGTGTCTGTCCCTGCCCAAACAAAGGCACGTGCAGGACACATGGATGGAGACAGCTCCCATGGAGCTGAAAAAGATGTCCCAGCCTCTGGCACAAAGATGGTAAACACGGTCCCAAGGAAAAGGACCAAAAATTAATTTTTTTATTGATTCTTCTCCAGATCAAGGAAAAGAAACCTCCTAAGCTTTTGTAAATAAAGAGAATGGGACCAAAGAAATACCCAGCTCTGCTACAGCTTTGACATCTACGTAGGAAAAACTCACAGGGAATTAAAACCTCGTATTTCAGTTAATATACATTTCTGACAATCATTACAGCAAATCATTTACGGCAAAATCCATGGGCAAGTGCACAGTCACACTTTTTAATGTGACTATCAGCTTATTCCCATTTCCTTACAATCCTTCTATGGTTTCAGAAAGCCCCAGCAACAAAAACCCCGACCTTTAAAGTTTCTGTCCTGTGATTTACACCCCTACATCCACTGCTGGTTTGAATTTCACATCCATTCTGGAAGTGAAAGTTGAGCTGATCATTTTTTTTTTCTTTTATGATAAAAGAGCAGCCACTGAATTAATAGCAGGTCAGTATGAGATATATTAGAGCGTGGTTTGGCATTTCTGCAGAGAATCTCCTGTCATCTCCACCACCACCCACAGACACCATAGCAACCACACTGCGGAGGGGCTCGAGTGCACACATTCAAACGTGCTGCTACATGAATGCACTTCTTGTTTTGCCATTGTGATGCTGAATTCATTTCAGCTGCAGTTGCTCCTCCCTTCATTTTCCCACTGAAGAGAAAATAAACAAACAGCTCCAATGTAGCAGTTGTGTAGGATTCAGCTGAGTGGGCAATTAAGGAAAAGGTCCTCGAATTATATCTTGCACTTGCACAGAAGTTTTTAGCAGTGCCATAGGAAAGTTGTCTTTACAGTCAGCACAAGGTTCGACTAGAAGCAACAATTTCTTGAGAAGTTACTAAAGAACAATACTTGTTTATTCACCAGTGTTTGAATATTTAAGTAGTTCATGCAATTATTCTCAAGTATAAGAGTTATACTTTGCTGAGTTTCAGCAGAGCTGCCTAAAGCTTGTGCAAGTCAGTAATTTGCTGCAATTAAAAATATGCAGCTTGCAAAATACAGGAACACTGTTTTTAGCACATTCTTATAATGTGTTAAAGACACTTTTAAAGTGTGCTAAAGCATCTAGCTTGTTCTTCAGCACTACTTTCTTCACAGTTTGTTCTCCTATGAAAAGCTACCTCCAACGGTGTGGGCTTTTCTCAGCTACTGTCATAATCCCACTCTGTTACACCCACTTCCAACTTCTCCATAACCCTGTGTATCACTTCCAGGCATTAATTAATTACACCAATCCTTGTAGGGTTCATTAGTCAAATATTTCACTTAAACACTGCCTTACATATTGTCCGAGGACAGCCCTAAATCCAAGAACAAATTGTTCCTGTTACATATTCACCGTTTCTGTTTTTTTCCTCTCATTGTGCTTCCAGCCATCTCCCAGTAGAGTTGAGAAGAAAACCCCCACACAAAGGGAGGGACTGCACTGCAGGCAGGATCTGCAGCCAGATGGAGTCATCCTGATGTGAACCACCCGTCTGACCTTTGTGTAACTGTCGTGTTTGGCTACTGGCCTTTGAAATGATGGGATAAGAGGTCACCAAAAGGGGCAGGTAGGATGAGGAAATAAATGCTGCTGAGATATGGGCTCAGTAAATAACTTATTTTTAATGTATTTCTCATGTACAGCATTCTGAAGTGTTGCTGCTCTCCAGCCTTTTCCCTTTTCTCTTGCTCAAGATGGTCAGTGCATAATCCTTCCTAGATTTTGGGGGAAAGGGCACAGCAGTTCTCTGCCTGAGCCTGCGATCTATGTCTTCTGGTTTAGCTTCTTTCTTGAGAGATCAGATGAGAGCTTTGGGAGTACTTGTCCTGAGACAGGCTATGCCACCAGATTCACATCTCTCAAACAATGCAACATTTCTTTGGCACTGGGATCAGAACAGAGACAAAAAACACAGAATGAAAACAGAGCTGGAGGATCCCGGCCCCAAATTCTTTGGCCATATTCATGCTGAATGAAAATCTGGTGTGCAACAGGCTCCTGGTCCCTGGCTGAACCAGCTGGGGGGACCTGTCAGAGTGTGCCGTAGCTCTGGTTGGAACAGGCACCTGGACTCCTCTTTGAGAGAAAGGTCCGTGTGTCCCTCTGCTAAGTGGCAGGACATGGCCAAGGTGTGCACCTGGTGTGGGAACACAGAGCAAGGCTGGTGGCATGGGACATTCCTATTAGCAAGACTGAAGACAACTGATACTGAATTTCTCCCTTGAGGTTCTTGGATCAGTGTCCAGCCACCCTTTAGCTTTCTTTTGATGAGCTAAATGGACCAAGCTCCTTAAATATCTTCCTGTAAGTCATCTTTCACAGACTTGTGTATATTCTTGTGCCTCTTTCTTGAATTGTCTCCAGCTTTTCAGCCTCTCACTTGTGGATGCAAGAGCAGGGCACAATGGGTTGGCAGCAGTTTCAGGAGACAGGGAATACCCAGACAACATTATCACCCTCTTCTCCCTGGATTTTCTCTGCTTATACATACAAAGATTAGGTCAGTTCATGGACAGCTGATTACTCACCATGACTTGCAACCCTTTTTTGGTCATGACTTTCCAGTGTAGAACCACTGCAGCCCCCACCAGGCAAATGTCTTCTTTCTCCAATGTTGTGACTTAACTTGGTTTTACTTGCTTACCTTCAGATTGCCAATTACCTGTTGGTATCAGTGACCTGGTTTCCTTCTTTTGACCATTTTCCCAGCCTTTTTCATCTGAAAATTTTGCTGATAATGATTTAAAGGGTTTTTTCCTAAGTTGTTGATAAAATACAATAGTATAGAGCCAAGAAGTAGTCCCTATGGGACCTGTCCAAACACACACCCACTCTAAGAAAATTTCTCTGGTTATAATAATATTTAAGACCTGAAGTTAGCCAATTCTTAATCCATTTAATGTGTTTCACAGTGGTTTTGTATTGTTTAAGTTACTTCATCAACATGTTGTACTGTTACAAGACAAATTTCTTACAGAAGCCCAACATCAATCCCCTCATCAGTCAGACTTAAAATCTAACAAAAAACTCCCCTGAGCTGCATTAAAACTGGGGTAATGGGAAATATGGTATTAAAATGCCACATTCGGATATCAGCAGCAAGGTGGGAACACCACCACAGTGTTGTAAAAGTTAGCTTTGCCCCCACAGCCATGCTCTTGGCAAGGTGAAAAGCTGCTGCAGACAGTGCTGGTGTTTCAGGCTCTCCCTTCAGAGGCTGGTTACATGATCCACTGAGCAATGTCCTGGGACAGAGTCTGGCTAGTTCCACCCTTTTATCACCAGAGAACCTCTTGTTTGTAATTCCATAAAGGATTTGTAAGCTGAAGGTGTTAAAAATAAATTCTGGCATGTTGGAGGTAACCTCAGCCTTCCATTCAGGTATCAACAAAGTGCAGCACCTCAGTGACTTCTCCAGGGCTTGGAGGGCAACATGGGTGGAATGAAACTTTGGGAAAGGATGTTTGTCTTCTTCCCCCAGGGTGTTTGGTGTGATTTTTATCAGGGAATTAGATTAATCAGATTGTCTTTCCTTTCTCCAACTATAGCAGCATCTCACATGAAGTGCTCCTAATGTACTTGCGCTGACAGAGAAGGAAGGAATAGGGTTTAGGTCATGGTACATATTTTAGTGACCTGTAAGTGGCATGGTCAGCATAAATTCATTCATTTCCTTGGGTGCAAAGAGAGTAATTTAAACAATTGTCCTTTTCAGAGACACCTTTTGAACCCAGAGAAAGGACCTGTAGAATTTGCTCATCTGCTGCAGGAATGAAATTCATGTGTTTGCAGCAGCCTTGAATGTCTTGACTTCACATAAATGTAGGTAATTAACAAATTATATATACACACAAAATTAAACAATTGTTATCTGGATTTAGATTGAACAGGATGCTAATGAGATAATGTCTAGGCATCACATGGTCTCACTTCTTGGCACAAGAATGCGTAATCGTATCTTCTACACTGTTTGTACTACACTGAGGACAACAGACTCTAGAGATACCTTTTCAGTATTCCATACCTATTTACTTCTACACATTTATTAGAATTAGATAATTTATAATTTCAGTGTTTCTTAATGTATCTAAATTCTGATTTCTTGCTTGTATATGACTTAAATATAAAGTTCCCAAGACCATGAGAAAACAGGAAATGCTGGCACAGGGAACTTAACTCAGCAAGGGCAAGGCTGTTCCACTGGGAACTGGATCGGCTGCCTAAAACTGACTCGTTTTTGGTGAAGCCCAGTAACACTTTCAGGTTCAATTTGACCTCAGATTCCAGGGGTTTTTAAGCAGCAGCAGCCAGAACAGAAACCATTAACAGGGACGAAGTAGGAAGGCAACATCTCTGCAGCCAGGCTTTGATTCATGCTAATATGCAATTAGGGAAGGCTGTGATTGCAGGACCATGTGTCTGACCACATGCAAATCTCATTCCAACCACAGCAGCCACCCAGCACAAGGTGGGTAATGGATGATCTGAGTTCTTATCACTCAGCAAACTCTTTGGGGAGGAGTTCATTCATGTAAATAACAGAAAAGAAAAGGAAGGTCAGCTCAGAAGGGATGAACGGGGGGGTCAGTTGGGACATGGAGCAAATCCTCTCCTGATGACCTTGCTGTATCTGTAGCTTCCAGTGGTGTTCCAGGAGTCCAGCCCTGCTGAGAGCAGGAATCATGAGGCAGAGCTGTGGTTTTTTTTCTCCTCCCCTGATCTCCAGAAAGGATTGAAAAAAATTATTGTTGCTGGTAATCATTTATCACTCTCAAACTCTGGCCTTGCAGAACTAACTATGCAGTCAGATCACTGGGAAAACTAGGAAAGGGAAGAAAGTGGTCAGATGGTTTCTAGATTTCTCAAATTTGGGGGTTCCCATATTTCATTTCTGTGATTATTTTGTAATAATAATAATGTATTTAGTCACATAAACTACACCCTTGAGAAACATTTATTTTTGCATGACATGTATTTTTCTTTGGACAAGTACATCCAAATATTTAAATTTATTATTCTCTATTCACTTCTGAGGGGGGAATAATAAATAAATAATAATGCTGTCCTGCTACTCTCTCATCTATCTGCTGATTCAGTCTGCTCCAGTTGAAAATGAATGAACCTATGTTGTTCCACCTAAAACAGGGGAAAAATCCCAGTTGCAAAGCCTCAGTGCTCACCACCAGCTCTGAAGCCTCTTGATCTTCACTGGGACAGGCAAGGAGCTGTCTAGAAAGCAGAAAGTCCCAGTATAAACTGCTGGATGCAAACTAAAGGATACCAGTTGGAGGCTGAAGTTTCTTTCTGGATCACTGGCTTTTACAAACTTGCAATTCCTCTGTAAAAATGTCACTTAATAGGAGCATGAGGTTCGATTTGCTGATCCCTCTCCAGGCTCCTGAAGAGAGATGGATAAACACATGACTGGTCAGTGCTGGTCAATGATACTGAGAAATGTGCACGTTTGCTGTCAGAGGGAAGGTGCTGGATCCTCAGGACACAGGAATCTTGAAGACCTTCCTTACCCACCCTTGGGGTGCATTCTTCACTTCCACGTTCAGGTTCAGACTCGCTCTCTGAGGTTTTCAAAGGTGTAACAGCAAGTTGTGGCAGCTGAATTTTCCTGATACACTCTCAGCTAAAACTCCTGAGTCATCTTTTTTAAGATTCATTTAGCTGTCATTTTTATGTATCTTTTATGCACGTTTTTAATTTCTCCTTTGGGTCTTTGCGCTAGTGTAGAGTTGCAGCAACCAGCAGTCATTTGTGGCTGGCACAAGCACGTGTGAGGGGAATGGAGAGGAACATTTGTTTGGAGAGGAAATAAAGGTGAACAATCACATGGACCTTACAGACATGTTGAAATACAATAAAACACAGATGGTTTCAACTTTGGCACTGAGGGAGTGATGCTGTTTTAGCACAGGCTTTTAAAGACCATACAGATAATTTCCAGAGAGAAGAAAGATAATGTTGTGGTCTACTTTGTAGCTTGGACATGCTTCCAGTCTAGCAGCAGTTATGTGTGTAGGACAGCCTTGCCCTTTGCTATCTGGCAGGTGGCTCTCCCTGCACTGGGCTGGCTGTGGGATTTTCCCAGCTGAAACTTTAAAGTTGGCTGTTTCAGCCATTCTGTGATGTGGCGATGTATGTTTATAATTTGTGAAGCACCTCAGGGTGAAAGGCCTTCTGTAAATGCTGTTATTCATCAAGGATAAACAGGTCTTTCCTTTAACTGTGAGAGCTGGAATCATTCCCAAACCCCACTGCCACATTCAGCTGTTTATTATTTTTACTAGAGCAGTGCCCAAGGATGAAATGGGGTGAGGGTGCCTTGTGCTGAATACTGTGTGAATATAAATGTCATCTTCTCACTGACAAGAGAGAAAAAGGCTGTGGGAAGGGAAGTGTTTTATGTGCTGCGTCTGAGAGTCTTTCTTTCTTTCCTTCCCAGGTCAGCAAGGACAATCAGAGGCCAGGTCTCTACATTTTTCCTCAGACCTAACCTAAAAGTGAGGTCTACAATGATAACAGCCCCATCTGAGCAGCTGGACTCCTCTTTTCACTGATGATGGCAAAGATTCATCCCAGGAGCAGCTCACCCAAGCAGATTCAGCTCCAAATTTAAGCTGAGATGAACTATATCCTTCCTGAACCCGCTTCTCTTCTACTATTAAATCATAAACCAAATCCAGATATAGACACTTACAGGAGGGTTGCAGGCAGGGATGAGAGGAGCACCCAGGAAGAGACACTGGGTACTCCCTGTGGGGAACCCCCACAATACCATTCTGTATAAACAGAAAGGTCCCTTAAGATATGTTGACTCAGCCTTGGGGCTGAGCCACACACCAATCTCCAGCTCTATCCCCCTTTCATTTGCTTTACAGGAGATAAAGCAAGCAAAGAAGGTCTGAACCCTCCCAGCTAGAAGGAGCAGTGTAATGGTGGGAGTATGTACATCCAACCAGAGCAGGACAAGTAGAAATACTGCCATGAATTAGATGTTGTATATCTGACAAGAGACCAGTCAAAGCTGCAACAAACCTCCATTTATCCCCACGGGAATGTAGCATGTCTTATAGGATGCCAAGGACAGTATTCATGTTAAAAACAAACAAGAAATGGTCTTCTGTGTGAATTAGTACTGAGTGTTAGTGCCTTGCAGAGGGATTTGGACTCTCTTAGGTTTTTTGGGCTGCAGCTCTCTCAGGGCAATTAGAAGCTTTGCTAAAAGTGCACCTGCTTAAAGCTGTGATGAACCATTATGGGTTTAATTCCATGATTAGCTAAAATGCAGCTTCCAAAGCCAGCACTTTGGGGCTGGAACCTGTGCATGAACAGGAGTGCCTGGGGCTTCCCTACTTCCTGGCTTCTACTGATTTAGAAAGGTTCTAGCGGAGCCTCTCCTCCTTTTGGCATTTTAACATATACTTTTTGGCAGGGCTCCATCGTATCAGCAGTGTATAAAAATACAGAATAAAACAAACATAACAGAAGGAATTGTGAACAGCACTCAAGGCCCTCCTGATGCAAACACTGGACCAGCTTATTTAAAGATTTCACCTCCAACCCTCTTACCTGTTTCTGCTGCCCATTCATTTGGGTTTCACCGTGTCCAAACCTCTCCACTAAGTTGAGACCAATTTCTTTTGAGATGGGCCCAGGCTCTTGGAAGCTGGCTGGAAAAAATGGAGATATTAGTTATGAGGAAGAAATTCTATACTCAGAGGGAGATGAAACACAGGGAAATGTTTCCCAGAGAGGTGGTGGATCCCTCATCCATGAAAACATTCAAGGCCAGGTTGGACAGGGCTCTGAGGAACCTGATCTAGTTGATGTCCCTGCTCATTGCAAATAGGTTGGACTGGATGAACTTCAAAAGTCCCTTCCAACCCAAACTGTTTTATGATTCCATGAATTGCAGTAAGATTTTACAGAATCACAGAATCACAGAATCACAGGATCACAGAATCACAGAATCACAGAATGGACTAGGTTGGAAAAGACCTTTGAGATCATCAAGTCCAACCTATGACTGGACACCTCCTCATCAACTAAACCATGGCACTGAGTGCCACGTCCAGTCTTTTATTAAACACATCCAGGGATGGTGACTCCACCACCTCCCTGGGCAGACAATTCCAGTGCCCAATCACTCTTTCAGTGAAGAATTTTTTCCTGATGCCTAACTCCTGATGGTCTGGTTGAGGATTTCAAAGATGCTTTGCTCTGCCAAGAGAGAACTGCTACCCACCAGGCAGAGGGATACCAGTAACTTGTGTAGTGCTTGTTTGAACTGGTCCCATTCCCTTCTTGCTGTAGTTTCAAAGTCTTTGAAAACACTGAAGAGTGTTTTCAAAGACTTTGAGGAACTTTTGATTATTTCAGGAATGGCTGCCTCCTATGCCTGAAGCTATTATTGCTACACCTCCTCTCTGGCCTGTTTACATCTCTCTGGACCAAAAAGCTGCCATTGATAAGGTGGTGGTGTTTGATACCACCATGTGTGTTTTTCTGTCCCTAAATCCCATGGACCTGCCAGAGCTCAGCTTTGTGAGCAAAACCACTGCAGATGCACTGCACCAGGTGTATCACCAATCACAGACTTGCCCTGCTGCCCATCAGCTTTGCAGCACTAACATTTGTCACATCAGTACCAAGTTGCATTGCCTTGTTTTCCTATTGTAGTAATTTATTCTTTGGACTTTGTGCTGATATTTAAAACACCCAACAACCAAATGTAAACACACGCTCTGACTCAGTCGTGGTGTACTTTGAAAGACACAGCCTATAAATATCCTTTCCTGCTGAGGCCCAAACAAAGGCAAAGGGTTTTCCTCTGAGCAGGATGCTCAGAAGGTTGGCTCTGAATGTCTTCTGCAGATGCTGTAGAGTCCCCTGCAGGTCTCTACTTTTATTCTATTTCTTCTATGAATTTTATTTATTACTCCCCAGATGCCTGACTGACAGTGTTGAATAGCACTCTTCAATCATGCTGCCTGGTGCAGCAGGGCAGAGGCAGAGGTTTGCCTAAAAGCAACTTCCAAAATGCCACTGGCAGATTTGTTTTATCCACTGAGGCAATTCACAAGCAAATTGTTTCATTTCAGGTGGCTGTATGTACACTTTGCTCCTTCATTCTTCGTATTTCTGACAATGACAGGAATTGCAAATGCTTGTTAATTAAAATAAATTGGAGATAATTGCCAAAATGGAGTGAGAGGAGGCTGATTTGTATGACTGGAGCATTAAAACTGCTGACTAAAACCTGTGTGTGAACGGCAGTGTGTGCCCAAGAGAAAAGGTGGAAAGAGAAAGGAAAAGAGACCATGACCCATTTAGTGTTAAATGCAGAGATATTAAAGCTGTAACTATCAAAGTTGGGGGGATATAGTGAGAGATGAGTGTGAGGTGCCTGTAAAGGGCATTACAGACCATGGGTTCATATTAAGAGGTGAGCTGCTCCTGGAGCTTTTATCTGTAATAAATGGAAAGAAATACCAGGTAATGGGAGATTTCAATCATAAAGATGTATGCTGGAAGTCTCATATAACCAGAAATAAATCTCTTTGAAGTTCCTCATATGATGTGTGATCATTTTCTAGCCCAGGAGATATTGCACCCAACACGAGATAACAGTATTTCAGATTCCATTCTGACAGATTGGTTGGAAGCTGGCGGTATCTGAGGAACATATGGCTGGGACTCCATTTCAATAGAGGCATAGGATGGACCGGCACAGTAATGAATGTATTGGGTAGCTCCAAGGGGATAATTTCCTAGGATTGAAGCAGCATAAAAAGAATGAAAGTTGGGCTTTCTATAAGAGGATTTTACCAGCTGACCAGCCACCTTGATTTCACAGTGATGTGAGAGAGCAATTTTGATTAAAAATTCCACTCTGCTAAAAAGGCAGGATGTCACTCAGTGTGAGATAAGTGACTTAATAAACTGATTGGGACAAATAAAATCTACATTAAAGTGGACTAGGACAAAGCTATGCTATCCCCACACTGCCAGGAAAAGCTGGGGAGCAGCTCAGGGGGAATTTTGGTCTTTGATAGCTGAAATGCTGCATCCCAGTTGTATGTTCAGGTTTAGAAAAGGTTAAAGACTAGGATGAGCTGGTGTTGGTGGAAGGGAGACAACCCCAAGGACCACCAGAAATGCTTTGTAGCCAGATGTAGGAGCTTTGTGTGATTAGTTTATCCAAAAGAAGCCAAAGGGTGACATCCCATCTGTGCCTGTGTGCTTGGTAGGGAAGCACCAGGTAACTAGGTAGGGAACAGGGCTAGAGAACAAGATTGTGCTTTGCACTCTTGGAATTGAGCTGGTGGCTCTTCCTGCCTTTAAGAAATCTCTGAATCTGTGAGATGCTGGTAAGAACAGTGGTGATATTTGATTATATGAAGTTTTTTCAGTGTTCTATGCTGTTTCCTGGAATGATACAGCATTGTCTCCCACAGAGAACAGACTCAGCAGGCTGCTAAGTGAGGTTAATTCCAGCAAGATACACTTGAGGAACAGGCTCTCTGCCTTTATATGGAGCCTCATGAACTGTCAAACTCCATGTTAGAGCCAGTAGATGGGAATTTTGGGTCCTGGAGTCCTGGTATGTTACTAGAAGAGTGGGAAAAATAAGTTCAAAATCAGAAATACTGTGAAATGGCAAAATATTGTGGAAAAAGCTGGAGGTTTTATGTAAAGCTGCCTTTAGCTATACCACTACATCCACCTCGCGGGACCTGTATCCTCATCTCAGCTCTGCTGAATGACAACAGGCAACTACTACCATCCCATGTGTCCACTGCCTGGCTGTAACATGGTATTTTAAAGAGCAACTTAGCATTTCCTGTGCAGAATGGCTCTTTAAGTGCTTGCTGTTGTGGTTACATTATGATTCCCAACCAGGAGAAAGTTTCTTTCCCTTTGCACCAATAACTGAGTTTATCTAGAATGAGACATTGATGCGCTCTGGAAAGGCAGAAGCAATGATGTCTATGAATGAAACTGGCCTGAAATTCAGTCAACAGCTGACATGGCTCCCCTTGTCCACTCACACTCTGGTCCACCCGGCTAGCTCCCTGGGCGAGACCCTCGTCAAGAGTGGGCCACTTTCCGGATCCCGGGGAACCAGAAATGTGGCTAGGGCTGAAAACCCTCCTGATAGGCAGCAGCGTGTCCGGGGAGAGGCAAAGGATGAGAAGGAGTCCTTTCGTGGATCAGGGGAAAGGTTTATTGAGGGTCAGAAACAGCAGACAACTGCAGGTGAGGGGAGAATACCACAAAAGGCAAAGAAAATGGGGGTGACAGCAACTTAAATAGGGGACCTCCCCATGGGCGGGCACAATCCATTAACCAATCACAACAACTTAGGTGCATAACATAAGGCGGGACATAATAATTCAACAACCAATGGGGGAAAACATAGGCAGGGAATACACAGCAATGACAAATGGCTAACTGAGAAGGGGATAACTGACAAGGAACATTCTGGATGTTTGGGCGGGGCCAGGAGGGATTGACAACTGTTGGGGAGTGGATTAGGGTGATGGATGGGGAACAATCTGGAAAAATGGGAGGGGATTAGGGCTGACTGATAGGGAGAAGGCGGAGATTGGGGCAACCACAACTGCAACCAACGGGGGGTTTTAATAGAGGGATAAACCATTTAACATAGAGAAAACAGAAGTAAAATAACACGATGCAACAAACAGCTTGTAGCATCTCCATGAGCCTCTGCGTACTTGTTACTGTGTCTTCTGTCTTAAAATCATGAAGGAAATCAAAGAGAGAAATCTGTGAAGTTTCTGCAAGTGGTCAGATTACTTTATTTCTTAGGAGTTCTCTGGTAAGCAAAGCTTTCTTATATTTTTTTCCCCAAATTGCAGCCCTTTTCTTGAACTCACATATAAATACTGGATAATCTGTCTCTTATTACAGTGCTTTCCCAGGGAAAGGAGGGATGAAAAGACATTTAGGATCTCTCTGGCATTTCAGAAGGGCTATTTCCCAGTGGGTCGATAAGTCTGTTTCAGAAAACTGGAAGAAAGAGCCTTGACCTTGCTGAAACTCATCCATCTGCAGAGCTCAGTTCCTACAGGTGTAGAATTCAAACCTGCAGTAACACCTTGTGTCCTCACAAATCCCTCATGGTCCTCATGCAGAAGAGTCACTGTGCTGAGGGGCACTGAAATGCTTGTTCCAGCCATTCTGCCCTGGATTTGAGAGAGACAAGAGCCCCAAAAGACTGAAAACATCACAAAGTCCAGCATGGAAAAAACTTGCACGAAAAGTTCAGCTGGGTCTGTGAGATTTAATTCACTTTAACTGCCAGACATGGACAAACTCACTTACTCTGGCCTAACACCACTTGTTTTATTTCTAACACGGGAAGGGCATGGGGGCTCTTTGTCTGTAGTAAGTGTTATGAAAGTTGAAAGAAAAAAGGGAAGAATAAATCCCTCCAGCTCCCCATGGCTAATCAGGTATTCACCTTGAATGAGTACTAATGAAAGCAGCACCACATCAAAGGGGAATCTGGCTCCAGTTGAGAAGGTTATTAAAAAGTTTAGGAGTAACAGGTGGCCCCGACCAGCAGAAGTGACTGCATTTCACATTCTGTTCTGAAGAGAGGAATGAAGCCTTGTGCTTGTCTGCTCAGCTGTCACCTGCTTTGGGGCTGTCACCATCAAAAAGAGGCACTTGGGGAGCTGTCCTTGCAGACAGGGGTGGGTTTTTTTTTTGCTCAGGTACACTCTTGCATTCTTCACACAGACATTACCAGAAAGTAACAAACCCACCAGTACTGACTTGATTTTTGATGCCTCAGTCATAGCAAACTCCTTTCTGTCACAGCACTAAAAATATGTAAAATATACTGAAAAAAAGAACCAAAACATCCCACTTGCAAATACAGTGGATGAAAAAGAAACATGGTTTTGTGATAGCAGCTCTCTGGGAATGGGATACTTCCAGTATGGCCTCCAGCTGTGTACAAATATAAGAGGTGAGGAGGGAGTCCCAAGCTGGGATGGAGCCATTCCAGTGCTTGTAGGTTACTTCTGCTGCCACAAAATGGATATTTATATCAAGTAGTGCTGCAGGTGAAAAGCTCAACCTCTTTGCCAGGGGCAAAGACAGGGCATCTCCATATCCCTCCATCCTGAACTGCAGGATCATGCTCCAGACACGCTCTTTTGAAGTCAAGATCACTGAGATTTCTTGGTGTATGAGCTCGAAGGAATCTCTATTTCTACCATCACTGGGGAGTTTCCCCCTCAACTTCAATAGCATAAATGCATACCTGCAGGCTTGTACACTTGGAGACTGGGGTAAAAATTCTTCTCACATTAAAGGCTTAAAATCCTTCATTTTTCTACCATTTTGGACTTCTCTAATCTGTCCTGAGGCCCTCTGAGCTCAAGCTGAAAGCATTCAGGATTTTATCTACAAAAAATGGCAGAGCCATCCCCAGCTAAGTGATGCCTAATGTTGGGCCATTCCTTTAGTGAAAAACTCCCCTGTAGGGGAACAACATCCACATTTCAGAGTAAGCTGATGCCAAGCAAAGCCACAAGAATCTGCTCTGTTGCACACCTGAATCCCATGATCTTAGAAAATGACAGAACTGTCTTTAGCTCCTGCTGAATTCCCACTATGGAAGATTCCAGGAACTGAAATGATTGTCCTGGAAGTGTAAGGTCCCTCCCAAGTTACATGGCAGAAGAAAATGTGTCTTCTTTTGGTGGCTGTTTTGGGGATTTTGCTCACTACTATTTTATGAAAATGTCTGCACCTGTGAAATTGGGGCAAGAAGTCTCCAGGGCAGAAAGAGGAGGCATCAGGCACCACTGTTTGGATGGAAGAGACAAAGTTTCCAACAAAAAAAAGGCATTTTGGCCCCGAGTGACAGGGAGGAATTAAAAATAGAGAGAGAAATGACAGTCTCTGCCATTTGTGTCTTGCCTTGCCAGGGAAAATAGGAGTTTAACTACACAAATACTCTGAAATGTGCCAATTTTACCTGGCTCCATCATCGATTTCTTTTTCATCCTGAGTTTCAATAACCACATGGTTTGTATGAAGTGAGCATTAGCTCACTTCAGTCTCCCCACGGTGTTGTGGTTTACGTGGTTCACTGATTTTCCGGAGCCTGGCTGAGGTGCAGATATGCTGATGCTCTGACTGGGAAAAAAAAGAGGCCAATGTGCTTCTAAGTAGTTAATGTATTTATCCCCTCAGTATCCAGTGAGGTAGACAAATGGGTTTTCCATGTTAAAGAGGGGCATGGAGTCCAAAGGGGGAAAAAAAAAGTGTTATTAAGTGCTCCAGAGCTGCACACAAAATATATATTTGTGCATTTCTGTATGTGTGTGTTTTCCTAAATGGGTGGATTTGGCTTAGAAAATGTTAAAAAATCCCAACAGAACCAGAAAGTCTAAACTGTGGCTTAAAAATTACTTTTACAGAGGAGTCAAATTAGAGTGATGGAGGGAGCCCCTCAGCCCAGGGCTGATCTTGGTGGAAGTGACCTCTCTGCAGCACAAGGGACTGAACCTCACGTGTCTGAGAGCACCATGAACCCCATCTTGCAGATGACCTTGGAATTCCTGCCTTGGAATTCCTACCATGGGGCTTGGTGAAGCAGCTCCCTGTGAAGTCTCATCCAGGAAAGCAGGAGCAGCACAGCACATCCCACTGACCTCACCAGGGGTTAAGGAAGGATCCCTGACCTCGACCATCCTTTCCACAGCTGTGTGAGCTGCCTTTGTTTGAGAGCTTCATTGTCCAAGTCCTGTAGAAGAATAGGCTGTCCCCAGGAGCAAATGCAAGAAGAAAATGGCCACACAGGCAAAAACTGTCCTCATGTCCTGTTTCCAATATGAATGGATTTTTTTTGAGTTCCTGGTTTCAATTAAAAAAAAACAAAAAGAAAGAATTGGAGGAGGCATTGCTTTTCATGGAGTGCCAGTAAATAATTGCAAAAAGTTGCCTGTTTTTAAAGAGTTGCATGACCAGGGACAATGCAGGGTGCTTGGGGCTGTGCAGACCTGCCAGATTTTGCACCAGATATGGATTACTCTTCTTCTTGAAAATGCCCTGGCCTGGGCATTTTTCTTCATCTCCCAAAGTTTCCTCTGCTGCTGGCTCTAGCAAGGACTAGAATGGAAGCATCAGCTACTGCTCAGCTGTCCAAAGGAGTCTTGAGCCACAGTGGTATTTCTGGTATGAAGGTATTGATCCTGGCACTTGACAGATATCACAGGCACTGGGGCCAGTGCTGATTCTCTTTGGCCACTGCAAGGTGACAGCGTGGTCAGGGTGGAACTGCACCAGCAACTCTCCACTTCAGCAAAGCTGGGCACTCCCTGTCCCTAACTCAAAATAACCCTGAGACAAAACATTGCCAGAATATTACAGAAAGTCTTGAATTAAGACTGTAAAAAACCCAAGCATACAGATCTATGCTATATATAAACCACACTGTGTTTTTTTTCTCATCATTTACCCTTTTTTTTTCCAGGGAGTACTGTTTGCTTTGAATTTATCTGTTTTATTTGTACAAAGTTAAAGCCTTCTGGGTTTTGTAGTCACCATCACTCAACTAGTGAGTCCCTCAAGCTTTTCTGCCTTGCACCCCGTAGTAGGTCCTGCTGAATTCCGTTTGCATGTCTATTCATGCCATAGAAAGTATCACACTTGTGGAGCGTGTTCACCATGGGATTAAGGAGCTTAGAGTCAAGAAATGTAGGGGTTTTTTTTGGTGTTTCAAATGTCACTCTTATTTGGAGCTTTTAGCCCAGACTTTACAAGCTGTTGAGAATGTGCTGACACCAGAAGCGTTGGTGGGGGCATTTTTGCCACTGAAACTCATGACAGGTTCACTGCCCCTGCTGGCTCTTCTCAAGGCTCAGCAGGTCCTGTGACATCAGTAGTGCCAGGACAAGGCAGGATGCTGTACCCCACAGGTACAGGATGCTCTTCCTCCATATAAACACATGAGAAGACCTTGGAGGAAATTTCTATCAAATCTCTCTTTCACCCTAGATAAGCTGGTTTGTTTTTTTGTGCCGTCCTGCCAGTTTGCTATAGAGATATGGATGTGGAGGGATGATCTGAGCATCTTCTGTGTTATAATCCTAGATTAATACAGTTTCTTCTCTGCAGGATCAGCTGAGAGGCTCCTGTGGGCAATGTCAGGAGATCCTACAAATACCACAGGCATTTTGACCAGTTTGGGGCAAGATGGGGTAATGCAATCCTCCAGTATGGCTCTTGTCCCTCTGAGTTCAAAATGCTTTGTCAAAAGTTCTAGAAAAACTTTACAGAAGCAGAAGAACAGACAGTGGAGGGATTGCTGCTAGGGGTCTGTAAAACTATTGTTCCCAGTTGGTGGGGAATTGCAACAAAACATACCAAAGTCAGATGTTTTGAGAATCTATAGCCACAGGTGCTGCTTGGGCTTTCCCACCCTTGAGCCCATCATGATCCGCTCTAGAAAACAAACTCCCTCTTTAGTATGTGGAACAGCATGAGGGAGGACAGGAGAAAAACTCCTGCTGCACTCCCCAGACTACAGATTAAATAGAGATGATAATAATAGTGATAACTAGTGATAACAACAGTGATAAATAGAAAAGAAACAAGGCCATGGGTATGTGGCAACCAGCAGCAGAAGAAAACTGTGCTTGGCCTCTCCCACCCAGGACACAAAGGAACATGGAGAACCTCAGAGGCAGCATTGCTTCATCTGCTGCTCACAATGGGCAGCCTCGGGATGTTTTCAACCTCTGTGGTCAGGAAGAGGGGGGCAGAGTGTGGGAGCTTGGGCAGAATATTCAGGATGGCAAATTACTGAGCTTCTTAGGCGCAATCATAAGCCTCAGGGATGGTGAGGCTCTTAAAGAAAGAGAAGAAGGCTCACAAGGGAGGTTGTGACTGGCTGGACCTCATCCTGCTATGTTCCCAAAAACTATGACTTCAGGGAATGGCGTGGGAAGGTGTCCTGCCCTAATGGGAGGAATAAGACAGCTCTGCCTTGAAATGTCTGGGCAAAGATTAAATGCGACTTGCTTGAAGAAAAAACTGCTGTGATATTGTGCCAACGGGCTACAGAGCTGTTCGTGTCGGGATGAGTTCTCTCTGTGAGCAGCACGGGGGCCCCGTGCCTGCCGATTACGGAGTTTGGGGAATGCATCCCGTGCTCCTCCCTGCTCCTGCAGCAATGCAGCTTGGTGGGGCTGGAGCGTGTTCTCTTCCAGAAGCCAGGAACTCATTGCTCCATTTTTTTGTGACAGGATTTTCATAGTTCAAAGCAAGCAATGCTTGTTTTAATTAATGAATATGTTTCTCTTTTCTTGCTTCTTGGCTTTCTGCCTGGTCCTGCGTTTTCATGCCTTGAGAATAAAATATTTCTTTCAAAACAGATTCCTCTTTGTCTCCATGTGGCTGCTGCTCAGAGAGGTGAAGGAGCTGGGGAGGTGGCAGTGGTTTCAGTTTTGGAGGTGGAGAAGCAGAGAGGGAGAAATAGGCTGGGTTACAGAAGAACTGCAAAGAAAAGACAAGTTTTGTAGCACTCACCACACTTAACTCTTCCAATTTTCCAAAAGCCATGGCAAATCCTGTTTATGCAAATCCTCACCTTAGCAGCTTTCAAATATTTTTAGAGCCACTGGTGTGAACAGAAGTGGAAATTGGAAGTATATAATCCCAGCAAAACTGTGTACCTGTGGAGTTCACTGCAAAATGTGTGAGCAGTGATGTGGCACATTTAACTGGTGTTTGATGACCGCTATCCCCAGTATCAGCTGTTTTTTCACAGCTCTGCTTTAGCTTATCAGCCCTCCTCGATATTGGGCTAAATTCCAAATAAAGCAGGGAAATCAGCTGGCAATTCATTTGATGTGTTACATTTTTTTTCTCCACACTTAATTGAGCATTCCACTTCGAGTAATCCTTAGCATTAGATTAAATCTCTATTGATCTCGTTTTAATGAGCTCACCACTGTGACCAACATCCCTTTCTCCCGTAGCAGATGGAGATGTGGCTGTCCAAACATGCAGCAGAAATACCTCATTTCAGAGGGCTGACTTCTTCTCCTCCCCACAATGTCCTCAGGACCCCATTACCCTGGAGTCTGCACACCCAAAGCCAGCAGATATGTCCTGCCTTTTGCCCTGCACCTTTGTGAGGTTCCTACTGCAGGGAATTGCTGTATAAACACTGCCAAGAGCTTCCTGTTCAGAGATTTCATTGCTGAGCAGGCAATGTCCGTATCCATCAGAGTGAAGGCAGGTAGCTGAAGGCTGTGTGTGAGCTTTCTCCTGTGCCACAGGGAAACAAGGAGTGCTGGAGTGCTTGCAGCTCTGACTGCCTGCTTAAGGGGGAATATTGCAAATTCAGGTCTGGGACAAATCAATTTAGTGAGCTACATAATTGATTCCACTCTTGCATTTAAATTTTCACTTGAGATTAAACTATAAAATGAAGGAAATCTCCCTTTCCTTCCTTATAATGAAAAAAAGAAAGTGATTAATGAGGGTTTAAATCCTAATGACAAACACAACCTAATGACCCAGCACTTTATGATTTGCTGCACCATGGCATTTTGTAGACTTCATGGATCAAACGATCTGTAGGGTCAGTTAATTGCACCTTCTACCTGGCAAAGGTCATGGGCACGTCCTGAGTGATTTCTGCATACAGTCCAACAGCTTGTATTGGAACTGAAGAGTTTAACCCTTTTTGAAAGACTTTGATGTAAAGACAACATTGGGATGTTCTTAGGCAGGGAGTTGGGAGCAGTGTAGTGCTATGGATGAGACAGATCAATTGAAGTCTCATTCTCCCATGGTTTAAGAGCTTGTATCATTAATACATGTCATAGAAAGAATAATATATTAAATCTGTATGCCCAGTTTTCGTGGGTTGGTGGCAAATGGCATTGCCCAAGCACAGCTGAGAGCCATCAGCCAGGGCAGGGACATTGTCTCATGTCTTTTAGCATGAAGTGTGCAATGTGAATTTGCCAATGCTGCCCATCATCATTTTCAAGTTTGGCTATTGCTCACTTGCTTTCTTCCTCTTTCTTATCTGCGAGAGACAATATGTCTTGCATCAGCAGATTGTGATTAATAGTCATGATGTGTAATGACATTAATTAGCAATAGCTATTGCTAATGATTAATAACAGCAGCTAAGTGAAACCTTGGCTGCAATGATTTATTTTAGTACTTTCATTGAGCTGTGCATCTGGCAATATTGGGATGCTGCAGCAGTTTCAGGGAGGAATGTCAGTGTGGGCATGTGAAAAGCTGAGAAATGTGTTGAGTGAAGCAGGTGTGTGGACTTGTCCCTCCATATTGCTGCACACAATGATCCACTGGGAAATTTGGGTGCTTCAGTGAGAGGGAAGATGGAAGCTCATCATGCAATGTGTCATGAAGCTTCAGCACAGGTCATAGGATCAACAAATGCTTTGGGTTGGAAAGGAACTTATAGATCATATTGTTCTAACTCCACTGCCATGGCCAGGGACACCTTCCACCAGACCAGATTGCTCCAAGCCCTGTCCAGCCTGGCCTTGGACACTTCCAGGGATGGGACATCCACACCTTCTCTGGGCAACCTGTGCCAGTGCCAGTAAAAAATTTCTTCACAACACCTAGTTTAAATATCTCTGCTTTTCATTTAAAGGCCTTCCCCACTGTCCTGTCACTATCCACCTGTGTAAAAAAAGTCTCTCCTCCTCTCCTTTATAAGTTCCCTTTAGGTACTGGAAGGGCTCTAAGGTCTCCCCAGAACCATCTCTCTCCAGGCTGAACAACCCCCTCTCTCTCAGCCTGTCTGACCATTTTTGTGACCCCCTTCTGGACTCGCTCCAACAGGTCAGTATCTCCTTTCTTGGGGACCCCAGAGCTGGATGCAGTGCTCCAGGTATGGTCTCACAAGGGCAGAGGAGAGGGGGAGAATCAACTCCCTCAACCTTCTGGACACCTAGGTCCCCTAGGTTCATTAACCATGAACTCCAAAAGAGTTTGGCCAAAATGTAAGTTGTGTTGCACAGATTTTTTTATAGCCCTTTCACAGGGAAATGTTGTTTTAATGCTTTAACTTGTTTTGACATTGGATGGGAGACAAGCCAGAAGCACAAACCAATAATCTCCACCGTTGCTAGGAAAGGCCTAAAAGAAATTCCAGCTTGAACATCCCTGCACTTTGCTGAAACAAATTGGAAATGAGAATTTGCAATAGGGGCACATAATTGTTGCCCATCACCCAGCTGAATGGAATGGAAAGGAACAGGCCTGTCTTCAGCATGGCCTTAGTGCTGATTCCACCTTCTGGGAGAACTGAACTTGCATTTGGATTAAATACAATTATTCCTTTCTTCCTCCTGCTTCCTATTAATTATATGCAATTTACGCTGAAAAGATCTGTTACTGTGCTAATCTTAGCAATTGCTGTACTGCAGCGAAAACATTGCACAACCCTCTATGTCTGCAACTGCTTCCAATGATGAAATTTCAAATTAAAAAGCAGCAACAATAATATCCTGGACCACTTTTACAATTTCCCTCTGTGGCACAAAGGTTTCTAAGAGAAACATTTTGCTTTATTTATAGCCACTTCTGCTACCACTGCAGTTGTTTTTGTGGTCTATTCTTTCTAATTTAAGCTGCAGCATGAGGCAGTACCCAGTTATTTGATTTGTTTCGAATGAGCCACGCAAACGAATGATGCAGGCAATGTAATAATAGTCCATGGTAGGCAGGGACTTACAGCATGGGTTGTACAAAAACATCCCACAAGCTTGAAGGAAATGTGAGGCATCAGAGAGTAGCATGGCATGACACTTTCCAGTGACAGGCTGGTGGCTGGAATGCAACTCCAGGTAACTGTGATGGAAAGATCATCCCAACTCTGAGCACTGGGAGATCCCATGGTGTTTTACACCGTGCAGATGAGAAAATGAGCACAGAAGGAGATGGGAAGAGGTGAAAACCCCAGAGAGCACAACTGCTAAACTTGGACAGAACTCTGAGTTTTGAGTCAGAAGTGACTCCTGCACCACAGGCTGACTCCCTCTGCAGGCTTTGGTGGAGCTCCCAGCCAAGGCTATGTGAAGGAGCCCTGATCTCTTGTGGCCCACATCATAACAATTTTGGGAGCACTGGACTGGCAGTGGTCAGGTAACAGCCACCAACAGACTTAAACAGACAAGATGACCTTCTCCTCTGACATCAAAGGAGCAAAGGCCTCAGAGAGCCCTGCACTGAAACCAGTAACTTGCAAACCAGTTCAATCAACTATTTAGAATAAGGCACTGTCTTTGTAGTGAACTTTGCCAACTGCTTTGAAGACCCCTACAAGACACATCCATATTTACTGCCATCACAGCTGGTGTCAGTCTGTGTCCTGAGGGGTTCAAAGGATCAAGTCAGCAAATTCTTCTTGGTTAAGGCAATGATCCTGGTGGAGTTGCAGTCCAGCCAGCCCTGCCTGAGCAGCTACCACATCCTGAAGACTCCTGGACATGAGATCATAAAATCATGGAATTGTACAATGTCCTTGACTGGAAGGGATCCACAAGGATCATCGAACTCCTAGTCCAGTCTCTGCACAGAACAGCCCCAAAAATCATACCTTGTGCCTGAGAGCATTGTCCAAACATTGCCCGAGCTCTGGCAGACTTGGTGCCATGGCCACTGCCCTGGAGGGCCTGTTCCAGTACCAGGATCCATCTGACTAAATGTGGATCTACAGGGTGGGTCCTGAGAACTCACCCTGGTCACTTTTGCAATCAGTAGGGTGAGAGGCACCTGTCAGTTGAACACAGGGTGCAATTAGTGTCCTGAAGAAGACACCTGCATGGTTTGGGTGAACAACACCCTATACCTCATGCCCATGACTGGACCACTTCTATCTTTGATGAGCACAGAGGCCATTAGTTTAGTTTAGATGTGGATGTCTTGAATGATATTGTCTCAGCAAAGGTGACAAAAGCTCTGCTGTTTGCCACTGCAGAACATGCAGGTCTCCCGTGTGTTCAGTGTCACACCTGCCAGCCCTGGATAGAGGTCTGGGGTGACACAGAATAGCCCATATGGCACTGGATGTCTGGTAGCCAGGTGGCCAATTGTATCCCAGTGTGGCATTTTGTGAGCTAGTAAAGTGAGGTGAGATGAATCATATCCCAAATGTCATTGCCTGATCCAAAAAGTCTTCTGCAAAATTCCTCTGAATGTACATAACCAAAAGCAGAGAGAGCACTTAGGGTGACAAACCAGCTGAGGATGGCTTTGGTGAGCACCACACTCTCACCCACAGTGCTGGGGCCCAGAAAACATCTTTGAAAGCCAGGCTGACTGGAGGGGCCCATTTTGTAGACCATGTGCTGCCCAGAGGTGAGGTCTTAGAATCATAAATGGGTTGGGTTGGAAGGGATATTAATGATGTTCTGGTGCAGCCATGGGTTTTGTGTTTCCTCTTGGTTCATTCCACACAGCCCTTGTGGTGTCATGTTGTCTGTACAAAATGCCTTGTTCTCCCCAGGGGCTGGAGAAGGATTTCAGCATGTCTCACTGGGTTTTTGCTTCCATGGTGGGACCAATTTTGCTGATGGTTTTGTGGCACATAAAAATAGGCTGTGCCTGGAACAGAGCTACAACCAGAGTGAAAGTTTGTGGGGCTGCAGATTCTCTGACCCTAGATTGGTGGTAAATGAAAACAGGAGACTGAACTGAATTTCCACACCACGATGTGGCTGTTTGACTCACTAAGGTAATTTGAAACCAACTTTCAGATTTATTCCACTCTGCTCTTGGTGCAGCCTGGTGTGCAATTTTTCAGTGGCAGCACCGAGCTAAGTAGAGTCAATGAGGGTTAAAAGGGCTTAAGAAAAAAAAGAGAGTCATGTTTGGTCAGGTTATTATTATCCCAGATCGATTCCTGCAGGATTTATTGGGCAGCCCATGGAATGTTGTACTGACACAACTGAGTGGGTAGCAGGAGGAGATGCTGGGATTGCTCAAATTGACATAGCAGTGAGAGAAAGTGTTTGCCAGCCTATGGCATGAAGGGAAAGGACTCCTTTAAAGTGAGACTCACTGGAGTGACTTATCTATTCACTTACTTATCTACTCACTCACTTTTCTCCTACTGACTTATCCACCCAGATCTCCATCCCCAGTACAGTAAAACAGACTAAAAATAGTAGTAGACCAGGTCTTTTTTTAGGTTTTGTTGAAAAGAACTTGATGCACAGAGATGTTCATGAAAATGTGTTCAAGACTTCTTGGTGGATAGAATGGAAAACTCTTAGTAAACTCCTCAGTGCAATTCATCAGCACAGAGCTGGAAAATGAAAGCTAGAAATGAAAGTCAAATCAAGACAAAATGAGAGGCAAATCAAGACAAAAACATTAATGATTTGAAGAACTGACTATCAACCCAAACCATTCTATGAGCCTATGATTCTATCTGAAATAGGTGATCCTCTGTCTCCAGGGACTTTTGGGAACCTAGGAGCTCATGGTTGCAACTCTCAAGGGAGCTAAGGTAACTTGGCATCTCCTTTTTCAATAAGCAAAGTACTGAGCCCTGCTAACAGCAGTTAAAACCTCAGCCTGTGTTTCTTATTACCACTCTGTATGGAGTCTAGCCCCAGTGTAAGTGTAATACATTGAGCTTATTATCCTCATTTTCCAGCACAGCAGAACTGAATGCAATTACAAAGCCTCTTAGAGGTGATTTGACTATGCAGATGCTCTGCAGCCTGCTGGTTTTTCAGACACATTTAGTGCCTGCTGAAGAACAGAAATCCTTCTAGGCTGATATTGGAGCCATCTGGTGATGTCTTTTTCAGTCCAGTAAACACTTCTGGGTTCAGTTTAGAGGATGTCAGTACATAACAGCTTATTTAGGAGCCAGAACTGGGTGACTATGAAAAGCACATACACCTTGGGGATGATGCAAATGTGCAGCAGAGATTATTCCTAAATCTAATGGTAGACAGGAGATACCTTAATAATTTCTCTTTAAACACGGGTTAGGAGGTTGAGTGGAATTTTAGTGGCATTCTGAAAATGACAGCAAGCCTCCTATTTTGTGGGATGATTTGTATGTCAAAGTGTTTCTGCATAGAGTGGTCTCCTGCTGTACTGCTTGGAGCAGAATAACACCATTGATCCATTGGGCTGCATGTAAAGGATGCACAATGCCTGTTACACACAGGATTAGGCCATGTTGCTCCCCTGGAGGTGTTTCTTGTCACCACACAAAGAGCCTGGCTCAGCACCATGTCCAAGGGAAGCAGGTCACCTGGTACACCTTCTTCCCACACCCTGGCTTTTCTTTAGATCTTTCCTGTCTGTGATGGGATCAGGGATCCATGGGTGCTCCATGAGACTGGCAGGTTCTTGTGAGCTCACACTCGTGTCTGGGTTTGCCCTTGACAGCTTCTGAACTTTCTGCTTCAGGCCAAGATAATTTATGGAAACAATATGACTTGGTTTCAGCAGTGATTTAGAAATGACCATCTTACTATGGTATTTCCAAAGGTCTTTTTGTTACTGGATTTTCCGTGCATTGAGATGCCTCTCAGTAATTTGTGCTGCAGCTGTGACGGTTCCAGGAGCCTGTTCACTAATCAATATGATACGTGCTCACACATCCAGCTGCTCACATCCCTCCCTGTCCCTCCAGGTCAGTTTTTCAGGCAGCAGATGTGTCTCTGTCACCCCCTAGTTTGCACACTGATTTGGCATGCTTTGCTTTCTGCATCAACGCCTGCAGCAGCACAAGGTGTTGCTGGGAGCCAGAAGAGCACTGCAGACCCTTCTTCTCCAGATTCCTCCCTAACAACTGCCCTCTCTCCACTTGTCTCCATGGGCTGAAGCAGCAGGAAAAGCTTCCAGAAAACTTTCAAGCAGATATTCCCCTTGTCCCTTCAGTACCAGACATAGCAGGTTCTCCTTTCTTCCTGTCTAGCAAACCACTACACTGTGCCCATGACTAAGCCACACGCTGGTACCTGTTGCCATCAGGAGCTTTACCAGGTGCCCTTCATTTTCTCTTTTCTCTGTGATGGTCTTTGTGCCTTAATGGGATTGCAGGTTCCCCTGGTTGCAGCCCTGCCTGTCAGGCTGTGCAATGAGGCATTTGCCTGCTTTCAGGTGATGTCAAGCCATAACTAATACTTTTAAAATTAACTGCTAGAGGACAAGGTTGTGAGATGGTTCACAGACATTTCATATTATGAGCCATATTTTATGGTGGAAATTAATTCTCACAGTTATTCATGAGTGCATGTTCCTTCCCCTTACAGCCCTTTGCTTCTTCCCTGGCATCCACTGCTGTTCTCTGCATGGCACAGTGGTATTAGGAGGCTGAGAATGAGATTTAATCATATTTGTGATCCTAATTAGCAGGTAGGTGTTGTTGGAAAGGATGGTCAGGCTCACCAGGCTGCATATTTCCACTAAGTTCTATTTGCTGGTCCTGCTGCATGCTGGTGCAGTTCCCAGCACCAGCAAAAAACCTTCTGTGGCACAAAACCTGGAGGGCTCAGTGCTGGTTTAGCTCCCTGGACTGGCACAGTGTGGGTCAGGGACATAGCAGTGAGGTGGAAGGGAAGTTGTGGGATGCATGTTGGGGTCAGGGACAGCATCAGGGAGCCGGACATCCTTCTTGGCAGTACATAAAAGTAGGTTGGCTCCAGTGTTTAACAAAACCACAGTTACCC
Source organism: Rhabdornis inornatus (assembly GCA_013397075.1). NCBI lineage: Eukaryota > Metazoa > Chordata > Aves > Passeriformes > Rhabdornithidae > Rhabdornis > Rhabdornis inornatus. The sequence goes on from VWZS01005954.1 coordinate 415,398, forward strand.
AGACCCCTATGGAGCTGCGTATCCTGTAGCAGCTGCCCTTCAGTTCCAGTGTGAGAAGTGAGATACTGAAATTTGTTTCAAGAAGAATTTGTTTCAAAAATAATTTGTTTAAACAAATGCAGTCTCTTTTCTTCTTCAGGAGATGGTAAATACAGATGGTATTCAGGCTACCTCTACCCTTCTTAAAGGAATGAGATAAGCAACAAAGTGAGTCCTGAGGTTTGCCAGCCTTTATATCCCATCTCCCCGTCAATCTCCCATGTCTGCCCTGATCTCAGGAAGCTTTGAGACAAACCAGAGGATTCTTGAATTGGTAATCAGAGCATCCCTGGGCTGGGAGAAAAATAGAAGGAATGGCAGGCAAGGAGGACATGATTCCCTTAGTGCAGGCAGGAGGAAGCCCTTCTCCCTGACAGCAGGCAGTGGTTCACAGCCACAGGACTGGGCAGCCATAACACAGACTCCTGAGGTGCTCTCTCCAAGGACACAGGGGTTGCACAGCTCTGTGCATCACACCCAGCACGTACGTGCCTCCACGTGCTGCATTTGTGCTCACCTGAATTACTCATCCTGACCAAGGTTTGCTTCCTGCACATCTGTGTTCCTGCCAGCAGAGCTCTGTAGCATGAGTCACTCTGCACTGTGGCAGCTGATTCCTGCTGGTGTCTGCTAAAATCTTTACACCTTTTCAAGCTTCCCAGGCAGGTCAGCTTTGTGATGGGAGCTCAGTGCAATATATGGGAATGGGGGTTGGGAAAAGACTTGAAGAAATGCATTCCTTGGGCAGCTCAGGGGTCCAGAAAGATCTCTGCAGTCAATGCAAATCTCAAAAGTGCTGGCATTTCCCTTCATTCAAAAATTGTTCAAACTTAAAGAGGGATGAGATGTACTCCTCATGGGATGGGAGCATGCTTGTTTGCCTTTCTCTGGTTTATTTTTGAGGAAATGACCTTTCTGAGCTGTTTAGCAGCTGCTCTTTTTCCATCATTTATTTTGCTTTCAATATTTTCCAAAATCTAAAGAAGTCATAACCATACCACCCCAAGAAGGACAGTATGAGACTGCTAAAATGGTTTAGCCAGGCAATCAGTGCAGATAAATTGATTGATGAATATGCACCCTCAAAATTAAAAATCATCACGGATATCATTAGGAAATAATTCATGCTGGCTTATTTTATGAAACCAGACTGTCACCTGCATGAAATTCCCTCTGAAAAGGGAGGGAGAGGCTTGTCTGTCTGGGAGCTGTGACCACACTCCTGATTCACTGCACAGACTCATTCCAGCACACTCTAAATAACCTCATTCTCTGGGGATGGTCTGCAACCAGCAACTGCCAGCAACCAACTTGTCTGGTGTTTCCTCCCCTCATAGCAGGACTCCCAACCCCAGGTTTTTAGGAGACATGGTGAGAAAGAGGCATTTCCTACCCCTTGGAGGTGCAAACAAAGGGAAGCGAGTGCTCATCTTTCAGTTCTGGCAATGTGGAAGGGACTGATTACAGCAGGGAATTTTGCATATAAGATTTTGGAGTAGGTAGAGGAATCCTGACATAGGAAAACCATGCTGCTCTTTCAGTGTCATGCACTCACTTCTATACCTGACCAAAACCAACAATAAACACTAAGAGGAAACTGGAAAAAATATCCCAAATCCTGTGCTTCTGGCACCTGGAAGTCATGGTCTGCAAAATACAGATGGAGTGGAGCACCCTAGTCCCAGCCTTTCAGTTTAAGATGAACTGTCAGCTCTTCAAGAAGGTAAGAAGCTGAAGAGCAGGTTGGTATTGTGCTGCTGCTTTGTAGGAAGCAGCAAAAAAAAGGAATTATTGGATGCAGAAGTAATTGTGATGTGCTGTGGAAGTTGGAATGGCTTTTATAAAGGGAAGTCCTGCCATAGTCCCTGGAGTTCTCTGAAGGTGTCAACAAGCCTTTGGATAAAGGATATCCTGTTGATATAACCAGCTTGTATTTCCTGAGACCTGCAGACAGTATCTCTCACTAAAGGCTTTTAAGGAAAGTCAAGGCGTAAATGGAAAGGTCCCTGGATGAATAAAAAAGGAATTAATTTAAAAAAACAGGAAACAGAGTGTGGGAGCTCATGGTCAGGTCTTGTGGTAGAGGCTGATCAGCAGTGGTGTCCCCTGGAGGTACACGCTGTTTGCTTACAAACTCATTCATGAACTGGAAAGGAGTAAACAGTGAAGTGACAAGATTTAGTCATGATACAAAAGTCCTCTGGGTATTAAAGATCATTAAAAATTGGGAAGAATTGCAGAATCTCAGTGACTGGACAGAGAAATGATGCCTGAGGGGAAAAGCAGCCCTTAGCTCACACGTGGCTCTGAGCTGGCCAAGAGAGAAAAGCTGGGGCTATAACAGAAAGTTCCATGAAAATTTCAGCTAAGCATATTGTAGCAGTCAATAAAGCAAATCAAATGTTGGGAATTGCCAGGAAATGGGACAGAGCTCAAAACAGAGAATGTTGCTAGATAAAGAAATAAATTATAATTTATTATAAATTATTATTATCATCATCATCATTATTATTAAAATACATAAATGGGTCTTCTATGGGTCTTCTAGCTTGAATCCTGTGTGCAGCTCTGGTCCTCTCACTTGAAGAGTAAACCACTGATGAAAAAGGATTCAGAGGATTAAAAGGCTGATAAGAAGTATATAACTACTCAATGTAAGGGAGAACTAAGTTATCTCTTCAATTTAAGAGATGACCAGGATAAATCTGTAACATCATGAACATCATGGAGAAGGTGAAGAGATTGATTTTTCATTGCACTTTCCAATAAAAGAAGAAGGAAGCAGTGCTTTTAGGTGGGAGAGGACAAGCTCAAAGGAAACGGAAGGAAATGACTCTTCATGCCTGTAGTTAAACTTTGGAACTTCCTGCCACGGTGTGTTATGGGAACTGAAAACTGATGTGGTTTTAAAAGCACCCCTTCAAGCAGGCTCTTTGAGGAAGAGAGAGATCGAGGGTTATTAATATACCAAGTCCACCTTTTCAGGTTTGAGGGTTATTAATATACCAAGTCCACCTTTTCAGGAAGTCCCTGAACTGCGTATGATTGCAAAATGGGAGACTGTTTTTACTCTCTTCCCAAAGCATCTGCTTTGGCTGATATCAGAGAAGGAATCTTAGAGACAACAACTGGTTCTTGGGCTGCACGAGATCAGGGACCATCAGCACCTTCACAGTGGTCAGAGTCTTGCACATTTTTCTCAGTGTTGCTGTGCATTTAAAATCTCGCCCTGGTTTAATCCCAGCCAGCAACTGAGCCCTACACAGTCTCTCACTCACTCCTCCCTGGTGGGATGGGGGAGAGAATTGGAAAAGTGAGAAAACTTGTGTGTTGAGACAGAGACTGTTTAATAGGGGAAGCAAAAGCTGTGCATGCAAGCAAAGCAAAAATAAAATGAGTTAATTCCCCACTTCCCAGGGGCAGGTGTTTGGCCATGCCCAGGAAAGCTGGGCTCCAGCACATGTAACAGTGACTTGGGAAGTTAAACACTACTGCCCTGAAGATCCCCCTGCTCCTTCTTCTCCCAGCTTGCTGAGAATGATGCCCTATGGTATGGGATGTCCCTTGGGTCACACAGGGTCAGCTGTCCCACCTGTCTGTGTCCCCTCCCAGCTGTGTGCACCCCCAGCCCAGTTACTGGTGGGGTGAGATAAGGAGCAGAAAAGGCCTTGACTCTATGTAAGCTCTGCCCAGCAATAATGAAAACATTCCTGAATTGTCAACACTGTTTTCATCACAAATGCAAAACACAGCCCCATAGCTGCTATTTTCAAGAAAATTGCCGCAGGTAAAACCAGCATAGACCTCAAGGACCTGGCCTAGGAAGTAGACAAAGCAATGATCTCAGACATTCAGGTGCTATTTTTCTTTCAGCTTATTTCCATCAGCCTGCGCTCACCATTCCATCCTTTGGCCTATTATTTCCAAATTTTCATTTCTCTTATGGGAACACCATTTGCAGTCATTAGAAGATTGAGGATTTTCCTTCTATCCACTGCATAAAAAAGGTACAATGATCACAAAACATATGAATTCTTGGTATATTATTTCAAGTGCTATATTTAACTAAATTATCCCCTCTTTTGGAATTGTTTGTTATTCCTTTGGTGATAGAACAGCATCCTGTTTGCCTGCACATACTGCAGCTGCAGATTTTTAGTGAAATCCTCATGGGTTTCTTGAAATAGCTTTAGAACTGAAACCTCCCAAACACTGCAATGCACTTCCAATTTATTTAACCAGATCCTAATGTGAACCTATGACTACTCCTATCACATTGTTATTCTTCAGAATGTGTGACCATGGTGTTTCTTTAGTGCAAGGGCTTAAAAATACCACTAAATTATGCAATTTTGTCTTTACCAAACTACGTGACTCAGCTTGGGCAAATTCCAGAAGGTGTGTTTGCTCCCATAACCTTAACTCAGTTATGCTGCACATCCTACGTGAATAATCCATTGTCAACCACAGGAAATGGGGATCTTGTTCAGCTATCACAACCTGATTACAGACAATGACCCATAAACTGCTAGTTCTGAGTAATATTAATCACTTTCCTGAACACTTAGAGTTTCAATACACGGATAATTAATTAATTCAGCACTATAAATTTGGAGAGCATGTAAGAGCTAGGTTGTGCTGCTGTTAGAGAAACAGCTACATGTCCCAGTAATATTCCTTGCCTTCCATATTCTACAAGTATTTCTCTTCCTCACAGGGAGAGCCTAAGAGCTGGGATTGCTAATTGCTTTTCGAAGAGGTGATCTTCACATGAAGCTTTTATTTTGTAAACAGAATAGGACTGAGTCCAACCTGAAAGAGGCTTATGGGTTAAGGATGTTGGTGTTAATTATACCTAATAATAACTGGGTAGCTTTGGAAAATCAGAATCTGAACATCTGCTGCTAAATAACAGTGGAAAGCAGAGTTGAAAACCTGGCTGTTAAAAGATCCAGGAAAAGTAGCCCCCAATTAATCCCTGGGAGATGAGAGACAGATTGGACAAACTGCCAGTGCCAGAGGTTTCAGCCTTCCCAGATACATATCCACTGTCCTCTCTAGCAAACAAGGTTCTGCCATCTCTAACTTAACCCTCTGGTTTCAGTTTAAACTCATTACACCTGACCCACTCCCAAGGAACATGAAGAGCACTTCACAATCTCCCTTTCCATGGGCACCTTGCCCACTCTCATATACAATTGTCTGAGCAGCTCTGGGCAGGAGAACTTGCCTTCCTTACAAAAAGAGAAATGAGGATGAAAATGTTGGTTTCTATATACTGTCCAGCATGTTACACAGATCTGCAGAATATCAGCTTCTTGCTCTTTGGTAAGCCTAAAATTAAAAGCATAAAGTACAGGTATGGCATATCTTTAATCCAGCCTTCTCTCCTCACCCAAGATGATGTTTTTCAAAGATATCTGGACACTGCAATGATCTCCATGCATGCATCAAAAATAAAATCAATGAAATAGCAACATTCTCTACCTGAAGTCCAGAAAAATGACTAGGAGCACTTGAATTTTAAAAGTCACCAAAGACCTCATTCCATAATAGCACCATCATGGCAAATCAACATGTTGGGGTCAGTGACATTGTATTTCACCTAGGAGAGCAGAAGGACTTCTAGAAAGACTATGTAGACTGTATAGACTTCTAATGACAGTGCCTTCTGCATGACAGATGATCTCACATATGGAATCCATTTGGCCACAGGCAGAGCCACCCACCGAGCAGATTACAATGATCCTCAGCTCTGCAGCTCTGCACAGCTCCAGCCACTCTGCCAGGACAGACGGGTTTACACCAAGTACTTAAATATTCATTACCTCCATCCAGCAGATTAAAGAAAAAAGAGCAAACTGTGGAGATACAAGACTCTAAAGCAACAGCTGACAATATAGGAGATGCTTTGCTTGGTGCATCTGTTGCACAGATAAGGAGTTGTCCCACTGAGCCACAGCTTTTCTAGAAATTCTGTGTTGGGGGACACATTTCCCATGTGACAGGCTCAAATCCTGTGTCTCTTTCAGGGTATGAGGGAGCTGCTTCTGTTCCTTCTAGCAACTTTTTTCAGTGCTTAAAGATGTTATTTGGGGAGCAACAGTGGAAACCAGAAGGGCTGAGAAGGGTGTTAGGTTTCTGCCTGGATACAATTAAGCCACTGTATATATGATCAGGGCACTGTATATATGATACAATATATGTACAATCAGGGCACTGTATAGACGATTAGGGCACTGTACCCAGCAGAGATGGGCTTCTCTGTGTTTCCATATATAGATAGATCTCTTAACGTTATTGCTCATTTTATGATGCCCCTTGTTTTTCTCAGTGACGTTGTGTTGAACTTTGTGCTTTATGTGCAGGTAATACTTGGGGGTTTTCCCCGTTTTGTTATCACTGACACCAGAGTTGCAGAGCAGGAAACCCCAGTGAATGCTGACTGATCAGGATTAGGTGGCACGCTAAAGTGGCTGGCAGAGACAAAGCTCAGACCAAACAATCTGCTCAACAATTCACCCTGCACACAAACAAATGCTGCCCTTGCAGGCTGAACTTCTAATGAACTGCAAATTACAAATAAGGTTACCAGCAGCTTACCACTCGCTTCAAGTGCTGAGGACAAAGAAAGGTTGAAAGGAGTTGCTAAAAAACGGGAAGAGGCAGGAAACCTGTTCCATTAAAACAAATTAAGGGCAAAGAGGGATTGGTGGTTTCTGGGGTTACACTGAAGGGTTTTGATGGACGGCAGCTCCCAAAGGATGGTATCAATTATCTGCTTCAAGCCTGGACAAACTGGTTGCTGTGTAAGCATCAGTGCACAGACAGTCTTTCTGACGTCATCTTAATTCACATTAGAACAGTCATCTATTCTTTCTCTCCTTCTCAGCCTCATTCCTCCTCTCCTCTCACCAGCACAAACTTTTATTTACACTCTATTTTTTTGATTCATCTGTGACAGTTTTCTCTTTTCTGACCCTCCCTTTCCATTACCTCTGAATACTCTCACTCCTTTCAACCATCTTCATCCCATCCTCTCTTTTGTTCATGCTGTCCCTGGAATCCTTCCTCTATCACAGACAAGATCACAGCTATCCAAGGTATTTTTCCATCTCTTTGGGTCTTTAAGACTGCATCACCTCAGGGAAATCTGCCATTTGTCAAAAAGGGACAGGGCAGCAGGTGAAATTCAAGGCTTGTGCTATATAAGACATACAGTCTAGTGGTCGGTCATATTTTGCTCTATTTCTGGCACTTTTCTCCCTCCACCTTCTCAGAGGTCTTGTCCTCTTCATTTCACATTTTTTTCTCTTACAGGGTACTTCCTGCTGGCACTCCCATATTGTATCAGAAAGAAAAATGTTGAACTTATTCTCCACCTGCTGCCTTGAACCCTCTTCTTTTGAACAGCTCCTTCCCTCATCTCTACTGCTACTGCTTGTCTGTAACTGCCCAGATTTCCTCCATCATCCTTCTTTTATTTCAATTTATTTTCTTTCCATTTTCTTTTCTTTTATTTTCAAGTTTTTTTCCTTTTTTTTCTTCACCATCTCCTCATTTGGTTCTTAATTAGTTTGTTAATGTAGATGGAGGTTTTGGATTTTAGGTACCCAGATTTTCCAGGGGTACCAAAACCAGGACAGCCACAATCTATTTTTTTCTTTTTCTGACCATTTGCAGAATAGATGTTCAATTCACTGTTTCCTCATATTGATTTCCTCAGCAGCTATTCACAGGGTTTATTCTGTGAATTGATTCAACATTAGGGCTGTGTTTTTTCCACCTAGTTGGAGAAGTAGTATGATGCTGTTTTCATTCCCTGCATATTCAAGGGCATGAAAGATCAAGCATGAATATCTATCTGATCTTAGTCATTCATCCTGAATGTGGAATGTGCTCCATATCAATGTTTTTACCTGAAAATAACTTTATAATTTGCAGAGTTATGAAATTAGACATTAAATATAAACACTGACTTTTCTGCTATTATAGCTAACATTGATTAAAATTGGAAAGAAATATTCAGAAGCAGTTAATTCCATACTGTTCCCTTAACTGTAATTGCTTCTTTCTCTACCCAGACAATAAATCCACAGCAGAGATGACAGTTTCATGATTTTTAGTCCACAGATACTTCCTCCCATGTATGCAAAAGAATTCACAGAAATTGAGAAAATTCTGTGACTTTCTTGACTAAATGAGGTAGATATGGGCTACTGTTTGAATCTCTAGTTTTTTACCTCATGCATAATAATCTTAAGTATCCTGCACTGGTTACTAAGGGAACAACAGTGAAATCCATGTTGGGTTGGATAGGTTGAGAAAGCAAAAATCTAAACCAAAGCTTGTGTTTAGTCCTAATGACTACTTGGTCTGAATGCATTTACCAGAAACACCTCTGTGGAAACCTTGCCCACAGACAGTCTCCAATTCCACTTTGCCTCTGGGTGGCCTCAGGCTGGTGTGCCACCAGGGTGGCCTGACAGCAAATGAGGAGGACAGATGAGCTTCTCACTCTTTCCTCTACCCCTATTTCCTCCATGATTCTCTTTACTTAGATAGTGATATGGTCTACAGCTTCTTCTAAGCTGAATATCCCAAAATCTTGAATCCTCCTGCCAGTGAAACAGGATGCTCTTATTAACCTCATTCTACCAATGTGGAAGTTAAAGTGACTCACCATGGTCACAGGTATCAAGTATCTCACAGAGCAGGGCCATCAATTAAACCAGCAGAAAAACCTTTGGGAAATTCTGGAGTAGAAGGCCCTCCAGAGAATACAATAATTATCATGATTAATTAAGGTGGTCATGTGGCAGGGTGCTGTGACTTTGACAGCTTGAACGGTGAACATCCCTGTGGGAGTGTGCCTGGGTAGAGGGACACTCCAGTGACAGACTGACAGAGCTCTGGGAGGAGGGGAGGATCTTGAGGATTATCAGGGAGTCTGAGAGACAAACAGACTGCTGGAATCACACTCTGCTCTCCTTGGGACAGGCCCAGAGGTAGACAGGACAGATGTCACAGAGGATTACTTGTCCTATCTCTGCCTGGCTGAACTGAGTGACTTAAGGGATGGGGAGCAGTGGCACTAAGCCCTGCCTGGCACAGCAGACAGGTCTCCTCCGTGACTGCCTCACCTCCCCAGGTGCCCCAGCACAAAAGGTATGAGGCTCTGCAAGTGGAACTGAACAATGGAAGTGTGATGGTTCCTCTGGGTGGGAGGTGTTGGTGAGGTTAATGGTTTCTCCAGGTCAGAAGTGTTGCCAAGAGTAAGTCACATTATACTGCGCATCAAAGCTGCTTCCATAAGGAAATAAAGATGGATCATTGTCATAGGAGACTCCCTTCTGAGGGGAACAGAAGGCCCAAAATGAGGAGTCTGATGGACACAGTCCCTTGGGAGGCAATCCTGAAGGGCAAAGGAGTCCAGGAAGGCTGGACATTCTTCAAGGAGGAAATCTGAAAGGCGGAGCAGGCTGTCCCCATGTGCCAAAAGACAAGACAGAGGGGGAAAGACAAGCCTGTATGGACAGAGAGATTTGGCTGGAATTCTGGGGAAACAACAAAAAAAAAGAGTTTATGACCTTTGGAAGACAGGGCAGGCAACTCCAAAAACCATGCAGGGAGAAAATTTCTAATTTGGGCCCAGCTAGAACTTAATCTGGCTACTTCCGTAAGAGACAATAAAAAATGTTTCTATAAATAAATTCATAACAAAAGGATGCCTAAGAAGAATTTCCATCTTTTATTGGATGCTGAGGGAAACATAAGTGACAAAGGCTGAGGAAAAGGCTGAGGTACTTGATGCTTTCTACAAAAAGGCATTGAGTGCTAGAATATGTCCAGAGAAGGGCAACAGAGCTGGGGAAAATTTTGGAGTACAAGTCTGATGAGAAGCAGCTGAGGGAGCTGGGGGAGCTCAGCCTGGGGAAAAGGAGACTCAGGGAAGACCTTATTGCTCTCTAAAATCACCTGAAAGGAGGTTGTAACCAGGTGGGGGTCAGCCTCTTATGCCAGGTAACAAGTGACAAGACAAGAGGAAGTGGCCTCAAGTTGTACCAGGGAAGGTTGAAATTCAATATTAAGAACATTTTCTTCACCAAAAGGGTTGTCAAGCATTTGAACAAGCTGTCCAAGGGAGTGGTAGAGTCACCATCCCTAGAGGTATTTAAAAGACATGTAGCCATGGCATTTGGGGACATGGTGTGGTGGTGGACTTGGCAATGCTGGGTTAATGGCTGAACTTATCTTAAGGGTCTTTTTTTAACCTAAGTGGTTCTGTGTTTAACTCCTCTAGTGTCCCAAAAACTAAGGGTATAGATTCTGGCTGCATAAATTTGTCATTAGAATTTTGTAAAACCTTGGGATTGACGAAGAAATTTGGCCACAAAATATCTTCTAGAGCAGGATAAAAGAGGGTCCTGGTCCAAGAGGCACCGAGCACACATAACTCCTAATGAACTCTATGAATGCTGCAGTTTCTCAGCCTCGTGTAGCACAGAGGTCAGGGGGCTGGGAAGATCAGGGGGAAATTGGTAATGCAGCTGAGCAGAGTCAGTCTGGCTTCATCTCACAATGCAACTGGAGAACATCTGTGTGTTTGGTAGCAGACTGTGATACAGTGGCCAGAAGTATATGCACTGTTCACTTTCTTTTGGGATAGGTTTGAACTGCCTGAGCTCCCTCTGTTGCTTTGTCAGGGCAAATAAGAGACACCCACCTTGGGGAATGAGGAATCCAAAGTCAGGTACAGCTGCCATATGGCACAGATGTGCATTGGAAGTAAGAAAACTCAGCTCAAAAAGTCTGGGCTAGATATGAACCAGTTTTAATTCCAGAGAGGAGCAATCTGACCCGCCCTGCAGTTGCTGAGTCAAACTGAAGTGCATGTCCCAGAAAGAGCTGCAGAGGCTGAGAGGAGCCTCAGTAATGAGCAAACCCCTTGACAAAGCTGCCCTGAGATGTCTTCAGCATCCCAGTGTTTCCAGGGCAACCAGAGCTGCAATTCAGTTCTGACAGAAGTTCACCAAATCCGAGCTTTTTCAGACATAATATTTTTCACCATCTGAATTGGCATCTTTGGAAGTTGTTTCTGAACAGTGGCTCTAGTATGCATGGTCATGTCAAGCATCAGCAAGGGCACAATAGGCAGACGTTACACATTTCTGGAAATGAGAGGCAGCTCCTTTGCCCTCAGTACTGTTATTGTTTCTTGGGAACACAGACATCACTGTACTGTTGGGTCCATGGCCATTTGGTGGGATCACTTTTTTCTGAGAGTGTTTAGTAATGGAGACATCAGTAGAGGGTGGAAACAAGCCCTGATAGCTCTTTTTTCCTGATGGTGTAATATAATTCCCTATATAAAACAGATACTAAAGCATTTGTCTCCCTTCTGGGTTTTGGGAGTTAATTTTTAGTTTTCAGTGTTGTAATTGTATATGTTCCTGTTACCACATCAAGATTTCTCATGTTTTGGGTTTTCAGTAAATTCCAGCGCTCTCTCATTTGTAACTATGTCAAGCAAGTCCTGCTGTAAAATTGTAATTTGCTATTTCTCATCTCTTTGAATGACACTTTGCTCTTTTATTATATGAAATGGAAAACAGGCACTCTTAATCCATGTGTCCTAGACTGTTCATAGTTTGATTTATTACATCTTATCCTTCCTTCCCAGATATATGGTTCAAATCCTTTAGGTTTTTTGTTCATTGCTGTGAGAACGCTGCCTGTCCCTGAACTCCCCAATCCCATTATTTATTTTTGAAACAGACTAACAAGCACTGAAGACTGTCTTCTGATGACAGCAATCACATACATTGTGTAACTGAATTATATAACCCTTCATCCCATCCTTTATATAGCCTCATCTATGTTTGCTTTTTGGATGTGGCCACACAGTGAATGCAATTCTCAACTGACCTTTCTCCAGTAATAGCCAAGGACTTTTCCTGAGTCAGTGCTTATCCTAATTTATCGTGGCACAAAAGCACACTGAACTGTGACAGCTCCATGCTATAATTCCCAGCTGTGCACATGTATGCCACAGCAAGGCTTTCCACAGAGAGGAGTTATCCCAAAATTCTGGAATGGTCTCCCATGTAGATAAGTCCTAATTTAGGGCCACATTCCAGTCACTAGAGTCAGTTTGGGAAGAATCACAGAGCTACAAAAAGGAAAAATAAATGTACGAGACATAAATGTTGCCATGGATAGTGGAGCAGGGAGTGCACAAGGCTGGTGTGACAAGGTGGCTAAATAAAGTGGAAGTGACACAGTGAAGGACCTTGAAACATGCAGCACAAAATAAAATATTTCCCCAAAAGACAGATCACTCAATTAAAAAAGAAAAAAAGCCCCATTTCTAGGCAGAATGAGCTGTAAATCTCTGTGAGAACAGACAGCAACGTTTGTCTCAAGTTACAGTGAAGGGCAATAAATCTGCAGGTAATTCTCAGAGAGACCGCTCAGCACAATGATGGACAAAGGTCTGCAGGGCTCTGCAGCCTGGCTTGCAGCTCCTCCTGCTCGTAGATTTAGCTTGGAGAATCATACACCAGCTCAGGCTACTGGGATTGCTTTTAGGTACTGCAGGCTGGAGACCACTGCGTCAGCAGGCAAGACCTGTGTACTGAGATGCAGGTGATGACAAACATGTGTGCCCTGCCAGTCCCAACAGACCACATACCAGAAATTTAAGAACTGAAGGCTTCAGTTGAAGCATCTCTGGTGAAACTCAACAGAGCTTTGACAAGCACTGAAGCTGCTTTCACAGCATGTTTAATTATCAGATGTAATTTAAATGGCTGGGGAGCTGCAGTTAGAGGGGGAATCAGTGAATCTCAGGCAGACAATGGGGTGTTACTTCCTTCAGAGCTGCTCAGGACTGAATTTTTCTTAATAATGTTGTTAAACGTGCCAAGAACTGCTGGAATTTTGTGTTACCATGCTCCTTTGTGTTGCCCTCAGACTGACAGCCAGACAACCCTTTCCTTCTGCTGTAATTTGGAACCTGTGTGGAAATTCTATTCTTTTGGGAAGGTGCAAATAGCGGACTTGGACTCTTATATTGCTGTACACCAGCAACGGTCTCTGTGGTTGGGAAAAGCACATGTCTGAGTCCAGAGGCCAAACTAAAGAGAGAGGAGATGAACTGATGAACTGGAGAGTTTCTTTATGTGATGTCTATCGCCTTGCATACTGGGAAGCTCTGGATATAGCAGTACTTCCCTCAGCAGCTGCAGTAATCCCGTCCCAGCCCATATCTCCAACACAATCTGCTCCTAAAATAGCCTGTTCCTCTGCACAGAAGTAGGAGACCTCATTTTCAAAGCATTTCCTCTGCTGGTAGTCCAGCTTTTACTCATGGTGTTGGTATCCAACACTGCTGCTGCGAATGGGCAGCAACGCCCATGCAGAGGGAGGAAGAGAAGGGACCTGAGGAGAGGAAAAAATCACCTCCCTTCACAGTGCAGGAAGCAGGGAGAGGCCACATGCCAAAGGGCCCATACACAAAAGGGAAGGTCTGGTGCTGCCTGGAGAAGGATGGAGGTGGGGAGGGACAGGTGGTCTGGCAGGTGCCTCAACACACCCCATACAAGGTGCTTCTGCAGTTCTCAACCAGAAGCATCAAGTGCTGCATCTCGTCCAAAAGCCATGTGAGAGGTGATGCAGGATGCTACCAGCAGGGAATTGTTCGTGGTGGCAGAAAGAAACACATTTGTCACCACTAATAAGCCCCCATGCTTTCAGCAACAGCTCAAGTAAGAGACTGCCATCTCAGCTGCAATGGAAAGGACAGCTATGCTCAGAATCTCCCAGGCCCCGACCTCTTGTCCTGATACAGTGTCTTCTCAGGAACTCTCACTCAAATCCTTACTTTCAGTTATCTTACTCAAACCCTTTGGTCCAGAGTCATTCATCCTTGACCAGCCCATTTCCCTCACCTCATATTTTTAGTCTACTAAAAAATTTAAGGAATTTAAAGCTATTACAGACCATGTTTGCCATCTCTCCAAAGTGCAAAATTGTCTGTCTATCTATCTATCTATCTATCTATCTCTGAAGATTCTCATATGTATGAGCACAGTGTTTCTGATTTTAGCCCTGAATTTCAGGAGCAAATTCCCCAGCACTGCACAGCACTCTGATAAATGCATCTCAAATTGGATTTATCTCAAGCCCCTAAAAAGCACATGTACACAAATTAATATTCATTACTAAATTAATATTCACGTTCTGCCTCTATGATGATTTATCTTCATAAACCTGGGTTTGGCATTGTCCACTTCCTTCACGCTGGGATCTGTTCCTTTCTCTCCACCTGATTAATGTGTTGATATGAGGCTTCAGGTAAATGGCCAAACTTTAATTCATCTAGCCTTTAAACCAATTGTACCTTTATGGCTACAATTCTGTCTTTGCTATGAAAATCTTGTTGTTTTCTGTGCTCTTGGGACATCACTGCTGGCTAAGCATTGCCTCCATGTACCGTAACACTGAAGAACTTCCTTCTGAGTCTGAACTCTCATGTCCTGGTCCAGCAGGAGCTCATCTCCTCCCTTCCCATCACCTGCACAGCATGTGATAGACAGTGATGGATTATTCATGGGAAAGACAACGTGAAATTTTGAGCTGGCCTTCTTTCTCACTTCCTCTGCTAGAATGATAATTTGAAATATTTGTATAAAACCCAACCTACTTCCCCAGTGGGGTTTTTTTTGTAGCAGAAATCACTTTGTAGTGAAGTGTGTTTTTGAAGTTAAGGTAAGGTTTTGCCAAGCTGTTTAAATGAAGTCCAGCTGTCAGAAAACAAACTTCTCCCTTTTATAAAAATACCAAATCCACCACCTTCTTTCCTCCTTCACTGTCCCTCTCTGGGCAACATCTGGAAACAGTCTAATTAGTGGTCCTGAACATAACTCAGCAAAATCCTTTCTTGGTGGAGTGCTAGAGCTGGACCATAAACTAAAGGCCCTGTGATCTCCTTATTGTAGCCAGATCCTTGCTCATCCCACAGATCCTGCTGCCTGGGCAGGGCTGAGAGAGTTGCCCAGCTGCCTTTTGCTCCCTGTAAAACATGGGCAGCCTCAGCAGTGAGGTAGCAGCTGCTGATGGTACAGGAGGGGGATGAAGAATTGCTTAGGAAGTGGTGGGGCTTTCTTATCACACCAGAGCCATCTGCATACCAGGTGAAATCCCACCAGGGGTGAGGAGGTGATTTCCTTCCTGGCAAAATATCCTGCTCCAGCTGCAGCAGGGCAGCATGAGTGGTGAGAGGTGGTCACGTCTGGCATTTGTGCATCTGTGGTTTGGCTTGGCTCACAAGGGCTCCCCACAACCTGCAAAAGGAATATTTCCCTCCAGTCTTCCTTCTCTGTTGTACCTTGGATGGTAAGAATTTCACAACAAGGACTTTGTTGCAGGCTCCCACAGCAGAAAAAGGTTTTAGTGATACAAGAATAGACAGATGCAAAAAGAATTCCTTCGGATCCTTGAAGATTCCCTGCATTAGAGATAGACATGGGTTTGAAGTGAATTTTCCAGAGGACAAGTGATTAGTGCAGAAATAATCGAAAACAACTCAAGAGCTCCTAGTTGAAGGGAATATACAGCAACTCTGGCTTTCAAAATGTAAATAGGAAACAGTCACAAAATCTTATCTGTACTTTGCAGCTAATGAAAACACTAGTCTCTCCTGGGAGCCAAGCCTTTGCTCTAATTTTAATGCATTTTCTTAGGTTTTCCTTAGCTGTGACTAATTTGTGCTGTCAGGTGTGCCTTTTTTGAAGTTAAAAAGCATATCTGAAGTGCTACAACCTCTAGCCAGAATATTTAAATGAGTATCCACATCTCAGAGCCTGTCAAGTGAGAGGATGGCACTCAGCTGCCCTCATGCTCTGCTGAGCCATGGGTACAAGCAACCTCTGCTCCCATGGGAGCCTGTAGGGAATTCTTCCCAGGTGAAGTGCTGTTCTGGCCCCTGGCACTACGTGGGCTGTGCACAAACAGCACTTGGACTGTCAAGCACAGAACATTTCAAAGCTAGATCTCAGCAACCTCCTAGAATGAGTCTAAATAGCTATAATTGTGTATATTTAATTATAACTTTATTATAATATATAACTTCAAATATTTCATCCACCTGCTTGCTCTGGTGGTGTTCATGTCACAGATTAAACCTGGCCCTGTTGATCACACCATAAAACCTCTATCCCCAGGCCACAGAGCCTTTTAGTCAAAGGTCAAAGGCTTTAGGAGACTCTGGGGTTAAAACTTGGTGGAGTGGGGTGGGCTGGGGTGGCACTGAACTGTTCCTGATTGCTGTTCAGCTCCTGCTTCCTCTGGTTCAGCTGAACCCTGTGCTCAGCTCTGCTCAGTGATCCATGGGACAGAGAAGAGAGGGCTGGAAAGAAAGCACTGGCCCCATCTGGGCAGCTCACCCTGCATGGCAGGTGTAATATATAGTGTGCACACACCTTATGGTATCAGGGAATAACAGGGCATTGTGAGTTCAGGAGAGCAATTCAGGCCACCTGCTACCCACAACTACCAGGCCATGGGGCACGGGGCACGGGGCACAGGGCACAGTCAGGGCTGTGTAGGAAGTCTCTGAACTGCTGTAGAAGTAAAGATGGTGTAGTAATGTAGCAAAATGTTTAAGTGCACTTCCTTCTGTGTGTAGTTTGGAATCCACATGGCAGTTCCCACCAGTGGGCCTATAAAGACCAAAGGAACTATGGTCCAGTACAACCAAGCAGAGTCTCAGTTGAGGTGTTATGTGCCACCTAATGCTGTACATTCAGATATGGGAGGGTAGGCAGGGATTTGGACAAGTGCCAGGGATGAGACTGCACATGATTTACACTTAATGTCAGGCATGTGACTTGCTGCCTACAAGGCGAGGAGTTCTGTGCACATAACTGTGTCTGCATTGTCCCTGCAGCTGAGCAGAAACAAATGATTGTGCACTTGTCTGCAGACATTAACCCTGCAGAGTAGTGAGGCTTGTTCCACAAGAGCTGGATCTGCAACAGCCAGCATTAACTCCTGCAAAAGCACAAAAGGTGTGGATGTATGTGACACAATTAATGTAATGACAGTGAATGTTTTTCTACTAGGAATGAAGTCAAAGGAGGCTTTTGTGTGTCTCCACAAAATGGTCAGCCCTACTCTCCATGCCCCCTCAACAGAATTTATTTTCTCTAAACAGGGAAATAAAAATAATATTTTGCAAATTTACCTATCTATCCTTGCTTTTTGACGTGAAGATCAGATAAAGACATAGGTACTTCCTGAGTACAGCAACAGCATATGGAAGCTAAGCAAAAAATCAATTCAGTGCTGGATTCCAGAGGAAAACGTTTGGATATTCTGTGCTGCCTAGAAAGAAACATGCACAGAGAGTGAAACTGTTGTTATTTTGTACTGTCAGAGCATTTTCATTCTGTCTAATGACAGCTGTGTCTTCGTGTCTTCCTCCAATGCTGGCTGGAGCTAAATTCCTTATTTTCTGATTGAATTTTTGTGGAGACTTGCAGAACCATGCCACCTGATGGATTTTCCCATCCTTCCTCTTCCTGCTAATAATATTTACATCTGTTTTCAGTCAAATAAGATGAAAGGGCAAAATGCTGAACAGAAGTTCATGCTACCTTTGTGATACAGGCAAATGGGTAGAAAAACAAAGCACTTGTAAGCATAGCTAGTGAAGTAAAGGCTGCAAACTCATGCATCATTAGAGAATTCAGGTGGGAAGGACATCTTGTAGGTGCTGCTATCCTGGGAAAACCTTCGCTTGGTGATTTTGCTTGGAAGTCAGTCAATCAGGGCACAAATCTTCAGGAAACCAGGATTCACTGGTGCTGGTGCTCAAAAATTACTTGCGTGCATGTACATTACAGGTTTTGCAGGTTGCTACAAAGACTTCTCTTTGTAGTTAGTTTAGAAAAACTTGGTGCACATCACTGCTTCCTTTTAGAAAAGGCCATCAGTGTGTCCACATCCCATGCTGCAAATGCAGTCTGATCTTCGAAATAATTCATATACTACTTAACAAAACATCCAAATTTACCCCTCTAATCAGAGATTTGCAAAGCACTTCGATTCAAACCCACATCCAAACAGCACACAATGGTCACTCTCTTCCACACCCTTCACTAAAGATGGCTTCAGTGCTGCTGCTTCTCATACCCATGATTGTAGCAAGTGGTGTTTGGCTCATACCTGTTGAACTCTAAACCTCATGGGACCAAATTTCATCTGTGGGTCATTCAGGTGTTCACTGAGTGCTGCTTCTTTATGTGAGAACTGCACAGCACTGCAATTCTGTTGCATCACACAGAAATTAAATGTCTCCTGAAGTGTCAAATAATTAATCTTCCCTGCTCACATTTGTGGTAGTCTGGGAAATATGAGATTATGGGTTTCAGCTTCCAGGGAGGTGGCCAGTATTGCTGAGGCTGTGGAAGCTGCTGTGATAAATCACGCCCATAATATACAAACATTTATATATTATTGACTTCCTCAGATAGAAAAAATCCAACAAAAGTTGGATAAATAATTTTCTGAGATTTTGAATTCTGTACCAGCTTGGGAATTGTCCTGCAGACTTGTGTAAATTGGTCACACTGGACAGAACTTGACTGAGGAAAGTGGCAGCAATCAGGATTTTTTTCATTAAGCTTCTCATATTTTCAAGCCTGTTTGGTAACCAGGCAGTGGTAGAGAGATTCCAATAATTCTGCAGGTGACCTGCCATATTTTCAAAAGTCATTTGGGATATCTGAGCTTTGAAACAGTGAATATCACAGAAGTGCAAAATCCCCCAAGGGGGAACATTCCAAGCTTTGCAAGAACAGGTATTGAAAACAATCAAATGCCAATTGTCATCAGGTTTTCAGGCAAACAGAAGGGAAAACGTGGATATTAACCCACAGCAATTAACAATCCCAGCCAAAATGTGTTTGCCACCACTCCAGAGGGTTGTGAAAAGAGGATGGGTGAAAGTGAAACTGACTCTTTAGCTGAGGTGACATCCTGAAGAGTTATAGCTACAAACCCCTCCAGAACCAGAAATGCCTACATCCTTCTTTAAAAATATTGCCTTAAGTTTTTGTGTAAGACCCAGCAGAACCACTTCCCCTCCCTCCAGCTCCGCCACTACTGGCTGTCTGTGCTGGCTATAACAGGATTGCACTGGGACAGTGAGGAAAGCCAGACTGGAATTAGAGCATAAGCTCTAGACTCAGGTCAGGCTGGGACATGTTGAGCCTTCCTGGGCAATCCCAAACACAAGGATGAATGAAGTGTGGGTGATTACAGCATCTGGCAGCTCTGGATGGTGTTAAGTCTTAACTGGTTGGGCTCAGTGATCTTGGAGGTCTTTTCCAATCTAAACGAGTCTCTGATTCTATGATTCTATTCCCCTGACCTAAATGCTAAAATTTGCCAGATCCATTACAGGCGGGAGATGGTCTAAATACGGCTCCTAGTGGTTAAAGACACCCATGACACGTTTTATATCAGCTTGGCTCATATTTATGAGCTCTTGGGACATTGGATGAGTAACTCTTCTCTTTCCCTAGAATCATCCATTGTAATATTCCTTTTTTTATTTTTATTTTTATTTTTTTTTTAATTTGATTTTTCATCCTTGCTAGAATGCCTGGACTTCCTCTGTAATGAGAATAACAGCTGTGAGAAAAAGGATGCAAATACAGAAAGATGAATAGTGCCCTGACTCCCAGCTTTCACAGGATATTTTAAGCAACTCATTTTGCCTTTCCCTACGTCTTCCCCATTTGTTCACTGCTGTGCATCTTGCATGTTGGAATTTCTGTCACAGAAAATGATCCCATTGTGACTGAAGCAATAAAAATCTGAAATGAAAAGCTAATCCTGCCCCAAATTGCTTTTGAGGTGTAAGACATGAAACAACAGATGGGTACAGTCACGGAGGGGAATTTAAGGCAATGGTGAAGCAATCCTGATGAGTGTGATAGGCATCCAGCACAGGGTATGAGCTGTTGCCAAGGCTTCTCTATTGTTGCAAAAGAAATTTTAATGAAGGATTTGAGAAAAGCTAATGAGGGAGCTCTGTAAATATTTTTGTAAGCCCAAAGCATGAGAGAAAGCGTGAAATTGATTGTTTGAACATCTAACAGTAACTAATTTGTGTAGTAAGTATGATACCCATTAATTCGTAATGGAGGTTATGAAGGTTAATTCATGACCATGTCTAAGTTGTTTAAATACCATTGAAGAGTATTGTTAAATGAATCGGGCCAGAGAAAATTCTTAAAATCATTTTTTAAAAAGGCAGCATGATTTTAGCCAGGCAATGAGTGCAGAAATTGGAAGCTGCTAGGCCATAACCTTTTGATATCAGCAAAGGAAATCATTAAGACAAAAATTGCCAAAGGGATTTTTTAGCAATTGCAGCTTCTGCTGTATCAGAATGGGTTTTATTTTCATTTTCAGTGGCTAAAATACTGGTGGCTGCTCTGACTTCAGTACAGTGTGTGTTGGTTTCAGGAAGTAAAAGACATCTCACTGGGGATGAGAGAACTATTTATGTGTGTGGCATGAAAGAACTAAAATACACAGCAAGACTTAGAGCCAGCATGTTCCTGTCAAAGCAGTAAACCCATCTCAGCACATGTGAGGAACTGTAATGAAGGAAGCATCCTAGCTAAACCCACATAAAATTTGGTTTTGAAACTATTATTTGGAACAGAAAATAACTGTCAAAGAACTCCAACTTTTAATCTCATAAAACTCTTCAGAGGCAATTTCTGGCATGGCCCACTGACCCTGAACACTCTTCATCTGCTGTCTGTAGTGATGACAACTGGGAGAACCACTCTGAAAAAGGCTTTGTGTGAAGTTACAGTTATTTGTGACATGTAAGAGCAGCTTGAATACTTTTTCCAGAAAACAGACCCTCCAGGTTTTGTCTCCTTTTGAATTACTGCACAGATTTGTCTATTACTATTTCTTAAACTTATGAGATTTTCTCTGTCCTAGTTTAAAGAGTTGAATTTGAGGTTGTCAAATCTTATCTCTTTCAAAAAGCCTTTAGAAAATTCTTTCTAATGTGATTTGTGCAAGATAATTCAGGCCTGAGCAAATGTGACCCCTCTGTGCCCTATTCTTGCCTAGACAGAAGCAGTTGCCTGCAGCTGTGTCCATCTTGCCCTCAAAGGATTATTAAAGTGCCACTTGACACACTAAATGTATTTGAATGAATATTTTCTGTCATTACCAATTGAGATGACTCCTGCCTTCTCCCCATGACCTTCAGAGCTGGAGCCTATAGAAGAACAGCGTTCTTCCTCTTCCAGACAATTATGTGTCTGATCACCCTACACCAAAATGGAAGTTTATGACAGGGGAAGTATTTCCCTGTCCTTGAAGGGAGGTGGTGGGGTTAGATGATCTGTGTAGGTTGATGTTAAATTAATTTAACGAGTCCTGAGCTCTAGTTTCAGGCAAGCTCAGACAGGAGCTCACTCTGTGGCTGTGGACCCATATGTTGGGGTATTTTATCAAGTAATTTTTTTTAAGTCTCTGTGAAACCTGAAACAGGATTACTGAGTCTCAGTGAAAATCAAATAGGCAGTTTTCCAGGGGAATCTGAGACTAGGCCTGCCAAGAGTTAAGTGGCCGTATGTTGGGGGTTGGTTTCTCCTTTTCTTCTCTGCCTGTGAAATCTTTTCCCATTGACATGCTAAGAAGCACGGGCCCTCGAGAAAGGGGAGGGGGAACCTTCCTGGTTTTTTTGGGAGTTTTCTCTCGGAGGGAGAGGCGGGGGGAGGGAATACCGCGAGATTAGAAGCAGGTAAAGGAGGGTGAGGGCGCGTAGTTGTTTGGTCGGTCTGTCGCTCGCTTTTGGCTCTCACGGGAGGAAGGCCGCTGAAACCCTACCCCACCATCCCAGCGCCGGGAGCTGCCTGTTCTGGTGTTGGACCCCGCACCCCTGCTAGGACGCCCTCCTGCTTCAGCTTGCTATCTCCAAGCATCCTGTTGGAGAACCGGGACCAACACTGCTCCGTGATTGATGAGCAGAGTCTCTCCTCCACCCTTCCCATCTGGGACACAGCCACCATCACCCCCAGCACTCCTGCAGCTGTACGGGACCATCGTGTCTGCCCCTGTCTGCCAGGAACCTGCCAGAGCTCACTGCAAAGTGGGACGGTAACTGCAGCAAAGGAAAAGTGCCCATGGCCAAGATAACTGTTACTGGGATCCTGCTCTGTTTGTTGTTAATTTCATAGTTGTTATTGTTTAGTTTGCCTTGTTATATATATTAGTAAAGAACTGTTACTCCTATCATCCCTATATCTTTGCCCGAGAGCCTCTTAATTTCAAAATTATACTAATTCAGAGAGAGGGATTTACTTTTTCTATTTCAAGGGAAGGCCCTGTTTTCCCTAGCAGACACCTGTCTTTTCAAACCAGGACACCGTAGACAAACAGACCTGGGATTGACTCAGCTGGAAGACACTGCACATAAAAAGGAGGGTAAAAGGAGTACTTTGTGGTGGGGGAAACCCGAGAGCTCAGTTGTAGGAAATGGTTCATTCCAAGTAGATCCTCTGGAGAAAACAGGACTTTGATTTCACACACTGGCAGGAATGAATAATTGTAGGTTTTTCTTCTCTGTTATCAGCAGCAGAAGAGAAGGGATGGGAGGTCCACAGTTCAACTGCATTTTATCTGATTTCTGTTTTGTAGAGAAAAGGTAAATAACTTTCCCTGAAGTTTCCTCAGAGATGTCCTCAGCTGCCAAGAAGCCACAATGCCTGTACATGTCCAATTTATATTGGCTGAAACCACAGTCACAGAGGCAGCCTTTCTGAAAATTTCTATTAAGCTACTTCAAACTCAGTATATTAAAACATAGTCAAAACCAGTAGGTACTTTTGAAATTCCTTGTTTCCATTTAGGATGTGCACTCCATACAAAGCATAAAAGAAGAAAGTACACTCTTCATCTGTGCCTGAAAGATCTCCTTGTTTATTAAATTTGAAGAGCACTAGCTGAATAAAATATAACAGAGGTAATTACCTCTGTACATCTAGTTCAGCCTTTTACCTGCCCAGTTCACACTATTTGTTTGCTTTGAACAGATGGAGCAAGGTAAATAAGCTGGATAAAATAAATCCTATGGAGCTACTGTACCTGCTTTATCTGCACAGACAAGAAACAAAGAAGGCAGCTTAGGTCCTGAATGTCAAGACATGATGGCAACCAACACTGTTTGCCTGACAGAAGAAAGCTGCACACTGATTTTTACCTTGAGAGGTGCAGATAGAACTATTTAATTTCTAAACCAGAGGAACCAAGTAACAGCATTACTGTGCATAATACAGAAAATGCTGCCGGTACTACCCAAAACGAGTGGGCTGGCAGGGAAGGAAAATCCAGCTTGTTAGCTTTTGTTCATGTGAACTATAAACCTCTCAGACAGAGTCATTTGCCAGTCTTATTAATTGTTAGCAGTCAAAACAAAAAGGTGAAAAAGCCCTCCATAATCATCTGCTTAGTCATTCCAATGGCAGACTAAGCACTGAATGCATGAGCGTGGGATTTTTTCCTCCTCAGTTGTAGCTGGAAAAATGCAGACATGCAAATGTTTCTTGAGAAACTTGCAATTTCCCCATATGTATGTATTATTTATTCTTGCGTCTCTGCACCCTTATTAGAACAACTCATCTGAGATTTATCATATCAATCTTCAGGTACCATCTGAAGTATCCAAGCTGAAATCCAGTCTAAGCTCTCTCTGTTCTCAGTCTCAGTCAAATGTCCGTTTGAATGCTGGTCTACGTTGCTCCACAGTTGTTACAAGCAGGAACTACACTTTCAAAACTTAGCAATCATCTTTATATCTATAGGCCTGAAGCATGACTTCATATAGGCTGGAGAGAGCACTTGCTTTGGCCTGCTAACATAAAAAAACTACTTGGCAGTGAAACTCAGAAATTCAAATGCTGTGGAACACCCTTACCTGTCACTAGCTTTTGCATAGTTGGTTACTTGTGGGTAGTCTTGGAAGATAGCTGTTATCTGGTTACAGAGTAACAACTGTTTTCTTATACCACATTGGCCCACACCACCAGTCAGAAGTGGACCTTTGTTTACAGTTCCATTATCTGCATCCAGGATGTTTGCACACCCTTAAAAAGGCAGACTCCTTCCAGGAAGAGCCTGCATGTTTACAGGGTACCACAAACAGCTCTCATATCTGTCATATAATGCATCAATAGCATACATTTCCTCTCTTTCCCAGGAAAATCATTATCATAGAATCACAGAAGACTTTGGGTTGAAAGGGACTGTAAAGATCATCTCCTTCCAACCCCTGCCATAGGGAAGGACACTTCCCACTAGACCAGGTTGCTCAGAGCTCCCTCCAACCTGGCCTTGAACACTTCCAGAGATGGGGCATCCACAGCTGCTCTGAACAACCTATGCCAATGCCTCACCACCCTCACAGTAAAGAATTTCTTCCTAATACCTAATTGCAAATCCACTGTGACATTCTTTACTTGGCATTGCAAATTCCTTAGCTGTCATTGGGCCTGTAACTGTTCTGCAGCTGCTGAGGTTTGGGAGCTTTGTTTCTGTTTGAAACATTCAGATCAGGTTTCATCAACACATGCAAGTTAAACGCTGCACAGTACTCACCAGTGAATGTGTGCAGCCTTTTTCAAAGCTTGTACTTTCCTTATTCCTTTCAGTGCTACCAGAAGTAATTTTTTTCTACTTCTGGAAAAAAAGTGGACACTAGTCAGAGCAGAGGATTAAAACTTAAAAAAGCTGCAGTGGAGGAAAGTAGATTGCAATGACTCCTGCTCACCTTTGGATGTGAAACCAATCAGTCCTTCAGTCTGCAGTTACTCTGGTTTGCCAGCCTTCAGGACTGCCTTGCTACTGGGTTCTTGTTTTTCTTAACCTGTTGAGAAATCATCTGTTAAATGTATCAAGCTTGTATTTATTAACCAAAAAAACCAGCAATGAAAGCAAAGAACTGAAACTGACAATTGAAAGAATTTAAATTGACAACTGAAAGTTTTATTGTTTCAGTGTACAGTACTGGATTTGACCTTGGCTGGCTGACAAACGCCACCCAGTTGCTCTCCCTCTCCCTCCTCAACAGGATGGGGGCAGGAATGACACGGGAAAGCTCATAGGTCAAGATAAAGAGACAGATCCCTTACCAGTTACCATCACAGTCAAAACAGACTTGGGGAAAACTATTTATATTTATTGCCAATTAAAAATAAAGCAGGATAATGAGAAGAAAAGATACAGCTGAAAACACTTTGCTCACACTCTCTCCTATTTCCTAGGCTCCACTTCTTTCTTCTGAACTCTTCTTCACTTCTGCCTCTCTCTGTTCAGTGCAGGGGGATGCAGAATAGGGGCTGTGGTCAGCCCATGACATTTCTGTCTGCTGCTCCTTCCTCCTCAAACTCTTCCCCTGCTGCAGTGTGGAGTCCCTCTAACAGGATAGAATCCTTCTCCAGGGTGGGTGCATCCACATGCTGTAGTCTTCAAGAGCTGCTCCGGTGTGTGTCCTTTTCATGGGATACAGACCTTAAGGAACAGACTGTTCTAACACACGTCCCCCATGGGCCACATGTCCTGCTGGAAAACTGCTCCTGAACAGGCTCCTCTCCACAGGCTGCAGCTTCCTTCAGGCTACACCCACCTGCTCCAGAGGGGTCTTCCATGGGCTCCAGGGAGACAATCTGCACAGTCTTCTCCATGAGCTACAAGGGAATCTGCTCTGGTGTTTGGAACACCTCCTCCCTCCTTCTTCACTGACCTTGGTGTCTACAGCACTGCTTCTGTCACATTTTTCTCACTCCTCTCAGCTGCTGTGCAGATTTTTTGTCCTTTCTTAACTGTTTTCCCAGAAGTGCCACCAATGTAGCTGATTGTCCCAGTTGTGTCCTGTGGTGGGTCCATTTTGGAGCTGGCTGGAGCTGGCTCTGACACAGGGGAGTCCTTGGTCTCTTCTCACAGAGACCACCCCTACAGCTTCTCCACTGACAACACCTGGATATGGCCACTCAATGCACCATCTCTTATAAAATGTAGGATCAAAGAAAAACTCAAGTTGGAAGGGAACTCTAGAGGGGTCTAGCTTAATCCCCTGCTCGAAGCAAGGCTAACAAGGAAATTGGGGTGCTCAGGAATGGGAATTTTATCTCTCTTTTTCAATAAGAAGGAGTTAAAACTGGATGAGTAGATGATTTGCAGGAGGGGAGACTAGAGACTAATTTGCAATTCAGACTGAACCATTACTGAGGGTGGCAAATGTCACAAAATTGTAAATGTGAAGAGAAATCAGTATGGGCATCCTGACAGTTAGCAGTGAGATGTGTTCACATGACAGCAGTCACTTCACAGCTACCACTAACTACTTCCATTCTGCCTTGGGGCAGAATATGCAATGAGGGTGAGGAAAGGCAAAGAGAAAACATTCCCTAGGGGAAAGACTTCTAGTTTATACTGCATTTAACAAAATCTGGATCCTGATGGCTTTAGGCACCACTGGTTCTAATGACTTCTGTAGGAACCATTGAGAGCTACATTTCCAAAGGTAAGGGTCAGGCAGTCTGTAAACTCTGTACAACTGAAATACCTGATGATCTCAGCTTCCATCCTGACCCTTTGCTTTCACAGAAACCTTGCATGTTCCCCTGTGGAAAATCAGAAAAGGTCTTATACATGACAAAGGACAAAATCATTCACTGGGCATTTCCATTATGCTTTTCAGTGGTGCTTTAGCTACAGGTGAAAACAATTCTAACAAATGTTGAGCACTAAAACCAGAGGATACTTTAAAAGCCCCTATTTTTCATGCATGCATAGTTCAGGGTTACTGTGATCACAGGCAATGTGACCCTGGTCAGCCTAGGGAGTGAGAGCAGATGCCTGGATGAGACTAAGCACTCCCTAGCACAGGAAACAGGATGAGATGACCTGAGCTAGAAATCTCATGGGAAAGCTGTGACAAGCTGGGCACGCTCTTTCTACCTTGAAGAGAATAGGAAAGCAGAAATCAGTAGCTGTTGCTTATGCACTGGCAACCTTTGAATCTTCATCTCACCCACCTTTCTCCTTTTCCTTGCTGGCGACTGGAGGGGTAAGCACACCATTTCAGAGCTCTGGTATTGACTACAGAAGTAGCCATGGATGTTCTGTTATCATAGAGTTGGAATGTGTTGGAGTTGGCTTTGCAGTCTGAAATGAGACAGGTAGTGAAAGATAATAAGGAGAAAACCTTGCCTGATGATGCAAGTGAGATGCAGTTATATTAATATGAAAGCAAGGCCACAGACTTTGCATATTTATGCAATCACTTGTCTGGAGGATGTGGCTGTTATATTTAAATTCTGGTATTTATTTTAACTTAGCAGAACTGAATGCCATCTGTACTCAGCGAATAAAGACAAAACATGCCCGTGTTGCTTGGCTGTGGGTTCTGTAAGTTCTTCAGAGTAAAGACTGCCATGGAGCTGTGGGGCATGAGCATCAGTGGTGTTTTAAGCCCCATGGGGTTTTGAGGTGCTAGGAAAAATAAATTCAATAGTTGGCTTAGTGCTGAATTAAAAATTCCGCTCAGTGCCAAAGCTTTAATGCTGTTTATGTTTAAGGCTTGCTTTTTGGCTGTGCTGAAAAACAGAAGGCTTGGCTGTTGTTATTTGACAAAAATTAGAAAGGTCCAGATCACTTGGAAACTTGAGGGTTGCAGCCTCCCAAACAAAATTTGCTGCTTTTTAAAGATGTTGATATTGAAATAAATGCAGCCTTTATAGCATGCTGTAACTCTATACTGCAGCACAGTGCCCTGTAGCACTTTTCTTGGCACTGCTTTAATAATAACATCTTTAATTCCTTACTGGTTAGCTGATTGGTCTTGTTACAGTTACTCTAAAGACTTCCATATTAAGATTCAGGTTTTGCTCCACAAGAGACTGAATGTTTCTGGACAGTGCATAAATAAATTACCTTATTTCCTTTGAAATCTTTATCATAATTGCATGATTTGCAGGGGTAATCATGCATGTCATTATGAAGAGGTAATCGTATCTTGTTCAAGTCAGTCAGCTCTCTAGTGGTGTGCAATATATTGGCAGCAAATCTCTGTAAGAAAGCTTCCATGAAAAATCTTGTTAAATGTGGGAGAAAACCCAGGGAAATATGAATTAATTAAAAGACTTTTAAGGAAAATCTGTTTGTAGATACATTTATGAACTCCACTAAAGTGCTTTCTCAATTAAACAATGCTGCTTTTTTGTAATTATAGCCATGGAAAGACAAGAAAGACACCAGAAATTTTGTTGAACCAGCTTTTATGAGCAGCATGTACTGTGGTCATCAAAAACACATGGATTCTATCAGTATATGATTGGCTTTTTGACCTATGAGCAACTTGCAGTGCCTGAAAAAAGGTCTGAAAGGGAATGCCTCACATGGCTGTGCCAAACTGCACATTCCTAACATGCTCTAAAAATCACCTCTCCTTTGGTGCAAAAGGGACAATGCAGAATGATGTATTTCACAATTTATATTAATGTCCCTTCCAGCCATGTTCGGTGAAGGGGCCAAAATGCAATCTGCTGAAAGATGTAAGCCACCTTTCCTCTAAAACAATGGAGAACTTTAACAGAGATACCAGAAAGCAGTTGGTTATTGTTGTGCTGTTTCCTCAGCCTTGGACCGGTGCCCAGCTCTGCAGGATGACTGAGCTTCACTCAGAGAAACACCTCCCGTCCTCAGGCATTTCCAGTCTCAGGTTGCAATGCGATAATGAGTTGTGTGGGATTGACCCTGAAGAAAAAAAAAAAAAGGACTGAAGGCTTAATTTTAGGAAAGATGCAGCAAGTGAACTTGCCAATACAAAAAATGTAGTTGGGAACAGAATGAAAAAGAAAATGTTGTTGTTTATACCTTCAGTCTGCACAATATGAAAACTCAAAACAATCTGGTTTTTTTTTAGCCAGGACATAAAAGTATTTACCATTCTCTATAAAAGTACTAATGAATTAATGAATTTATTTCAAACTCTAGCTTGGGCTATATCTGGTTTTAGTTTTTCATACAAACTTACTTAATATAAACTATAATTC
This sequence comes from Rhabdornis inornatus, assembly GCA_013397075.1. Taxonomy (NCBI): domain Eukaryota; kingdom Metazoa; phylum Chordata; class Aves; order Passeriformes; family Rhabdornithidae; genus Rhabdornis; species Rhabdornis inornatus. The sequence continues at coordinate 444,593 of VWZS01005954.1, forward strand.
TATATTTTTTATATTACATCACTTTTACTCTCAGTAGGTGAACAGCATTGGTGACAATATTACAGGAGCTATGAGCAGTGTTTTCTAAGTCACTGTTCTCTTAGGAGGAAGCTTTCCCAAATCATATGACAAACTCCTTTTCCACATCAGTATCTGTCTTTGCCCTCACAACAACTCTTAATAAAATAAAAGAACTCTCTTTTTTTCCCACAGTCACCATGAACACTCCTGTAACATATTTTAACTTGGCAGATAACCAAGCTGGGCTCCTGGTGTTGTGTGTGCTCTGCAAACCCAGAAAACTAAGAACCACCCTACAGGAGAATCATCCTGTACTAGGGAGACCAGATGTCATTAATGGCTTGCTCTTTCTGACACTTGAAAATTGGGCATAAGGTTAATCTTTGTGGAATATGAACCCACTTTTATAATTTTCAGTCATTTCCATTTATGTCAGATTATGTTACTTCCTCACATAAAATGTTATATTTTGGTGGGTTTCTCTTATAGAAGATTACAGGTGAATCAACTCTGAAAAATTCTCCAACCACCAAAGAAAAATAAATTGAAACACGGAAAATAACATTAGATTCAATTATGCCAGAAAAGAAAGCCTAAATTGCTCTAAAAATTATTTCTTAAAGTATTTTTGATGAATAATTCACTCTGGTAGGTGAGATATTCTCTCTGTTCTTCAGCTAACTGGATACCCTACAGAAAGGTGAAATAGCCGTTACAGAGGAATAAACAAGAACCACAGAAAACAAGACAGTGAGGTCACACTGTCAGTTAAGGTTTCCAACCCAAAATTTGGTTGTTTTTTTTTTTAAACATTAGAAGTGCAACATGGAAAACACACACAGACTATTGGGTAGTGTTTGTATAAATGCCCTTTTCTCTATAAAGTCAGTTGTGCAGAATCCTCCTTGCTCTCACTGTAGAAGTTGACACATGATTAACTAGGAGTTAATTATTTATGAGGTTATGTTCTGCCCAGTTTCAGTCATACATGACACAGCAACACGTGCCTAATTACTATATTTGATATGTCAGGCAATATTTAAATACACTCCTTTTATAGTGCGATACCAGTACACCTAAAAGTAGACAATATGTTCAGCCATGCAAATAGTTGAACTTTGTTCTCTGTCTGCTGCACTGTTAAATCTCTAAGGAACCTCAGATGCAAATAAAGCAATATGGGTTTAATTATAGAATCAAATACAAATGTTGTTTAGAAGGGACCTTTGGAGGTCTCTTGTCTAACTCTTTGCTCAAAGCAGCAGCAACTTCAAAGTTAGATCCGATTGCTGTGCTTCTCATCCAGCCAAGTTTCAAAAATCTCTAAGGAAAGAGAACCTGCTGAAGTGCTTAATCATTCTCATGGTGAAAACTTTTTTCCTTGTATTCAATGAATAATCCCTTGCTGCAACTTTGAACTGTCTCTTGTGCTCCACTGTGTGCCTCTGAGTTTGTGTTGCTCTTCTTTATGACCCTTCTTTAGGAGAATGGCTCTTGGATTCACCTTAGCCTTCTCTTATGGCCACTCTGCCCTTCAGCCTTCACCCATAGTGGCATCCCCAGCTTGCTGAGGACATCTTTCACCCCATGGTTCACATCCATGGTGAAGATGCCAAGTATTTTTAGTCCTGTACCAAACACTGAGGAATTCCATTCACACAGCTGACAGACTTCAAACTGTTCACCCCAACCCTTTGAAATGGATGGTCCAGACAGTTTTCAACCACCTTGTGGCACATCTGTCTAGTCCACATCTTCCTAGCTTTAGATACAACGATGGGAGATTATTCTGTCCCTTCTGTGCTTACAAAAGATTTTCATGAGGTTTTGCTCCACAACGTAGCACTGTCTGCTAGGAATGAGGAGCAGCAGCATGGAATGCTGACAAGTTAGGATGGTCTCACATTACCCACAGCCACACTGGCTAATACCTGTGAATTCTTTGTATTAGGCTGCTCTAAAGGATACTTGGTCTGTGCTGCCTTTTTGTGGTTCTTCTTAAAGCATTTTTTATCTGGAGATAAGCAGAGGTCACTTGGAAGCTGGTTATTTTACATGGAAGATAAGATGGCTATTCTGGTTGGATCCATCCTGGATTAATTTTCTTCAACAGCCTGGTTATGTGAATATTTAAAAATTAAAACCCTTTTCATATATAAACAGTTCACTACCTTAAAGAAGATTGTTTCTTTTATATAACAAAGGTAATTTTGTTTACATATGCTGTTTTTTCATAATGAGAGTGATGTAAGGGCTGCTACAAAAAAATCAAGAGGGAAAGTGTTTGGCTTTTAATATGCATTGAATGAAGCTAAAATTAATTAAGGGTGAAGTGTACTATATGATGCTTTTGTTGAGCTATGAAACTGCTGATACATCTTTTCTGAACACAGTGGAGTATCCCAAGAGATTCCCCAGATTCCACGGAGAAAAAGCAAGCATACTTTATTAAACTAAAAATAGCAAAAAGTAGTTCATAGTTATGAATGATGATATCTATGCTGATGTATTTTAAGGATTCTTACAGTGATGTATACAAGAAACTATTTAATAAACCTAGTCAATCTGAAATTTTATTTTCTGTATCTGACTGACAATCTCGTGCACTAATTGACCTCTTCTCTCTCTTGTCCCACCACTTCAGGAATTCTGAGTCTGCATTTCTCTTACAGCAATGCTGTGAAAGAACAAATGTTATGAAATCTTAATGCTACTATAAAAAGCAGCTGCAAAGTCTCCTTGGCTGCCCAAGATTGTGCCAGATGGTAAAGAACTGGAAGTATAATAAATGTCATATTAAGCCAGTCGGATTTGAGGGACATGTTATGTATCCCACATAAATAAAACACTGCTGAAACTGCCCCTGGAGTGATGAGATTCAGGAATAAACTCTTCTTTAGCCTCAGGAATATCTCACAGTATCTACAATGCAAAGTGTTTCTAATATTCAGAGCACTCACATTAGTCTGGTTCTTTGCCAAGGCCTGACAGCTCTGTGTTGCTACATCTCTCTAGATGTGGGGGCTGTGATAAAGCTAATCTCTTTTTTTCCCTCCTAGGACTGTCACCATTTTTTTTCTTTAAAAAATAAAACTACAGTCAGTCTCCTTATCAGAAATATAGAGGTGATGAGAAATAAGTGCTGCATGGACACCCACAGCTCTTTCCTTGAGACTCAGTTATCCCATCACAGAAAAATTGTGTTCATCTGAAAGGTCATTGACTGTACAACTGGCTGAGGATTTTCCCTATTTTGTTTGCTATAATTCTAACATCTTGTTTCCTTCATATACAAATTTTTAACCCTCCTGCTGTGTTAGTACACAGAGCCCTCGAGAATGGCAGGATCATCCATGTCAGAAAGAACCTCAGGAGATCTGTAGTCCAACCTCCTGCATAAAGCAGGGTCAGCTGTCAAATCAGCCCAGTTTGCTCACAGCTTTCTTTGGTCTTTTCTTGAAAACCTGTGAGGATGGAGACAGCACAGCTTCAGGCCTCTGCTGCCTGATTTTAGTACATGCTCTGCCTTTCTCAGAGGTGACAGAGAAACATGACAAAATCCTCGGCACATGTGGATAAATCACAGGGATCTGAGCTTTAAGGAGTGTTTCCCTACAAAAGGTTGAATTGGGGGTACATTTCTATAGCTCAAGAGCTGAGAAAATAGGAGGCAGTAGGTGACTTTTCCAGCACATGGGCAGGTTCAAGCTGAGAACAAAAATCCCACATGATGACACATTGTAAAACCTGCTCCATGCTGGCATTTTTCTGTAATGCCAGTGAAACACATCCATATATTCTTAAAGACATACATGTCAAATGAGAGTCAATGTTGCAGAAAATTTGTATCCTGTAACACCATAAATGGTGACAGCACAAATCGGACAAGAGAAGTAAAAAAGAAAGAAGATGCAAATTAAGCTGTTAATGGGTGCAGAGATCTCTGAACTGTTGTCCTTCCCCTCTGACATGTTTATGCTTAAACTGGTGACCTCTTACAGAATAATTTTGAGGCCAAAGTCATTGCACTCAGTTGTACAACACCTGCAACAATAAAGAATTCTCATAGTAGGTTTTTGTAGCGTTATTAAGAATGGCAGTAAGTCTCTAAGGCACTAAGAGAGGAATTTTAAGTCTGTGCAGGGCCCTAATTTGAAAATCCTGATTTGATTTGCATAGTCAGTAGTTGCTTGGTTGCTAATTTCAGTGTAAATTTAGAAAGTGAACTGTCCTGAATGAAAGAAATGTTAGGTCTGTCAGTAAAGATCTTTCACTGCAGATTCCCAGAAGTCTCCTGCTTCATTTTTCTGGAAGAAGGAATACAAAATGAGAAATGCTAACATTGGAGAGAATATGTCAACCTGACTCCCTGAGTTTTGTTAAAAATAAATCCCTTGCCCTATGAATGATCTTGATGGTAAGAACATAAGAACTGTATTTAGAGATAAGGAATTTAAAATCCTGAGAGGTGGTGTTTTTAAATGGACTTCCAGACTGAAAAGAGTTGTCTGATATGTATTAGAGCAGCACAGGTCAAGCTGTGTGTCCTGTCTACTCTTTGGCTAGAACACACAGTTCTTACTGGACAGAATAAAGATTTCTTATTTATGCAGTCGTGCTTACCATAGACACAGAAATCAGAATCATGGAATAGTCTGGGTTGGAAGTGACCTTTAGAGGTCATCAAGTCCAATCCCCCTGCAATGATCAGGGACATCTTCTACTAGATCAGGTTGCTCAGAGCCCTGTCCAGCCTGACCTGAATGTTTCCATGGATGGGGCACCCATCACCTTTCTGAACAATGTATCTTCCTGTGAGCCAGGCAGTGGAAGGTAGCAGTGGCCTGAGTTTCAGTTCTCACCTACAGATACTGCTGTGCCACAAGCTTGATCATAAGCCCAACAAGGGGATTTAACTACCAATAAACCTGCAGAGCATGAGTGATGTCTGTATCAGTTTCAAAATGAAACTTCCTGCAGACCTTACACCCATCATGGTGAAACTCTGCGGGATGCACAAGCCCTCAGTTAATGTGTAGTTTTCAGCACTGTTTGGAAAGGGACACAAGCATGAGTGAAAATCAGACTTCTCATGTTGTTTTTCTGCTGTTCTCCTGTCTTATTTATCTGTGTGTGTCAGGGGGAATGTGTGTGGACTCTTTAATCTTCCAGTTTTGACCAACATACCTGTAAAATCCCTTGACAAATTCAGCTTCAGTTGTGCCTTTGGCTTTGCTGATCCCATCTCTGCACATCTGGGCAGTGTCCCTATATTCTTCCCAGGATACCTGTCTCTTGTTCTACTGCTTGTGCATTTCCTTCTTACACTTCAGGTGGACCAGGAGGTCCTGACTGACCCATGCCGTTGTCCTGCCTTCCTAGCTTCATTTCTTACACATAGGAATTTGAGTGCTCTTGCATGCAAAGAATTTTGTCCTCAGAGAGCTGCCAGCTCTTTTCAGTTCCTTGAGAGCAGTCTCCCGGGAGTGCAATTCACTAATTCCTTACAGAGCTGAAAATTTGCTCTCCTGAAATTCAGAGTCTTGACTCTTCATCTGGCCCACATCCCTCAGGGCTGAGGTGTTTGCACTGCAGGTGTCTACAACTCAGCAAGTGACTCACTTAAGCAAGATCGCATCAAAGAAACACAACTGGTGAAATTATTTTCTTCCCTTAACAGAGACAGTCTGGCTAAAACAGGAACACTGTATTTGGAAGGTAAATTAGATTCTATGCCAAGAGAATCTTTAATTATTCAGATATGGCCATGCAGATCTGATAAAGGCTTTCCCATGTTGAAAATATATCAAGAACAGCAGTTTTTCCTGCATTTAGCAGCCCAGTACCACCTCAGAGAGTTAACAAACAAACATTTACTTTATTTGTGATCTTATAAAAAGAAAACACATTTTAAAAGCTGACATTTCTTCCTCAGTTGACAATTTTTCTTAGGAAGAAAATTACTCACCTACATTAATCTCTTTTAGAACAGAGGAATTCTTCTCAATGTGAATGATTTTCTGCCTTACCAGTGACCCCATATAGCAGGTTTCCAGTGCCAGGGTTCTTGAGATTTTACCAGATTAACATTAGTACCTTTCATCTTGGAGTTCTGTTTTGATATTAACTTCACCGTATCTTTGCTTTGAGGGCTACATTAATTATGAACAAGAATCATCCAGTATTTATCATTGCAGATAGCAGAGAAATCAGAAGATAATCATGATACAGACTAATTAACTATGGGTGACCTGAATTGCTTAATAGCCTTGGTTCATTTGTAATTTTCTTATAATATGATCAAATGTTTGGTCATAGTCGTAGGTCAAGCAATGTAAGATGTAGGATTGTCATAGTGGAAATAATAACACTAAGAAAACTGTATTGTGTTGCAGTGGATAACTACACCCTTTCTGAATGATTCATGTATCTGTCTGTCTCTGTTTTAATTAGGTGGGGATATCAGTCAGAAACAGCAATGTGATTTACCACTGAGCATTCAGTAATAATACAGCTTTGGTTTTGGTGTTCCTAATCCAAAAATAATACTGGAAAACTTTGACATTTTTGAGAAAAGAGGCACAAAAGTGATCGGGGGGGAGTTTTAAAAATATGAGTTGTATAATATTTTAGAAATAGAGATTAATAATCTTGAACTCTGCAGAGAGAAGTCTTTTCATAGTAAAAAGTCTGTTCAAGCAACAGCCAATGTAACATGATCCAGTGACAAATAGCTAAGCTAAAAAGTGAAACTAAAAATGACATGCCCAAAATTTAATAGTGACTGTTACATGGCCTCAGCCAGAAGTTACAGCATCAATACAGGACTCACTCTGATTCTGTGACCTGGGCTACACAGGCTAAACAAGATCATTTTAACAATCCTTTATGACCTCAAAGTTCATGAATCTTTGAGCCCTGGATCTTCTTCTACCACTTGGGAGAAGTGATCCCTGAAACTACCAGGTTTTCAAGAATTTTCTTCTTTTAGTCACTGCTATATGAACAGTTTCTATATCCTGGATGTGTGTCTTCCTCAAAATTTGAGACAACCAGATGCTGTATAATCCTGAGCTTTAACACCACAAAAATTCAAATAAAACCTCCATGAAATAATAAAATCACCTTGTTCTTTATACTTTTTGAGGAAACCTGTTTTGACCCCTGAACTGACAAGAAGTTCATGAAATCCTGCAACCATTTAGACTGGCAATGTTTTTGCATTTAAAATACCAGAACACTAGTCCACAAAAAAATGTTTGTGGTTGTGATGAAATTTTATCTCGTACCTCCAGTTTCAGAGAAACTGATCTCTAGTTTCGGGTACTTTATGCTCCGGTCCCGGAGGAATTACATTCTCTCAGCGCAGATGTGCACAGGGCCAATACATACCGAGTGACTCATGGTGTATTTAGATTAAGCAGCTCAAGAAGAAACCTCGGAGTTCCCTGTGCTGTGCCTCTGCTGCTCCGGAGGGGAGCCACGCAGCCTGCACCAGCTCTGTGCTTACAGTCCATTGAAACTGTGACCTGTGGAAACGTAAATAGAAAACTCCCGTGTAGTGGCAGTGACACAGTCCTGCTGAAGTGACACGGTCCTGCTGAGTCACCTGCAGCAGCAAACAGCAGGGAAAGGCTGTGCTTAACAAGGCGCCAGACCATGACATCACCCGTGTCTGACAGGGTGACAGGCAGCCCTGAGGCACCTCAGCCCCTGTGGCCAACTGCCCCAAAAGAAAAACACCCCGTGGAGAAAAATTAACTCGACCTTGAGTCGGGAAGTGTCTTTCCCAGGGGCTGTCCCGGTGACACAGTGAAACGAGGTGAGGAAGGAATCACGGAATGGTTTGGGTTGGAAGAGAACTTAAAGATCCAGCTGCAAGTCCCTGCCATGGTCAGGGACAGCTTCCACTAGGCCAGGCTGCTCAGAACCCCATCCAGCCTGGTCCTGAACACTTCCAGGGATGGAGCAACAAATGGGGACTCCTCTTGTTTGAGTTAGGTCCTCACCTTGCTGCTTAAAACTAGCAAATAGTATAGTCCTTGGTTATGCCAACCTGGAAATCGCACGACTGTAAATCACAAACCCCATCACTAATTTTTAATGGGGCCAGTGGTATCTCAGCCCCTCACCCTTGCACCCTCAGCCTCCAGCCCTGAGCCCCTCAACCCCTCAGTCCCTCAACCCTGAGCCCCCCAGCCCAGAGCCCACCATACTCCAGAGGCCATCATCCTCCAGCACCTCATCCTTCCAACTCTCATCTCCCCGCCCCTCAGCTCCCACCTCTTATCTTTCATTCCTCAATCCTGAGACCTCAACACTTCAGACCGCACCGCCTCACGGCTCCCACTCCAAAGCCCCACCCGGCCCACCACACATGCTGCCGTTCTTATTGGTTACGCTCCTTAGAGTGACAGGGGATATAGCCAATCAAAGCGCGGAGATCTGTGACGGGCGGGGAGGGTTCCCGTGTGGGTCATGGGCGCTCCGCCCCACGCCGCGGGGCGGGCCCGGGCGGTGCTGAGGGCGGGAAGGCGCCGCTGTCCCGAGGCAAGGAGCCTTTGCCCGCAGGGAAGGAGCCGCCCTGTCCCGCTGTGCCATGGAGGACGTGCTGCCCTCGGGCCTGCTGGAGATCTGTCTGCTGGTCGGTGCGCCCACAGAGCGGGTGCGGGCGCTCCTCCAGGTGAGCGGGGTTCGGGCGGGCGGTGCTAGTGCGTGAGGCTGAGTTTGTCAGCGCATGGAGCTGAAATATCCCAATAGAAAGTTGTTTTGACAGGCGAACGTCAGCAAAGCTGGGGGAGTTTGGTAGCGGTGTGAGGTATCTGCACTTTTCCAAAGGTCTGAGTTTAGCTGGGGAACTCACTGTAGGTTTATATAGTCAGGCACAGCAAAACGCTTAACGATGCGTTCTTTACTGGATGTTACTCCACGCCCTGTCTTCCTCTGGAGAGAAAAGCAAAAGAATCAAGGCTGGTAACTGGTATCCTCAGGAAAACACGAGATCTAAATCCCCGTGGAATCAAGTGCTCTGAGTTTGGCGTAACCTGAACCACTTGGATACGGCAGGAGCCGATGAGTCGCTTACTACTTTGAATATGTGGTTTATAATTTGTTTATAGTTTTTCATGTGTGGGTTCACAATGACAGCCCTCCTCCTCCCGGTTCTGCTTGGTTCAGGTGTGCTGGCGGGTTCGTTCCATACCTACGAGCTGCTCCTCAGTGGGGAGAGCTGTGGTGCCAGCACGTGCAAAAAAAAAAAAAAAAAGGCAGACAGCTCCCAGGGATCTGAATTGCTCTGCTTGAACTTGAATTTGATTGCGCTCTAATAGCATTAGATAAAGAAGTCTTTGTTGGGCTTGTTGCTTGTTCTGTCGCACAGGAGTTGGCTTTTGCTGATGTCAGCTTCTTAAGTGATAACAGCCAAGCAGAGGTTCACATTCCAGGATGTCATTCATGTTTACCTTCAGAATGTAAAATAGTTCCTAAATGTCAGCACCAGACTTTTGAAATCAGTGTGTACGTGGTGTTTTATCAGAAGCGTGAGAAGTGAACCCAGAGGCAGGAGAATTTCTTATTCATTCCAGTTTGCTTAGTTTGTTCTCACTTCTTTCTGAAAAAAACCCTGTGGAACAACAAATAAGAAATCGGCTACAGAAAGCAGAAGGCATTCTGATCACACTGCAGGTTCTGAATTGTTTCTTTGCTCAAGATACAAAAAGGTATCAGAAAAGAGAGTAGTCCCTTCTTTTGTCAATATGAACTTCAGTAAAGTCCCTGCAAGCTGTTGCACCACAGGGATTTCAGTCACTGTCTTAGGGCAAGCTTACAGATTTACTCCACTTCCTTTTACTTCTGCAGCACTATCTACGTGAGGCGAGTGGAATATGGTTTTATGGCTAATTTTAGTGACTGTAGAAAGACAACACTTTACTGAGAGAAGATAACATTCCAAATTAAAGTAGTGGATCTCTCATGATATTTACAGATTAAACAGTGAGTAAAAATCCTGATAGTGCTTCAAATTGTGTTCTTCACAGTATGTTGGTGCATTCTGAACTGTACTGCAACATGGAGTGATAAAGCAAATTAAGTCAATGGGACTATGATATAACCCACCCCCAAAGTAAGAAGAGTTTTGTATGACTGACCTGTTGTCGATGGGGACTCCAGGAAAAAAAATGTAGTTTTCCACTGAAGCTCCTGAAACAGAAGTTTCTGGGCTGTCATCCCTTGCTTGTCCTTATTGCCAAGAAAACTGTCACACTGAGATTTCAATTTGAAAAGATCAAAGCTGCTATTTTCAGCTACAGATTTCTTTCTTAGCACTGGAAGTGTGTGTTTTGTCAGAATGAAATGTACAGAAATGATGCTTCTTTTCCCTAAGTTATCTACAGCTATAAAGCTGGGTTTTGGTTTGGCAAGCGTACACAAGCTGTCTGTGACATGTCTCAGATCTTCGACAGGTTCCATCAGTGGGTTCTCTATCTGCCCACCACAGTCAATGGTACAGAGCTTGTCTCGTGCTTTCTGGCCCTGCTGATGCAACCAGAATCACCAAAACAATTTTTTCTGCTTCTGTAATGCTTCCCTGGCCGACAAGATGCCTGAAAGAAATGAGGTGTTATCAGATTGAGCATCAGTCAGCAGTATGTGCTTGTTGCAGTGAAAAGCACCTGGAAAAGCTCTAGAAGTGAATCCATGGGAACCCTGGGAATCAACAAAGCCAAGTGCAAGGTGCTGCACCTGAGTCAGGGCAGTCCCTACTATTGTACAGATTGGGTGATGCAGGAAGGACTTGGGAATGCTGGTGGATGAGAGGTTGGACATGCCCTGGCCATGTGCACTTGCAGCCTGGAAAGCCAAACATGTCCTGGGCAGCAGGTGAGGGAGGAAATTCAGCCCCTCTGCTCTACCTGGAGTACTGCATCCAGCTCTGGGGTCCTAAGCACAGGAAAGACATGGAGCTCTTGGGATTGGGTCCAGAGGAGGGCCACAAATATTATTAGAGGAGCACCACTCATATGAGGAAAGGCTGAGAGAGTTGAGGCTGTTTGGTCTGGAGAAGAGAAGGCTCTGGGGTCACCTTATTGCAGACTTTCAGTACCTGAAGGGGTTCCAAGAGAGCTGGAGAGGGATTTCTGACAAGGGCATGGAGTGATAGAACAGGGGGAAGGGCTTCAGGTGACAGAGGGCAGGGTTACATTAGATATTAGGGAGAATTTTACTGTGAGGGTGGTGAGGCACTGGCGCAGGTTGCTCAGGTAAGTTGTGAATGCACCATCCCTGGAAGTGTCCAGGGTCAAATTGGATAGGGCTTTGGGTGTCTTCGTCTAGTGGAAGATGCTCCTGCCCATGGCAAGAGGATTCAAATGAGATGATAATTTAAGGTCCCTCCCAACCTAAGCTGCTGTGTGATTGTCTGAAAAGTAACTGTGTAACGGCCTGCATCATCAGGACTGTGGCTCACTGGCAAAGGGAAGGAAATATTATTCTTATTGCTACTACTCAAAACCCTTGAGTTCACATCTGGAATACTGTCCCACATTTGGGTACCTTTATACTGGAGAACTGCTGGCAAATGGGAATCAGACCAGAAGAAGCTGCGCTGAGGGCTGGGGCATGAGAGGGGGAATCTCCTTCCAAAAGGACTTCTGAAACTTGCCTGGATGAAACCCAGTAATGCAACCAGACCTAATGTCAACCTTATCATTAGTTTGAGCAAAGAGTTGCACAGGGATCTGCAGAGATCATCCTACAGTTGTTTGGGTTGGAAGGGACCTTAAAGATCACCCAGTTCCAACGCCGCTGCTGTGGGGCAGGAACACCTTCCACTAAACCAGGCTGCTCAGAGCTCCATCCAGCCTGACTTTGGACACTTCCAGAGATGGAGCATCCATAGCTTCTCTGGGCAACTTGTTCCAGTGCCTCACCACCCCCACATAAAGAATTTCTTTCTAATATCTAATCTAAACTTGCCTTCTGCTGGTTTAAAACCTTTCCCTTTTGTCCTACTACTACAACCTAATTGGCCTGCCCAATCTAACTTTTCTGAGGCTTTGTACTTTCCCTGCCTAATTTTTTGTTAAAGCAACCAGTTCTTTCATGACATTCAAAGTGAAATTAACATCTTCAGTGATGGGAAGAGGAGAATGAGGTCAAGGAAACACCAGACAGCTGAAGTCATGCTCTGATTTACGGTTTCAACACACTACTGTTTGTCTAAATAGTGCAGTCATTGTAAAAGTCTGTCTTGTATCGGTGTCCTTTACCGCAGTGCTGTTACGGGAACATTGTCAGCAAATGGGGACGGAATAAAATCCCCCACTTCTGTTTGTAAGAAGCTATGTATGATGCAAGGAGATTTGGTAGCAAGAAGCTACAAAAGGGAAGTATTTCAGAGTGAAGAAGTAACAGTAGCAGCAGAAAAGATAAAATGTTCAAAGAATAACAGAAACAAGCGAATATTGTTCTGTTGCTGCCTCTTCACCATCCCTGAACTCAAGGACTAAGAAAATGTGACTTTAGCCAAGACATTAATATGAGCTGACTCAAATGCTGGAGACTGAGTCAGTGGGTCAGCAACAGTGCTGACAGTCCTGTTCTGTGGGGGAAAATGGTGTTTAATGTCTCTGTAGTAGTTCAAGACATCAAGGATCTGCCATTTCAGGAGCTGTTAGGCTGTGAGGCCATTAAATCGTTGGCTGCCATCCAGCACTTTGGAGCATGGAGATGCCTCAGTGTAAGTTCAGGGATTGCCCTGTCAAAGCAACTCTGTATGAAAACCTCAGCAGGGCAAATCTGCCAAGGTGAGATTGCTACTGTTGGAATACACCTGTGTTTTTCTTGCATAACTGCCTCAGGGTTGAGCCTTAATTCTTAATTTCCTCCTGAAATGTTTAACCGCATGGTAGTTTGAGGATGATCAAGGTGAATTTATCTGTTTCCAGTTTCTTCACTGCCTTTGTCAGCTGCCAGCTAAGGAAATTACACTGGAAATTCTTTGTGTGTGAGGATGTGGCACTCAGTACCCCAATTTGTGATGTGCTTTTTAAAGTCATTGCTATCTTTTGACTATCCCACTGGATATTTACCTGAACTTTTTTTTTCCACTCCAGTTTATTTCTAGTTCAGGCTCTTTGTTCATTAAAAGTGTGGTTTTTTGTTTCTTATTTTTGGTGAAGCATTTTCGTTAGAGTATCCTATTATAAATATGGTGTTGTTTATGGAATTTAAAATACCTGAATAACTAATATATCATTAAGCATTTCTTCACATTTTTCCTATCGTGCTCAAATGTGGAAAAAAAACTATTAATGGACATGTCTGCTGGGACGCCAGAGCTGAGACTTCTGACTCAAAACCTGGACAGTGGAAGATTGGCAACAGAGCTTTCTATGTTGTAGTTATTAAAAAAAAAAAAAGGGAAATGATGGGTGAGGCCAGCACTGGTTCTCAAGGAGCATCTTACATCATATCTGGTGATAAAAGCAGCATGTGTGCTTCACCTCATTTGACTTTGAAGACACTTGCAAAAAGTTGAAAACGAAACAACTTTTTACCACAATGGGGCTCGCCTTTCCTGTTTCTAAATATCCGTTGGTTAAACAAAGCTTTTACTTGTTTATTTAACCTTGCAGGAAGAATTAAAATTGCAATGAAGTAATTGGAAATGCAGCTATTTGGCTTGACTATATGGTTAAGAGTACAAAAAGTGCTCCCAAGTACCAGGAAATATCTCTGATCGCTTCCTCCACAGCTTTTCATTGCAGGGCAGTGAGGGCTTTCAGGCCTGTCATACCTTGCAAAGCTGCCTGTGAAAAATGTTGTAATGTTATAATTTCACACGTGCTCTTTAGATGCCTGTTCCACTGAGTCATCAGTATATTGAGGAATTCTCATGGCTTCAGTGTCTTAAAGTTGTGTTTATTGTAACAATGATCGTAGTTTTTAATTGTCCTTTGTTAGTTGCCTTATAAAGCTAAGTGTTGTCTTGTGAAAGTCTGTGTTTGTGTTGTTTGGGGTTTTTTGGTACATGTTGTTTATCCTGAGTTGAAAGGAAGCTTTTCCTGAAGTTGAACAAAGACTTATCTAAGATGCTCAGCTGTTTCTCTTTCTTTTCATTTATTTATTGCCTGATTTCTCTTATTGCCAGTGTTTATTTTGAGTATAGCTTAAGTATATCTTAACACTGAAAAGGAGGAAATATGGTATTTGATACTTGTTAATTTCTTTTGCCAAAGGCATAATACTGATATGGGGCATTTTGAGTGGTGAAGGATTCCTTGCCTACTAAAAATGTATATGTTCCTTGCATTAGCATGCATAAAACAAAAACTTAACAGAAAAAATAAATTATTTAGGAAGCAGAAAATATATTCTAAACCCACAATTTTAGGGGTAGAGAAAAACCAGGGTTAAAAATTATAAAAAAACCCCCACATATCAGGATGAGCATCAACTTAGTGTTTGTTTTGTTTGTTGTTTTTTTTCTATAGGGCACTCAAAGAAAACTCAGAAATCTTCCCCCCCTCGATCCAGAAGTCCTTTCTGTATTTGTGCCTCCGTTTATCAGCAGAGATGATGTTCAGGTGATTAATGCTGGTAATAACTTCAATAAAAGCAAACGCCGGTCCTTCCGAAAGAAAAAAGAGAGGCCCAAGATTGCAAATGTCAAGAGCTTCAACGGGGAGCAGAAAGCACCTGACACAGAAGATGTGGTAGTTCCAAAGGACATTGATCTTATTGCTTTGCCACAGCTCTGCTTCCCAGGTATGTGAGGACTTCTTGTTGAGAGCTGTTTTAATGTAAATATTTCTTGACACATAGTTCAGTCCTTTTTTTTTAGCTCTTGTTGGTAAATCTTGGCTTGAACAAAGTGCAAACATGCACACATTTGAAAAATTATTTTTCACCCCAAAATGGTTGACTCATGATGATCTCATTTTTCGCTTGGTGTTTTGATATACCTGAAGTAATGAATGTTTCCTCCAGGTTTAATTAGAGAAGTTTTAATATGTATGTCATCATTGCAGACCTTTTTAATATCTTGGGGAAAAAAAGTAATTTAAACGCGTTTATTGTGTTTTGTCACTGAAAATGCAGAATAATTCCGCTTTTGCTTTTTCAGTAATATGCAGCCTCTGTAACAACCTTTAGTTCAAGTGGACTGTGTATTACATTTTAATCCCTTAAAATGAAACATTTCTCTTGAAATGTAGTGTCAATGTGCAGTATTTGTCATGAATTGTCTTTCACACAGCTGTAGTTAAATATGTCATTAAAAATACACTTGCTGCCTTCATTTCAGGAGGACTTTATGTAACTTCTGAATCAAAAGAGGACCACATCCATTTCCTGGTCTTCACTGATGTCTGTGGTAACAGAACCTATGGTGTTGTTGCACAGTACTACCAGTCTATACAAGTATGTTCTTTAACTCATTCTTCTATTAAGGCATATTAAAATATATAAAAGCAAAACACTTTGAAAGTACTGTGAGATTTAATTTATCAAATTAGTTAACAGGTATGTTTTTGTTAGAAGGAGTACTGGACAAATCATACTTTTATATTGACATTTTAAATTAAGTACCTTGGAACAAATTGCATTAGGAAAAATTGTTACAGATCTCATTTAGAAGATTTGGATATTTAGGGGCTGACTTTATCCCCTCGATGGTTTTTTTGGTAAACATTATTCTTTCCAAACAATGAAAAATGTTCTTTCTAAATACATTTTGTGCTGAAATTCTTTTTAATACATGTTTAAGTCTTGTAGGCTGACATTTTTCTGAAGACCTAAAGGGAGATAGACATCCAAATCCCTTTGAAATATAGAGGGAATTGCATATCACATCTCTAAGGTTCTCAAGAAAATATCAGCCATAAATTAATGATTAACATAAAGACATTAATGTGCAGTTTTCTTGCAGGATGGTTCCACCTCCTCGAATGGGCAGGGTCATTGGGAATCTGTGCAGGCTGGGAAGGTGCCTGTCTATTTTGTACCCTGTGCTGTTTGTGTTATATCCAGATACCCGTATTTTAGTGCCCTCAAGGATTGTCTCTCTTGGTAAGACTTGTTCCTCTATGTATTTCTGCTGGAAATGACTGCAGGTTTTTAATACCTGAATTTGCTTGATGTGGTCAGGACAGCTGTGTGATGCTAAAGCAGTGTTTAGTTTTATGTTAAGGTTGTGTGGGAGAGGAAAAGAAGAAATGCTATGTCAATTTTGCCCAAGACAGTAAGTGCAAATTCTGAATACCAAGGGAATTATTTAGGCTGTTGTCTTCATTTTCTTTGGGGGTTTTTGCTAATGTGTAGGGAATGGATATTTTACAGATATTATTGGTTTTTTTGGAAGAAGGTTAACTAATTTTGCCACTCTTAGGAAAATTGCTTTCAAAGCGTAAAAGCTTTATAATGCACCAAATAAATGTCATAAGAACATGAATATATGTATTAATAAGCAGTTAATGACACTTTAGGGAAATAATCCAAGTCACTGGTAGAAGTAGAGTGGTTTCTTGGGTGTTGTAGAACTAGGAGAGAAATTCTAAGGATATACTGGTTAGAAACAAATACTCTGCAGTGCAGATGATTTAAAAGGTAAGTGTACATGGATCTATCTTGTTATAAAGTAATTTTATTTATTTTGAGGATAATTTATTGTTAAGTTGCTAAGATCTATTTGCATCAATTTTGGATGAAAACGTTCTCACATTAGGGAGCCTCTCTGTGTATGTTGGACATTACTGTGTGTCTTCATTTGCAGACCTGTTGTTCAAAGGTAGAAGTGGTTTTTTTCACTAAATTTCAGTCAAGCTTTCTAGAGTCAAATCTGAATCCAGTTGCAGGTATTTGCTTCTTGTATGTAAACTGAAAGATGTTGGGGTTTTAGGTTGGAGCTTGAGTCTTCTCCTTTGTTCTGCTGGTGCTTGTATCCCAAGCAGATGAGCAAGGGAGCACTCCCTGGGTACCAGCTGAGGTGCATCCTCAGCCCCTAACCTGGCTCCAGACCAAACCTGAGCACTTGTTTCCCCACCCTGTGCACCTCTTCCTCCCTGTGCTGTGGATTTGGATCTTCTTGGAGCACTGACTGGCTTTCTCTGGGTTGCATGAAGAGAGAGCCCTGGAGGAGCAGAGCAGTGCCTTCCTTCTGGGCATTTTAGACATTGGCTCAAAAAGGTTTTGAGATCAGAAATTAGTCACTCTGGCAGCCCTTTTAAGGGCACGTACCTCTGCTCTGTCATTTTTAAAGCATTAGTGAAGGGATTTAATGTGGATAAGGGACTTCAACATGATGGAAACAGGGTGTGCACAGGTCAGTGTGAAATCAAAGTAAATGTTCAGTGAAATAAAAAGGAAATGTTTGTTGTCCTTTCTCCTTTCCTGCCCAGATCACTCCCCCCTCCTTTTATATTTAAGTGGATTACATCAGTCCTTGGTATTGCAAGAACTGATTCACTGCTGCCTTTTATAAGTATCAAATCTCAAGTCGGTGCTAATCTGCATATGGAACTCTTCCAGCTGTGACTGCAGCAGTGGCTACTGTTTCCATCCAGCTTTTATAGTGGGATTCCTGCTGCTTTTATACTGTGAGCTCAGCCTGTGAGAGGACTCAACTCACACCAGCTTTCCACTGGGTG
This sequence comes from Rhabdornis inornatus, assembly GCA_013397075.1. Classification (NCBI taxonomy): domain Eukaryota; kingdom Metazoa; phylum Chordata; class Aves; order Passeriformes; family Rhabdornithidae; genus Rhabdornis; species Rhabdornis inornatus. Next base: position 462,262 of record VWZS01005954.1, read on the forward strand.
GCAAATAGTATGGATTCAGCTTGGAAATTACAGTACTCATTATGGTTTATGTAGAGTATTCTTAAGTGCATAATTTCTTCTCTGAAGTGAGACATCTCTGAGCTGGGAGAATCAATCAATTGGCAAATGGATTTTAAAAGTGCCCACTGAGAGAGAAGTGGGAAAATCTTCAGGGCAACCATGGAAAATTCCAGATGTTAAAGTGTTTCTAGTTCTTGTATCTGTTTAGAGGAGACAGTAACCAGACAGAGTTAACCCTCTAGATCTGCTTCTGCCTCTTCATGGGTATTTTAAACTTAATAATTATTTACAAATTATAATTAAACACCTCTGCCTTGATCACATATAGTAGGGTTTGGCACCTATTTAAAGCATTGATGTCCACAGATGGCTTTTCTCTTTTGGGTCTGCACTGGTTTCTGAGAGGAGTTCAGATTGATCACCACCCTACAATCTAAGCTTAAAGTGATTTGTAAATATGTGAATAATTATAGGGAAGTTCAGCAGGATAATAACCTTCCAGGTTAGTCTTGTGTGTTGTCCTGCTCTTTTAACAGGGGGATTTTTCTCACAGCTGCACAGCTCTTCTCCTTTTTGCTGCTTCATCTGTGAAATGGGACGTTGTGTGTAAGTGGAAGGAGTGGGGAGGGGGGGGAATGCCAGTGACAGCTGAATTTAGTGTTGGCATTTCCCATGGTACTGGAAACTCAACTGTTTAGGTTTCCGTTTTTTTGGTTTTTTTTTTTTTAATTTCCTTTTTCTTGATAGTACTTAATGGCTTATTTCAGAATGTCTGCCCTTCTGGTTTTGTTGTCTTGGGTTTTTTTAGGAAGTGTTTCGCTGTGCCAGAGTACACTAGGGTGGAGAGGTACCAGTTTTCTTTATTTTGGTTGTACTACTGAAATGTTTCCATGTGGCATGAAACAGCTGCTGGGGTGTGTGGCTGTTCTGAATACAACATAAACAATTGCAGCCAAGACTTCTATGAGATATTTAGTGTAGTGCCCTGTATAGCTGGAGATGTTCTGACTTTCTGGGATATTACAAAGCACTGACATTGTATTTCTGTAAACCAGAAAGGGAGTTATTGTGTGTCATCGGTGACCAATGGATTAAAAAAATCTATTTAAGTGTTTTCATTGCTTGAATGTACTCAGGTAGCACTGCCTCTTATACTTAACAGATAATAACACCTTCAACAGCACGCTTGTATCCTTGGCATGCTGCAGAGGTGTTTTGTAGGATGCTTCAACTGGTTAATCATTCTCCAGTCAGGAGTTCTGAAAGCACTTGCTGGTGGACCTCAAACTGCCTATTTCTAGTGTGTAGCCCTTTCATTGTGATACTTAGTGCAAGAATGCTGTTTTTCCTGAAGATCTGATGTTGAAGTAGCATCTAAAGGGGTTCTGCTTCCATTCAGGATGGCTTTTTGCAGCAAAAGGTTTCCTTTTCCTCCAGAATTCTGTGCATAGATTATTTTCTTCAGTATCTAAGTGCACAGAATTGCTTGTAGGTGAGGTGGTACTTGTTTTCAGTCAGAAAAATCACCAGAACTATTATTTTTACATAAGTATTTCTAGATAAAATCCAGGTTCCTAAACTTTTTCAAGTGGCAGAGTAGAAATCACAACTGAATACTGAACCAAGCTGGGATGTACAGGCAACATCAAGCTATAAATCCATGTAGGTGCTTTGAACTGCAAGGGAATCTGCAAGTTGTCATCATGGTAATGAAGGTCTTTGTATTCTGTGCCATTAATTTTATAACTAATTTCCATATTGCTAGCACAGCGTGCTTCCAAATCCAGAACATTTTGTGTGGGGTGTGTCTGCCTTTCTCCAAAGCAAGCAGATGTGCACCTGAATGGTTTCACAGCACGGTGGCTGTTGGATTATTCTACATTTTTTGAAAAGGTTCAGTTTAACTTGAGAGGTTTTGGCACTTTGCACATGTAGTATTACCTCAGTCTGTTACACTGCATGAAAAGTGAAATATTCCTGGCAGTAATCTCCTGGATGAACTCCTGTCTTGGATGGATGAATAGGCTCCGTTCAAACAGTAAATCTTCCAACCTGTGTATTCATCCTTTCAGCTGCCTTGAGAAGAGGTGGAAGTATGAAAATAGCTCCCAGCACTGAGGCAGTACAAAGGGCCTATTCTCAGCTGCTCTTGCTTTCTGAAACACCTGGCTGTGGACAGTTAATAGCAGTAATGAAAGGTTCATAAACTCCTTAGCTCTCCTCTTGAGTGCTTCAGAGATTACTTCATTTATTTCTGCAGACATTTGCAGTGCAGAGCTGTCAGCTGCCGTTGGGCTGCATTAATGGGCACCATGTCCTGATTAGGGAGCTCTCAAATAGGAAAATGGTGAATTTAAATATTTCATTTAAAAGTGCAGTAATAATACATGACAGAATATGTTTTTTTTCCTGAAATCTAAATGCTGTACACAAATATGGTGTCCGGGATCCTTATATATCTCTTGACCTACTCAGTTGCTTCCTTCCTGAAGAGCAAGTGTTCTTCTGCAGGAAACCAGTAGAACTGCAAACCAAAGTAAAACCTCCAGGGAGAAGACAACCATATTCAGTTCCTAGTTTCTGTATATATAGATTTGCCAGCCTACATGTCTGATTTTGTAAATATTTAGGGGTTTTTGCTATAAACGTGCAAGTGAATCTTCTATTGAACAAAATGCCCTTTGTGACCACAAATATCTAACTTGGTAATTGTTACATTTCAGAAATGCTGTGGGAGTTAATAGTTTTCAGTCTTGATTGTGTGTATGTTTAAATGTTCCAGAATTTATTTGGTGTATCATATAAACCATGTGACCTTTGTTAGGGTAATACAGTTTTAAACCAGAAACATTTGGCAGTGTCCATACAGGCCTAAGCCTTATGCTAAATATGGCTCTTGCATATGCAGTCAAACTCAGGTCTAGAACCTCTTTTCCTCTGGTGCTGTTTTCCATCTCAGAGCTGGTGTCTGGTGCTTAGGATGGGAGGAACACCAAGGCAGTGTTGCAGCTGTGGGTTTTGGTTCCTCAAGCAGTCCTATAAGACACTTGCTATAGCTACACCTCACCATCTCACCTCTCACGTGGTTTCCTTTGGCCATCAAACCACTGTGCTGTGTCCTCTGATGGATATAATGCAGCAATATTTTATGCATGGGAGTACAAAAAAATCCTGCTTCTGACACAACAGCATCATTAAAATTTAATGAAGCTGCTCAAGTAGCTAATAAATTAGAAATTAATTAGCTGAAATAATAGCTTCATTACGCTTAATAATTTTTTTCTAGATTATCAGCAGAAAGTTTTTTGTGTTTGCATGTTACTATTGATAAGTAATTTCCTACCATTTAATTACAGCTTACTAGTGCAGCTACGACCTTTCAGGGATTTAGATGTCGAGGAGCACATAAAAGAATTTGCAGCAAAGCTGTTTTTAATCCCCAGCCCGCCACCAGGACCACTCCACTTGGTAATTACTCCTCCTGAATTTCATAATGATTTTAACATTATGTCTTCTAAGATACTAAGATGCTGTTTTCAATAAACTGGGTGGCATCCATGAGTGTCAGGTCAGAGATTACATCGTGATGTGAAACTGATATCAATACCTGTGCTTTAAAAATCAGGCTATGCATTATTAGTAGAGAGAATGACAGTGTGACCAGGGTTCAGGCTGGAGTGCTGGCATACCACTCATGTTCTTTAGTTTTTAATATTCCTCTGGGAAGGCTTTTACTCATGCCAACTGTTTGTGGTCTGAGATGATGCCTGGGCAGGTCTGGGAGCAGCAGAACAGTGTGCAGTGGATGAAATGTTGAGTTGGCTCCTGCCTGGATAAGACCAAGCTGAGAGGCGAAACTCACATCAACATTTGTATTCCGTGCTCTGTATTTGTTGCTTTCTGAGCCTTCCCAAGTCAAGCCAGATGTCAGCTGGGTCAGTGATTTCAGCACACACTCTGTTATCTACTGCAGTGGCTGCTAGGGAAGCAGAACTTCAGCCATGAACTTCTCCTTAGCTGCTTTCCTTGACCCTGGGATGAGGGGTTAGGAGTGGAGGAAAAATAGCTTAGCTGGAAAATGTCTGAGTGATTGGCTAAGCCAGCTGTGAGTGCTGAAATATGCAGCACGTGCAGGACCCACCCCCAGAGATTTGAGCTGAAGTATGTGAAATACTGAGAAACCTCATTCCTTTTGGCTTGTTTTATTTTCTTAGCATGACAACCTATGCTCACTTATTTTGTTCATATTTTTTCTATTTCCTGTATGAATTTTATCAGTAGTTTCAGTTTCCCAGTTGTATCTACAAATATAAATTTAATTATTTTGTTATGCTTATACAAAATCAAGTTTAATTCTGTTAAAAGATGTTTCTAAAAAATTTTTACTGATCAATCACCCTATGAGAATGAGAGGAGACAAGTCCATATTATTAATCTTTCAAACTAGTAATTATGTCTTTGAATATTTCCCTCTTTTTATTTCACTTTTCTGCAATATGCAAATACCTGTCTTCTTGATCTCAATTAAAGTTAATATTTTATAGTTGGAATTAAAATCTTGAATTAAATGCACTGTGGAAACATTTTCATTAAGGAGTAAACAGAAACCATCTGCTATTACAGGTATTTCATATGAAACCACTTCAAATAATAATTCCTTCACGAGAGGATCCAGACAGTCCAATTATTGACTTGGATCTCCATCTTCCGTTGCTGTGTTTCAAGCCAGAGCAGGTGCTGCAGGTAAAACTAACTAATACTTTTAAATGTTTTAGAGATTGACAGTATTGGTAATTTGTAGTGTAGGAAAAAATCAAGATATTTATTTACTCAAAAAACTTTATAAACCCAGGAATTCAGAGTGGTCTTAGTTCGGAATATTAGAGCTATGGCACAATAAACTATACTTCTTCTTAAGATATTTTGTTATTTGCAGATCAGATTAGATTAAGGCATGTTGCATTTCTTTGCCTGTGGTTTAGAAATAGGTGCTAAATTTCTTAAAAATATATTTTAAAATACAACTACCCAAGCCAATTGACAGATTATAGTTTGAATTTTCACTACATGCATTTCTACAAGATTTGTAAGAATATTTTCATGTTTAAGAAAAGGGCCTGTGGGAAGGATTGATGACAATTGGTATTCTCATACAAATAAGGTGTAAATGGTGTATAAAGACAAGAAAATACAAAAGGCTGTTTGAATTTTTTCAGTGCTCCACAGACTCTTAAAATAATATTGGCTGGAGTGTCATTTTTTAGGTATCCTGATCCAACTCCCTGCTCAAAGGCCACCCGTGAAGTTAAATTAGGTTGTTTAAGGTCATCTGTATTATCTGAGACCTCTCCTCAATCATGAGAGTTGGCAGTTTTGCCTTATTTTTTTGGGTTTTGCCCACACGTGCATGTTATGAGTAAAAGTATCACAAATCCTAAATGGTGCAGCTGATGCATCTTGAAATGGACATGATTTCATTTTATAAATCTATAAGGTAGTTACTAAAAGAGAAAGTTTTATAGTTGACTCTCACAAACAGATGAAATGATTACATTTCTAGTGTGTTCTAGATACCTCTTTGCAAATATTTAACATTCTGAGTTTTTTTTTCCAGATTATGACCTGTATTTTGACTGAGCAGAGAATCGTTTTCTTCTCTTCTGACTGGGCTCTGCTGACACTTGTTGCTGAATGCTTTATGTTGTACCTTCATCCTCTCCAGTGGCAGCACACTTTCGTGCCTATTCTGTCCCGGCAAATGCTGGATTTTGTGATGGCTCCAACGTCTTTCCTCATGGGATGTCACATTGATCATTTTGATGAAGTGAGCATGGTATGTTTTACACCATTGCCGCTCTTGATTTTTACTTACAGTGCATTTGTCCCCTTCCATATTAGAGCAGATTAGATTACTAAGTTACATTTGTTAAGGCAGTTGCATTTATTTTTCTTGAATGTAATTGTTTAGTTATCCATACAATTTTCTACTTGTGGAAAAACTTTCAGTCTTTTTCTAGTTTACCTCCTTGATGAAATTAATTGTTTGAGGAGTATGTAAATGAGAAGTAAATATTTTTACAATATATGTACAGTCATTCTATTTTCTTTTGTTAAAAGGAAGGTGAAGATTTAATCCTAATTACTATAGATAATGGACATATTTCTCATTCAAAAATGGTTGAAGAGGAACTTGAGATTCCAGATGTTCCAGCACAAGCAGCAGAAACTTTCATAAAAAGGTGACAAGATCTTGAAGATGTGTTTATCTTAGTGCATAAATCATGCTTGATACTCCAAGTTTTGTGTTATTTATTATTATAATATTTAATTCATATAAACCCCATTGTAAAAGGGCAAATTGAAAATTTCAGTTAATTAGTATAGAAGTGGCTTTAAGCAGTCATAATCACCAAATTATTCTGCAACAACTGGAATGCTTGTTTCTTTTTTATTATGGATACAGATTATACTCTGAGCTTTACAAAGACCTGAGTGCACTGTGATTTAATTGAGTGGTACTCCCTGGAATCTTGTTAGCTTGTCAGCACTTGTAAATCAATCTTACACTTCTCTAGCTGTAAGATGCATGGGCCTAAATGACTTTTTTTTTAAAGGTATGAAAAAAATTGCTGGTGTTAGGATGTAAGTTAATAGTTTTCTTCTGTGTGTAGAGTGGAGGGTCTGCAGCTGCACTTTGACCTGGAGCTCTGCCATCTCCGAGCCAGCACAGACCTTGGTGAGCTCCAAACCCGCAGGAGGGCTTGGCAGCAGAAACTCAACATGGATGTGCAGCAAGCCATGCTGCAGTTAATTGTTAATATCTTCAGGTAATGGGTTAATACTGGGTGTCGTATTTTCTGTTATAAGAGCATGTGGTACTGGTTAAGACACTTTAAGCATCAGTGAAAATATTCTCTTACTTTGTAGGTATTTTGTAGAGCTTAGCTTTTGTTAGGGAATATTAGAAGGAGCCTGATGGAATATGAGTCATTGCTGTTTTGATGTATATATACATTGCTAGAATATCTTAGATAAAACTCTTCTGATTTTGAGCTTGTCTTTTGTGGGAAGATTTCAGGAAGAGAAGTGCAGTCCTTGGAAAAGCTTAGGGCCCAACAGGGATATCAGTCAAGTTTTGGTCACTCTTGTTAGAGGCACATGAATTCAAACCAGGACAGAGTAGAAGAGCTGAAAGCAGGAACAAGAGTTTAGAACACCTGGGTGTGTTTGGACTGAAAATGGATGAGATACCTGAAGAGTGTAATACCTGAGAATGAAGGAGGGAGAGGTCAAGGACAAAGTGTTGGCACAAGAAGGGACACTTGGCCAGGAGCTGGACTCGATGATCCTTGTAGGTCCCTTCCTACTCAGGGTATTCCATAATTCTGTGGTAAGAAATGTGGTGTATTGGCTGTGTTTGAGGCTGGGCTTCTTCCCTTTGGATCAGCTACTGAATTGCTCATCAGCTACTGAAAGTGTCAAGGAATTCTCCTTGACACTTTCAGTCAGAAGGTGCTGGGTTAATTTATAGAGTCCAAATACAAAGTGTCTGTTATTGGATGAGCTTAAGGAATGTGCCTGCAAGTGCCTGGACCCTCCAAGAAGGACAGAGTAGCTGCTGGGTGTGGAAAATAGAACAGCCTTTACAGATAGCTGATTATGGAAACTGAAATGCATTTATTTCCACAGTGGGATTTTGTGGATTTCAGTGTTTGGCAACGATAATTCCAGACAAAGATGAGGAGAAATGCATTTTTGCTCATAACAGCTTGAACTCTTTAATGCACTAAACATTTGGCTGCAAAAAATGAACAGATGCTTTGCTCTTTAAGAGATAATATGTGTCACAAAGGGGCTGATTCTTTTGCTTTCTTTCTTCTTTCCTTCAAACTTTCTTTGTTCTTTTTTTCAGCCTTGTTTCTTCTATCTTCTAACTCTACCAGCATCCAGGAGTGAAGGAAAGTAACTCTCCAGTGCAGTTGTGCTGCCGGTTCTGTCTTCAGCAAAGCATTGTAGTGATTTTGTATGTGTGGAAGTTCCATGTTTAAAGCTAAATTATATAGAATTACATAGAACTGTGTACTTTTATTGACCGTACTTTTTCCTTACCGCATATGGTTGGATAAGCTGTTAACAAGATGTAGTAAGAACCCTGTTTTTCATGTGTCTGTTACAGATGCAGTGTGATGGGACAGTGTGAGGTCAGGTCACATCTTTCAAATTGCCCATGATAGGTGCACTTGTCTTTTGTGCTCCAGTGGGTTGTGTGTGATTCAGAAACTGTGTATGTAAATGGAATTCCAGGATTGGAGCCTAAGTCATGATTTACACAGATTCTCCTTCATGGTTTACTAAATCTTAGACTGTATGTGAGTTTGGCAGCAGGTAGCCTACCTTTTGTGTAAGAATTTGAATTATTTTTTCTATGATTCAGTAACACAGACTTTTTCACTAAAACTGAGTTTGCCTCCTAGTACTGCAATACTGCAGCACATTTCTATTTTGTTGTCTGATGCTGCAGCATATTTCTAGTAGTACCAGTGGGCTGCTGCTATTGCAAAACTACAACTTGCTTACAAATCTTCAAGCAGATTTATCTATTTATATATTTTTGTCTCCAGGGAGGTAAAAGGCCATCTAAATTACGAACACAGGGTATTTTTGCAAAACTATTGCAATATTGCAAAACTATAACTTGCTTTCAAATCTCCAAGCAGATTTATCTATTTATTTATTTATTTTTGTCTCCAGGGAGGTAAAAGACCATCTAAATTACGAACACAGAGTGTTTAACAGTGAAGAATTTCTGAAAACAAGGGCAATCGGAGACCAGCCATTCTACAAAAAGGTAAATTCAGTGTTGTGATTATCTGCTATTAATAAATCTATTTTAGAATTTTAGAATTAATACCAATATCTGGAAATTTAAAGGTAACAAAGTGATAAGTCCTACATGAGAAATAGTGTTTATTGGATAAAGCTTCCAATATGTGCAAACATTCTTAAAAACAAACAGACTAAAAGGAAAAACTAAAAGGAACCTCTTAATATATCCTAAGGAGAGAAGTTGATTGGAAATCTTTTGACCAGGATTTCAGATTAATAGAAGTAATTAAAATATTTTCAGCAGCAATCTCTAATGCTATTAATGAAATGGTGGCAATTTTATGAATTGAAATTTAATATTAGTTTAAAATTCATATGTACATATTTAAGAAGGGCTTTGAGCAGTTGACTCAAATACCAAATAGCAAAGTGGCAGGTTTGCTTTCAAGTGAATCTTAGAAAGTAACACACTATGGAGTAGTTACTAGTGGTGTCTGGGATTATATTAAGAAAACTCAAAAAAATCCATTAGAAAGGACCAAAATTTGGAATCTCCTGGACATACAATTGCTAGCAAAATATGCCACCTACTGGAGGAATAGTGGAAATTGGGAATCCTAATGCTTTTGGAGATGCTGTTTTGCTGTTTTATATTGGACATTGCAAGTGGATTAGTAAGAGGCATTTGAACATTTCTATAATAGACATGTTGTATTGCCTGAAATCTCAGATTTCACCTTGTTTAACTGTGCAGAGATGAGAGGTGGTGGCTTTCCCTCTTTTTAATTCACATCTGGCATTTTTTATTGTGTCCTCTATCCTAAAAGTAGTAATTTGACCTTTTAGAAGTTATTTCTGGATAATACCACAATAATTACCTGAGCAGGGTACAATTTTGGGGGTTATCAGAAAAAAAGATGATTCACTTGTCTTTTCAGTATGATGACATAATGTTAATTTAGAGTGCCCCCAAATTCTTATTCCAAACCATAGACAGTATAATCAGCACTTAGTTTAGGTAGAAAAGATTATGCTAAACGTGTAGCTCTGTTTTGCTCAGTATTTCTCATTTTTGTTTGGTTTCATGTCTTGGAGGGCAGTTTGAGATTACTGTTTGCCACTAATCAAAAGCAAATATCATCAAAGTCCAGAAGGTGAATGGAAAATTTAATTTTCTCTTGAAGGTTTCAGTCTTTTTATTTTTGTGATTGCTAAATTGGAAGGTCCCAGTTTTGCATGTGTAAAGGTAATAAAAATGAACAAAACATGGTAATAAAAATGTAAATTTATAAATGATCCACAGTTAACTCCTTTTGTCTCACAGGTTTTAGAGACCTACATGTTTCACTCTTTCCTTAAAGCTCGTCTGAACAGAAAGATGGATGCTTTTGCTCAGCTTGACTTGAGTACCCGGTCTGAAGAGGACAGGTACAGTTTTCTCATTTCTTATTCTGATTTTGAATCTTCTGTTGGTATCAGTGATAAAAGTCCTTTTGACTCTATTAGTATGAGATCAGGTCATCCATAAAAAAGATTATGATTTAATTGTTAACTCAATTATGATTATTGTAAAAGGGTTACATGAACAGATGGCTGTTGAAATTGTAGATGTAATGCTTTGATACAAAAAAGAAAAAAAAAAACAGACAGTAATTTAGTGCATATGTATACTGAGTTCTTGTTGGAGCCCAGAAACCTGAGATTTTTGAGCTTTCTGTGCTTTCTGGCACTGACCCCCTGGAGAACACTGCTTTTGACTTGAGGCTTTGGAGAAGGCTTCCAAATTTGAGTGATGGAGTTAGAGTCACGGGTGTGTAGTTAAAATAGAAGTGTGTGATTTCACTTGGTGAAGAGTTTTGAATTTGAGGTTTTTAGAATATAGTAATAGGTATGGGACATGATGGAGGGTTTTGGGTGTTGTCTCCTTTCTGTCTTCTTCCTTCTTCATGATTTCAGATAGTAGTTTCTGGTTGGACAGTTAGTGCTGCACTGCGGGTCACAGGAGTTTGGTTATTGGGTTAAAAGTATAAATAATATAGGTGTTAGTTCTTTATTGTACTGTTTAGCTTTAAAAGACCTTGTAACTAGCTAAATTCACCTCCATTTTGCTCACTTTTAGCTGGTAGCTAGAAGTGTTGCAGAACTCTCTGTACTTTAGATAAGATTTAATAAACAAGCAGGACCAAACACAAGAAAATTTGTCTCCTTCGTGTTTTTAATCCTGACTCTGAGCGAAGACAGAAGAAAATTAAGACAAGCCACTAATTAAGTGTGCAGTTACCACATTTACAAGTTCTGAAACTAGTAATGTGTTATTTTTATTTTCCTCAGGTTAGATTTGATGTTTCCCACCCCCAGAAGGCTGACAATAGAGAAAATGGCTTCCAAGCGCATCAGTGCGGAGCACAGGGCCAGCCGGCGCATGGTGATCAGCATGCCCAACCTGCAGGACATCCAACTGCCAGAGGGGCCCACCAGGAACTCCTCACTTCGAAAAGTGGCAACAGGTGTTGGTAAGGGAAGATTGTGATGGACAAAGACACTTCTGCTGTCTTTTGGGGTGACATCACTGAGTAATTGTCACAGAAAGACAGTCAGCTGCTCGGAAGAAAGGATGGGTTGAGTCACTTTGAGCTGGAGCCTGTCTGTGCTTCCCCTTGCTTATGAAGTCAGTCTGTAGCCTGCTGTAAGTTTTGCTGGACCTCAAAAGAGTGATTAGTCCCATGGGATTGATATTGGAGAATTGATTCCTAAGTCCTCACCCACTTTATATCCAGTTCTCTACTACCTTTAATTTAAACACGTGCTTAAGCTTACCACTGTTCAGAAAGAACTCCATGAGGAGTTTTTTCCCTTTTTTTTTTTTTTTTAAACCTTTCCAGAATTGATGGTATCTGATTAGGGAATATTCTCATAATAGGGGTGATGGATACAAAAATGTATTTGTGTCCCTAGCACAGCTGTAATCCTTCTTGTTTCTTGTAATTGCTGCAATGGGGATTCTGTTTGTTGTTTGTAGTATTGCTGGTTGTGAAGATATTTACACGTCTACTCCTTTCCCTGATCAGTGTACTCTCTTGGTATTTGTTTCTAGCTATGAGAACACCCTCCAAATCCATCACCACGTTCAAAATCCCCGAAATTCACTTTCCTCTGCTGTTCCAGTGTGTTCACTCCTACTACACAGACTTCTTCAACCACCTCAGCAAAGCTATCAGTACCTTACCCCCTGAGAACTCTGCGTTGCTGGCAAGGTACTTCTACCTCCGGGGCCTTGTTAGCTTGATGCAAGGGAAACTACTAAATGCACTTTCTGACTTTCAGAACCTAGAAAAAACAGACTTAAGAATTTTCCCTACTGATCTTGTAAGAAAAATAGTGGAGACCCTGCCTCGCTCAGAGCGCTTGCAGGCAGACCGCAAACCTGAGCTCAAGAGGCTGATAAGTCGAGTGATGGAAAAACAAAGGGAAGTTCTGAAAACAGATGACCACGTAAAAAATTTCGAATTGCCAAAAACGCACATGCAGCTGGATGATTTTGTGAAGAGAATTCAAGAGTCTGGGATTGTCAGGGATATAGACACTATCCACCGGTTATTCGATGCCCTGACAGTAGGTGAGTATGAGGTTATTGGGGGTGTTTTGATTATTATTTAGCATTGTCACATGAAAAAGGGAGATTTACTCAAACCTTTAGTGTTGCTTGGTCTGTCAGTGCCCTGGGAAAGCTGAGCCCCTTGTGCCTGACCAGTCTATCTGTGTTCCATTGTGGGGACCCTTCACTGAGCAGCTGCTGCATGGAGGGAGGTTCCACTGATTTGTCCAGGGTCACCTGCCAAACAGAGAGACTCCTCCTGGGTGTCCTTTACCCACTGCCAGCACCCTTGCAGGACTCACATTAACAACTTAAAGAACATTCTCTATTAGTAAAATTATCAGGGGTTAAAATTTGAGAATTGCTGGTTGTAATATCTGACTGCAAAAATACATTTAAAGTAATATGTTAATTCAAAGCCTTATATGGACAAGCTCTAATCCCCAGTAAGAGCCAGCTTGAAATAATGATTCAGTGTGCATAGAGTGTGATTCTTTCTCAGTAGGTGTTCCTATGGGGGAGAAGGCAGGTTCCGCCTGTTGACTGATCCCAGAATTTATATGGAGTCTTCTCTAACTTCTTGCCATTCTTAACTCACTTTTATACTATTCCTTTACGTTTAGGTGGAGCTGGAGTGACTTTAGTCACACATTTTACTCAGTGAGGGGTGGTTGTACCTTGGGGGGAGTATCTCAGGGTAGTGCCTGAGGTAACCTTGGGATGGGGACATACGCCTAGAATGTATATACTTATATGCACAATAAAGAGCCACAATTTAACAGTTACTGTCTTTCTAAACTTGTCTTCCTGTACAAATCTGTGTAATAGTTTCTCACACTAAAGGATTTTTAAAAATTTTTTAGGACAGCAGAAACAAATAGATCCTGAAACATTCAGAGATTTCTACAACTATTGGAAAGAAACTGAAGCAGAAGCTCAAGAGGTGAATCTGCCACCAGCAGTAATCGAGCATCTAGATAAAAATGAATGTGTCTACAAGTTATCCTGCTCGGTTAAAACCAACTATGGTGTAGGGAAAATAGCTCTGACCCAGAAGCGCTTGTTCCTGTTGACTGAAGGAGGCCGCCCTGGCTATGTCCCAATTACTGCTTTCAGGGATATAGAGGTGAGCACCAACTTCCTGTCCTCTGGCATGCCTGTGGATATAGGTTGTGTCCCATTCTTCAGAATGAGCTGGCTCTCAACATAAAGTTTCAGTAAGGGGAGTAGGAAACAGTGCTGAAGTCACTATGTGAGTGATTAGGTAAAATTCTGGGGGTTTGGAACAAAAATTTTGTGACTGAAAATCAAGAGATTATAACCTGAGAGAAATGTGCAGAATGCAGCACATAGGATATGGAATAAATAAGCTTCATAACATGAGCATTAAATGTGCTCATGTGACTGAGGTATCAGTGGGTCAGCTTATATCCACTGTGGAGCCAAGGCTGTATGATGATGTTTAAACTTATTTTCATAAATCGAGCTCTGCTTAATGGTGTGTATGGACAACTGAAATAATTAGCTGTAATTAGAGAAAGCTGCCCTGTGGGCTGAGTGCTGAATCTTATCTGTTATTTGGGTACATTCTCTTTGTTTTCTTTTTCCTGTAACTTTCCAGGATGTTAAGAGCACTACTGTAGCTTTCCTTCTTTTGAGAATACCTACTCTGAGGATTAAAACATTACATAAAAAAGAAGTCTTTGAAGCCAACCTTAAAACTGAGTGTGATCTCTGGTACCTGATAGTGAAAGAAATGTGGGCTGGAAAGAAAATGGCATATGATCACAAGGTATATAAATATGGGAATTTGTAACCAAATAATATGAAGAATGTGCTTTCTGTTTCTTTTCTAAATAATTTATACACTAATCTTAGAATTTCATGGTGCTTCTCTCCCATGAAGAAAGATCCATCTTGGAAATGGATATCCATCCTATGTCTGCTGTGTCTTTTCGTATGGTTTTGTTTGCATATTCTGTATCAAGGTTGTGTCAGATCTCAGGTATTCCTGTAATAACACTGGCTTCTGACTCCCTGCTCCAAGACCTGGCTTGGAATATGGGATGTGGGAGTGGGGTCTGACAGCAAGTGACAGGAATTGTGCTGCAGGGCAGCAACTGCCTGGTGCTTGTGCTAAGCATGACACGTGTTGAGATTTTGAGCATGGTGTCTTGTGAGAATAATAAGCAATAGATAAACTACAGTAGGACTTCTGTCTTTAGGATCCTCAGTATATCCAGCAAGCCCTGACAAATGTTCTTCTGATGGATGCTGTGGTTGGTGCCCTGCAGTCCTCCAAGAGCATCTATGCAGCCTCTAAACTGTCTTATTTTGACAGGATGAAAAATGAAGGTCAGTCATAGCAATGCTACAAAGCCTGCTGGTTTTCATAATTTCTTTCTGCTTTTTCAGTGTGTATTCTGTTTTTCAAACTGGTTATGTGTAGAAATACAAGAAGACATTAGCCTGATTGCACTTTCACAAATGCAATTTATTTAATAGCAAGTAGGAAGTTTAGGGTTTGTTCTTCCTTTTTTTTCCCATTTTATCCACCCCCCCTTTTTCATTTTGCTTTGCTTTGCTTTGTTTTGTTTGTTTGGCCTTGGTTTTTGCTTCTGTCTCCATGATTTGCTTCTGTCTCCATCTTGGATGCTGTATTTTTGTCTTGGTTTTTTAGACTCTGTGGGTGGTAGATGTTTCTGCTACCAGAATTCATACAAGTGGTGTTTGGGCTCTGTGCTAAAGCTAGAGGGAAAGAGAAGTGAGAAATGCAAATGAATGGTGTAGAATTGTTATTTCATAAGAATTGTAGTTCTATTCTAGGCTTAAGTGTGCACTTCATTACCTTCTAAAAATATATTTTAGTGCCTATGATGGTCCCCAAAACAACTTCAGAGACGCTAAAGCACAAGATCAACCCCTCGGCTGGTGAGACATTTCCGCAGGCAATAGATGTCTTGCTTTATACTCCAGGTAAGATGATGTGTTGCTCTCTTTAGGTTAGCCCAGCTTTAATTAGCCTATAAAGCACATTATTTTATAAGACCTGGTATTATGCCTGCCTGATGTGTTCACATTCTGACATGGGTTGGTTGTGTGTTGAATACTAAACCAGAAAAATAATTTTAAAATAACAGTAATGTTGCATATTAAGATACTCCAAGGCATAGTTTTCACTGTCTTTATTTGCCTTTCTCTGCACATGTGCCTTATCACAGACTCCAATTCTGTGTTAATGGGCTGATTTCTCATTAAGATTTCTGGCTCACTTACTGAGCTGGGTGGATGGATGGATGATGCTCCCCTGTTGATCAATATTCATTGTTAGGTTTTTATTTTTCAGTAGAGTCCTGTGGAGGAGTTAGTTTGAACCACAGTGCAAGGAACAGTGTGGGGGGTGTTGGATTCAGTGGTGCTTTTCTTTCTTTCTTCATAGTATGAGAGGCTTTGATGGAGTGGACAAGAGTGAGTGGATTTATTAGTTGTATTTATAGGGCTTAAAAGCCTTCCTGCAATCCCAGTGAGCTCAGCTCTTAGTCATTAATGAAAGAGATTATCTCTGCTCTGAGCATCTTTGGAGTATAAGATTAAATCATTGGGTGAACTCAGCAAACAGATGATAACAAGGACAAATGCATTGTGAGAACTGTGTCAGTCAATAACTGATGATGTAAATTCCAGAAGATGCATTTCATTGCAAACCTGCTCTGCCTAATAATGGCTTTGCCACAGGTCTCCAAAGGTATTTTGTTTTCTTTTACCTCTCTCATCTTCTCTATTTTATTTCTAGGGCATCTTGACCCTTCGGAAAGACTGGATAATGCTCATCCAAAACTCTGGTGTGCTTTAAATGAGGGGAAGGTGGTGGTTTTTGATGCCTCTACCTGGTCTATCCAGCAACACTGCTTCAAAATGGGCCGCTCTAAACTGGTAAGACTGGCACAGGATCACAGTCCCTGCTTCAGCTGGGTGTGGTTTTGTTGCTGTGGCCTGTCTGACCCCAAATCACATCGTTCCTTAAAAGTTGTGGAGTTGTTTGTGCTTCAGTTAACCTGAAAAAGTGCAGATTTTCTAGAAAAGCTGAAAGGAGGTTAAATGGATTAATAATAAGTCAACTGGTGAGAAATGATGGATTGGACTTGGGAGGGACTGATGGATTCTTGAGGCAGAAAAGCAGGGTTGAAACAGTTGAGGAGAAAGAGTTAAAAGAGAGTTAACCCAAAGAGAAGATGAGAAGGGGAATCCTAGGAACAGATAAAAATTCACCCATACTGAAGAACTGGAGATTGGGAAGAGGTGTAAAGAAACCAGGTAGATGCTATTGAAGGAGATAGAGCTCTAAAAGAGTGTCTCAACCAGCAGGTGAAAGGGAGTGAAAGACCACCTGAAAGAGTAACTCTGTGAAAAGGGAATCTCAACCAGGCGTGCAGCCTGGGTGAAAAACACACAGGAGAGAGAACACACAGGAAAAGGGACTGGACATGTCACTTGTCTGAAAGACAAAAGATATCAGTGTGGATGAGTGTGGGAGAGAGTCAAAAAGGGAGGGGTAAAACTGGTGGTGAAGAGCTGGGTGGAAGAAATATAGAATTCCAAAAGAGTCAGATACCTAAAAGAAGACAAAAAAAGTTCAAGTGATGGCTGGAGGGAGATAAATGAAGTGTGTGTGATGGAGGGGAAAGGACATTCCAGAGACAGTAGAGGAGACAGTATTTTCTTAAACACTACTTTTAGCTGAAGTAGTAAGTGTGGATGTATTGGACAATTAGGTTGGTTTCCAATTCAGAGGAAAGGAGCACACTAATTTCTGTGGTTCCCCTGGCCCTCTGTAACTTTTACTTTGTTTAGGCCAGGAAGCACACCTTTAGTTAGCCCCTAAGATAAATTATTAATCCTATTTACTGAAGGATAAACTTTGCAGAGAGATCTGTTCTCTCATTATTTATAGAGCAGAGCAAAGGGTAGAACACTGGAGAGCCAAGTCTTCATTTCCTACAGTGATCAGCAAACTGTAGCATCTGAATACAGGCTTTTCTATGTTACATTAAAGACTGATTTCTCTTCTAGGCTTTATTTAACCCAGCTTTTTCCCCCCAGACTTGCATGGTCATGGTGGAACAGAGTCAAGTGTGGATTGGTTCTCAGGACTCCATTATTTATATCATCAACACCCACAGTATGTCTTGTAATAAACAACTGAATGATCATCGCTCTGATGTTACAGACATCATTGTGGAGAAGAAGAATGGAACACCTAGGTAGATCTAATTTGATTTTCCTAGATGAAAGGAAAGAATTTATTGTTTTAAATGGGAGGGTTTATCCTGCTAATAAAGTCTTCATTTAGCTCATTTTTGTGGCTCCCATATTGTGTATGTCAACTAAGCATTTCCTTTTTAAATAAAGAGCACTGTGTAGTTTGGAACAAAGAGGATAAAGGAATGCTGTTTCGGATGAGGATGAGAACAGCCAGGAACTGGCAGCATCCAGTGGAGAATTGATACAGATGCAGTTTAAAGACCACTTCACTTTTGCTCTGAGCACGTTGTTGACTACATGTTTATAGCAAGCTTCTGGATTTTTCCTGCCTGTTTATAAAAGAAATAATACATTTATTGTTCTGTTCAGGCAAAATGCTTTTGATCTTTTGGTAGCAGTGGGAAGAGTGTTGGCTGAAGATCTTAACCCGCTGTCCTCCCATGGGAAAAGCAACTCCAGGGTCAATAGGTCTGCCAGGTGTTACTGGGTTTCAGGAAGAATTTGTTTAAGTGTTGTTGGAACCTTCTGAAAAAGGTTTGCTCATTCTAAGACAGCAAATGTTAAATGTAAAAAGAAAAGGAATAGTATAATTTGTTTTCTCAGGTGCAGTAACACATAAGAACAGTTTGAGATATTTTTGGTCTAACTCGAGAAAATCCATCAGGCAACATTGTTAAGAGGAATTATAAGGAATGTTTTGTTGTGCTCTGCTCCTCATGCATAATGTAATGTGGTCTCATTCACTGAGCTCTGAGTTAGCCTGCAGTGTTTCTAGTTGATACAGAGTTTATAAAGGATAATCTTGAAGGTAATTAAAAAATGAATGTTAATTTGGCTTAGTGTACAATTGGTTATTTTGCAAGTAAGTCTCTTCTGTGTGTGCACTCTTTTCTGAACATGAATGCACACTATACTTGTTTATTTTTTTAATCTGTGCCAACAGCGAAGCATATTCCAGCAGTTTAGATGGAATGGTGATTGCTTGGAACATCAGCACTCTCAAAGTGAACCGTGTCTTTCAGCTGCCCTGCCAAAATCTCACCTCTATGAAGCTTCATGATGACCAACTGTGGTGCTGTAAGTCCCTTCCACAAATCATAATAATTACAAAAATCATCTTTATAAAGAAACAAGACAGTTATTGAATGTTCCATTTTATTTTGCTTTTTTCATCCATGTTTTGTAGAGATGGAAGAAATGGGTACCTCTGTTGCTAACTCTGTATCTTTAATATTGAAGGTACAAGAAGTTGCATTCTTGTAGTGTCAATTCACGAGTTTCAACTGCAGATGAAAATCGAGCACCACCTGAGGGATGTGTGTTCCTCTTTCCTTGGCTTCCAGCTCTTTCCTGAGGTATTGCACTTTCTCTGTTGCCACATGGCCCTGCTTCCTTTAAACTGTGTCATTACAAGCCCTGGTTATTTTGATACATTTTCAGTCAGCAGTGCTTAAATGTATTTTTCTGTGCCTTAGAGGGGTGAAGTGTGGGCGTCTTACTCTGGGAGTAGTGACCTCTACGTTTGGAACAGCAAAGACCTTTCAAGTGCACCTCAAAAGATTCATCTTCAGGATTGCTCTGAGATTACTTGTATGATAAGAGTTAAAAATCAGGTGAGAGACATCTGGGCTGGTTTTGTCTCTTGTGGATTTCTTTACTGAAGTTTTGTTTATTTGCAGCTGTCATGGGCTGTCATTGCTTCCTCACTGGGTGTGTGCATAAGTACACAAGGTTTGGAATGTTGATTCCTCTTTGAAATCAGAGATGCTAAAGACTGCCCAACACAAATGCCTGTGTTGCAGGTGTACCCCAAAATGCATGGCAAGCCAAGCCCCTTATCAGTAATTGAATGTGTGGTGACATATATCAGCCATTGACATTTCCAGGGAACTGTAGAAACTGAAAGTTTAGGTCCTTTGATATTTTATCTCAGGATTTCTTAGACTAAGCCTTGAAAAAAGGTTACCAGACAAATGACAAATGCCAATAAGTTTGCCTGTTTTTGTAGATGACCTTTTCCTTGATGAGTTACCACATTCCTGATTCAGGACAGACAAAGGAGCCAATGGATTCTTGCCTTGGCATCTTGTGTCCATCTCACTATTGGCCTCTGTGTACCTGCTTCTATGTGGTATCAGGAGCTGTGCAAATTATTGTAGTTGTGCTACCGTAGGGGCCCATTCAAGGTTATTTTGCAAGTAAATAGCTAATATATATCTACTGGGAAAGCAACTTTTGGAATCCTTTTCTCATATTTTCCCTCCTTCCTTCCTCAAAAATTATTTTTTTTTTTTATGGAATAGGGAACTTTTCTCTGTATTCAGCCTCTGGTTAGACTTTTGTGCTAAAATGGAAAATCATTTTAGGATTTTCTTCCTCAAGGCAGAGATTAATATATTTAACCTCTGTTTCAAGGGAGTGAGAAGATTGTTTGGAACCCCCAAGGCATTAAGCTCTCTTGTTCTACTGAAGAACTTAGTTTCTTTTTCTTCTCTTCTTTAAGTAGTTTATGAATAAGTTAAAGAATACTGAGCCCAGTACTAACCCTTGGGGGACACCACTAGTGACAGGCTCCAAGCAGACCCTGTGCCACCACTTGCACTCCTGTTCCCTCTGCACACCAGTGAGTTATGGAGAGTGAACTTGCAGCCTGGCAAAGGCTGACAACAACATTGGTAGGGCTGTCAGTCACAGGCTTTAATTAAAAACAAGCCATCGTTTTTCTCTAAGAAACTGGAGAGAAATCCAGCTGCATGCTGTGTCTATCTGAAATAGGATGTGTTCTGTCTGGCACCTTGGCCTATGTCTTTTATTACCTATTATTTGACCCAATCTCTGTGGCTGTGGTTTCATTTTGTTCACTTGCTGGTGCCACAGTTCCCTGCAGAGTAGCAGGTTCATGAATTTCACTGCCAGTCCTGTACAGAGAAGTACTTTGTTCTCAGTGAAACTGAACTATTACTGGTTCCCACATGTCTCTGACTTCCTTAATTTCAGGGCGGAACAGTGGTTCTACATTCAGCTTATCTGCACTTCTGTTAGTTTGTAAACTTCTTGTAAACGCTCCTTAGCTGCCTTCTCTCCAACCTAAGGAGTCTTGGCTCTTCCATCTTCCCTGTGAGGATGGTGAGCCCTGGCACAGAGTGCCCAGAGAAGCTCTGGCTGCCCCATTCCATTCAAGGCCAGGTTGGATGGGGCTTGGAGCAACCTGGTCTTGTGCAAGCTGTCCCTGACCATGGCAGGGGGACAAAACAAGATCTTTGAAGTCCACTTCAACCCAAGCCATTTTCTGATCTTTGCTCATATGACAGCTATTTCTTTCTCTTGGCAATTTTGGTTGCTCTTCCCTGGGTTTTCTCTGCTCTTGCAGTGCAAGAGCACACTGTGCCTCACACAGGGATAAGGGAGAGCAGCCCCGGTGCCAGCACGATTGGCAGCTGAACATTCCAGTGTGGGATACAGGGGGTTTTCTGAACTGAGGGAACTGGAGGGGAACAGAGACACCCACAGGAGCCCTCAGCTCATGCCACAGCAGCTGAGGAGACCTGAAGGGGGCCAGGAGCACTGGTGGCAAAGCCCCTTATTGATGAGGAAATTTTCAGTATTTCCCTTTTCTGGGAAAGCATGAGGGAACCCTCACTGTACCAATGTGCCACATAAACCTCCCTGACTGTGTCCTGGGCTGAAATGTGAAATAGTGAAAATGCCTGTGGGTTTGTTTTGTTCCCCCAGCTGTGGGTTGGCAGCAGTGGGAAGCTGCAGGGCAAGAGCAAAGGGAAGATCTACGTCGTCAGTGCTGAGAGGAAGAGTGTGGAGAAGGAGCTGGTTGGCCACGCCGATGCGGTGAAGGCGCTGTGCTCAGCAGAGGACAGGTACGTCCTCAGTGGCTCTGGGAAGGAAGAAGGGAAGATTGCCATTTGGAAGGCTGGATAGTCACACTATTCCAAATGTGTCTTCCTTCTCTGGGGAAAGGTAAACACCTGGGACTGTGTTTACTTCAGCATTTTGCATCTATTTCAACCACCTGCCAGTGTTATTGTCATGTATTTATTGGGTTTCCATCCCTGTGTTGTAGAAAATGGAAATCAAAGCAAATCTCCCCTCACACCTTGTCCTGCTCCTGCACATTTTGTAAAGGAACAGAAATGGGAGAAGACAGGTCACTGTCTTCAAACTGGACATGAGGTGGTGTGGAGGGTCGGGGTTACCTGCCTGGGGCAGGTCATGCTGGGAACACCAGAGCCAGCTCAGTAATTCCATGGGAGCTCTCTCTCAGCAGTGCAAGGTTGCTTAAAAAAAGGATTTTATGATGTCTTTACAGCCTGTAAGAGGTGGAAAAGGGCACTGAAAGGAAAAAAACTTGTATGCTTGGACTGAGAGAGTTGTCACTGTGATCACCTTTCTGAGCTCAGAGCTGTAGGTAGGCAGTGTCCCTTACCCTTGATGGGATTTCTGGGGCTGTTTTGTTTAAAATGCAGGCACAGACAGGCCCTCCCCAACAGCACTGAAAGCTCTTTCAGATGAAACAAGGTATTTCCAATGAATATTTTATTTTTTCAATGTATTTTTTCTTTGAAAACAATGCACAGCACTTGGCATTTGGAACAGTTAGTGAAACAGATTATTTTTTATCTGAAGCATTAATTTATTTAATTCCTGTATATATGATACTTGCTTTTGGAAGCACCTCTCAATCCCTGTGCAGACCAATCTCTGCCCCTCTTCCCTTCAGTTTCTGTTTCTGCAATCAGAGGAACTGCTGTTATTTTTAGTAGAACCTGCTTCATTTTTAAGTTCTGCACAGTCCTGAAACTCTTCCTCAATCCCTGGAGTGAACACCAGGGGTTGCAGCCTGCAGGAGTCTCCAGAGCAGCATTCCCTGATTGGTGCCTGATGCACAGTGAGTTTTCCACTGGTGACATTTATCTGCAAGTAAAACAATAAATCTATGCAGAAGAGTTTTATCTGCATCAGTGCAGAGTGCAAAACAGTGTCTAAAAGACTGTAAATAGAAGGACAAAATGGGCTGCTACTTTTCTTAATAAATATATAACCAGTACAGGGCTAAATAGAAAGGTAAAAACAACAGGAAAATATTATGACTAGAAATTTTATGACTCTGTATAATATTTCTGCTGATAAAAGTTTTTGTCATATGGTAACAGAAATTTTACTTTTTTAGCTTTTTTATCAATTTAAGAACATTAAACACTATATTGATATATATTGATACTCTGGCCTCTGTAGTTTGTTCTTTTACCTGTGTAACTTGATACTCGAGAGTGATGATTTTAGTGATGACTTGCATCCTTTCTGTGTGCTGTAAAGAATACTTGCCTAATTTTCTCTCTGAATGTTCTCTTTTCTGAAACAGCTTCTGCTGTAATGTGTCCCCTTTTGAGCTCCATGTCTGTGACTTTCAGGTTCCTTCTTTCCTCCCCTGGCTCAGTCAGGCTGCCTAGGGTAAGTGACAGGAATTATTTACTGAATTCAAAGACACACAAGGGCTGTTAATGAACTTTCCCTGTCTGCAGAAATGAACCAGCTGCACCAAGCTACTGCCTACCTGTTGCTGTCTTCATTGATTTTTATTTCTGGCATACTTTTTAAACCTAATTTTGTCTTCTTAGCTGGTTTGTAGGTGCTCATTGACCATCTCAGCTTTGGCCTAGTATTTCAGCTGTGGGAATGGACCTGCAGTCACAGCACTGTGAGGTTCTGTTCAGTTCTCAGCAGAGTTCCAGGTACTTCCTGTGGGCCCCTTGGTGGTGGTAAGGCACCTCTGAGCTCCTCAGAGCTGTTTTTTTTCCCCTCTGCCAGCTGAGAGCTTGCCAGGTGTGGTTGCCTCTCTGAGTCACTGTCTTCTCTGAAGGGACAAAGGGAGCAGGGCCTCTCTGGCCCTAAGGCTGTGCTGCAGCCTCTGTCTGAGACTGAGTCCAGCTTGTGCTGCCATCCCCTTCTATCTCAGGGAAATGTTGCCTGTTTCTTGGAAACCTGAAGGCTAAAGCTTGTTCAGCTCCTTTTTACTGTTTTTTTTTGTGGTCTCCTGACCTGAAAAACCTAAGGGGAGCAGAGAGATCTGCCAGGAGCCCACGGTGCTCTTGGTCCTATGGTCCAGTTTTCAGAGGCACTATGTAGAGCAGGGAGCTGGACTTGATGATCCATATCAGTCACTTGCTAACTGAGCTGTTCTGTGCTTCTTTGATCAAACCAAGGGATGGCAGTGTCTGCTTGCAGAAATAACCCAGCTGTGGAGATGGGAGCTGCTTGGAAATTCAGGCTGTTTTGTGCTGGCTATGATCTCCCCAGTATGGCCATGCAGGGAAGGAGGAAACAGCCCCTTCCTCTGCCTCCCAGGCCGTGCTCACAGGCTGCTGGGAGATTTCATGGGACCAGGCCCCTTTTTCCTTCAGTGCCAGTTGAGTCCTTTTGGAGGCAAATGGAACTAAACCCCATCCTCCTGCCCTGATGTGCATTCCTTACCTGTCTGCATCCATTTTATCTGCCACTGTAACCTGCAGGATTCCTCTTGGCATCTTGCTTCCCTCTCTAGGGTGAGTTCCCTGCTGTCTTGGCACAAGTCCCCTGATCTCAGAAGCAGTGGGTGACCCTGTGCCACCCCAGCTGCCAGGACAGGGACACTGCCACACAAATGCACAGAATGCTACTACCAGCCACCCTTGTCCCCAGAATTTGGGCACTGTCCTGCTGAAACTTGTCTCTGGCCCTGCTGCGTGGCTGCCCCTAGCCCCTTTTTGGGATGTGAAGGGCTGCCCAGCACATCCCAAAAGGATGTGAAGGGACTCCAGTATGAGGGGGTGTGGGATGTCACCTGGAAGATGGTGAAATCCCACAGGGACGGCCTCTGTCCCCAGTGAACTCTGTGTGCAATGAGTGTTACACTGCCAGGCTGACACTGCTGTGGGCTGGGGGGTCTGGGAGTGCACAAGGTCTGGTGATGGACATGGGCACCATGTGCCAGTGGATGTGGGCACAATATGCCATCCTACCCCCCAAAATGGGAGATACTCCAGCTGCTGCAAAGCATGGAGAATGCAGGGACTGGCCCCACTGGGGCAGGCTGGGCTGGGGGTGGGATAATACTGGTTTGTTGGTTGTTCTTGGTCCAGACTGGGAAGTAGAGGCAGTGCTGGAGCAGCTCCTCTCCAGGCTGTTCCGAGCCACCCCAAGGCCACTGTGGGTAATTCTGTAATGAGCAACAGCTCAAGGAGTGACCCAGCTCCACTGTCTTCACCCCCCACCACAGCACACTCTGGCCAGCCCAGACCCAGCACCCCACTCCGAGCCTAAACAGGGGCCTGCTTCTCTTGGACAAGTATCACAGAGTCCCACTCCCAGAGTCAGGGATGAGTCACGTCCCCTGAACAGAGCAGGGGGATCACCTTAAAGCAACAACAGCACCCAAGAAACCAAGAGGTTTCTGCTTCTTGTCCCTTTCTCCAGGCCTCATCCTGCCATGATGCTGGAAGGGATCAAGAAGATTTCCCCTCTTCGTACACTTGGCACAAAGCCCCTTCACTTGTCATTGTGCCAGGGGAAGACATGTACTTACTACAATCCCTGGCACTTAATCCCCCCTCACTTTGGGCTTTCCAGGTACAGTCTGTCAAGGTGAAGATGAGCCCAAGACTCTGCCGGGCAGAGTGGGGCCAGGAGGGGAGCCTCTTGCCCTCATTATTTGCTCACATTCTTGATAGTAGCTACTAGAAAGTAACTCAGCTCTAACCCACCCAAACCCAGCACGGTCCCTCTCTGGATGTCCTGTAGGTATCTGGAGAGGCTCCTGTACCAGTGAGGGAACACCTCTCTGTACTGCTGAAAAAGCAACTGCACAGGCTGGACCTGATGTACAATTTACTGTATTTTATTTCTATTTCACTTCTTCCTTAAACTCGTGTCCAGGGAAAAGTGTATGGATGAGTTTTGTTTAGCCAAAAGGGAAACCTCAGTTGCCAGTGTGCTCACTTAGCATGTGAGAGGTAGTGGCATTGGTGGCTGCACTCCCCAGTGTTTTTAAGGCCAATAGCCAAGTAGAGCACTTGGGTGAAAACACCAAGGTGACTGGGAGTGTTGATGTGTTGGAGGGTAGGAAGGCTCTGTAGGGGGATGTGGACAGGATGGATGGATGGTGAGAGGCCAGCAGGATGAGATTCAAGAAGACCAAGTCATGGTCCTGCCCTTGTGTCCCAACAAGGCCCTGCAGTACCCCAGGCTGGGAGCAGAGTGGCTGGAAGGCTGCCCAGAGGGAAAGGCCTTGGCAGTGCTGGGTGACAGTGGCCAAACATGAGCTGACATGTGCCCAGGTGTGCAAGCAGGCTGGTGGCCTCCTGGCCTTCTGTATCAGCGCTAGTGTGGCCAGCAGGACCAGGGTGGTGATTGTCCCTCTGTGCTGGGCACTGGGGGGGGGGCAAACCTGGAGTGCTGTGTGCAGATGTGTGCCCCTGTGGAGATGTAATTCGTGAGACGTGTCTTTACGTGAATTAAGGTGCCAGGGAGACCATCTATCAAAGTTAACAATGAGGATTTTATTTAACAATGGATGTGGGGTAGAGACATTAGAAGGGATGGGAAAAAGGAGGGTGAGAAGGAAAGAAGGAAATACCAGGAGCTGGGCACTGAGGAGGTCACTCCTTGAGTAGTGTTTGTATTTTTGCCCCTCTCAAGAAGAAGGACATTGAAGTGCTGAAGTGTGTCCCGGATTAGGCAGTGGCACTGGGAAAGGCTCTGGAGTCTGGTGAGGAGCAGCTGAGGGAGTTGTGGGGTTTCATTCTGCAGCAAAGGAGGCTCAGGGGAGACTTTTTCACTCTCTGCCACTCCCTGACAGGAGGTTGTAGCCAGGGGCAGGTCAGATCTTCTCCTAAGTCTCAATCATAGAATCACAGCATCAAGTAGGTTTTAAAAGGCTTGGAGATCAAGTCCATCCTATGAGAAGTACAAGCTGACATCGCCTCAATTAGCACCTGGGGAAGTTTAGATTGGGTATGAGGAACAATTTCTCCATGGGAAGGGTTGTCAAGCACTGGAAGGGGCTGCCCAGGGAGGTAGGGGACTCAGTGTTTCTGGAGGTGTTTAAGGAAAGACTGGATGTGGCACTCTGTGCTCTGGTCTACTTAACAAAGGTGATGATTGGTCATAGGCTGGACTCAGTCTTGGAGGTAGTTTCCAGTGTAATCGATTCTGTGATGGTTCTATGAAAAATGAACCAAACCCCAGGTGAGAATTGACTTTTTAGAGTTGCCAATACTAGTTCTGAGGAATTTCCTTTAGGAAGAAACAGATGAAATCTGTCAAGGAAACTAGAAATAAATGGGACAAGTGAGCTCTTCACTGCAAGTTTACTCATCAGCTGGTGTTTGTGATCTGGCCGCAGCTTTCCCCTCTTGTTCGCAATGGTCCGAGAGGTTGATGAGTTTGGATGGGAACTGATTTCTTTGGGAGCTCCTTGTGGCTATTAAATCATAGACTCAGGTGATTGGGAAGACCCTCAGCTCCTCAGCCCTGGTGATGGAATGAGAGGTGACAGATTCTGTGTGACAGCCACCCCCTTTTGTCAGAGCAGAGCCTGGGGACACACCCCTGCCCCAGGTATCCCCATTTTACTCCACCTCTGCTCTCTCCTGGGTTACACCTGAACCCTGCAAGTGTCAGGTGAGTTTAGAACCACCTCTGAATTGCAACACCTGCATTTCTGCCAGGCAATATTTGGCAGTAGAATTTTTGGAAATATTAATGAAGCTCTGGGGTGCAGGTGAGTGTTATTTACCTTGCACAGCTCAGGGACAAGGTGTCCCTCTGCTCACCTCCTCTACAAACACCACAGGGACACAAGCCACCAACTCTTACTGAAATGTTTATTAAGATCGAACTTCAGAACAATAGATTGGAACACAATGTCTCGTGGAGTAGAATATTTCTAAACTGATTTTTTTTCTTTTCTATGCATAAATGAAAAAAAAATCAAGATTATACAAAAAGAACAGAAAGTGCAGAACACAGTAAAACAGTTCTCATGCAACAATTTTTTTAACCTTTAAACAGAAAATAAGCTCAACAGTGTAGAAATAAAAATCAGACATACATTATGCCGTCTACGCACTCAAACATTCATCTGTGACATCACTTTTCTTTATCCCTTTTTCCTCATAAAACAACATTATGTGTTTAACACATGCTTATAAACATTGCTAAACTCAGCAAGAGCTATTATAGTGCCCCAACTTAATAAGTTGATAAAAAAGTAGTTGTCATATGGCCAGTTCACAAAGGAACTAAATATTCTCTTTTTTTTCTTTTTTTTTTTTTTTTTAAATTTTTTTCCCCGCTATGAGATGCCTATATGCAGCTTTCTAGTAATACGAGGCATTTAAAGTAAGCTGGTCATTTGGCTACTTAAAGGGCTTAGTGTTCATGTTACATCAGGCAAAACAAATTCACATTGGGAACTGCCAATTTGTTGAGAGAAAAGTCTGGATTTTGGGGTTATTTATTACAATTTGGCTGTTGCTAAGGACTGTGTAGGTGCACAGTAAATAAGGTGACAGTAAGTTTGACTAAATGCTCCCAGAGCTTCACCCCAAACTTCCAAATTTAAGAATAAATGTGCCAGAGCAGGTCAGGTCGCAAGGGCATCAAAAGCTCTTTAATTACAGTAAATGATCTCTTTTGGTGGGGGATATATTTGTCCCTAATGGGCACCCTTGCACTCCCTGGGGCGAGGGAAGCTGAGGTGGAAATTCAGGTGAAGCTGCTTGGGTTGAAGAACCAAACCAAATCAGTTTTCCAGGAGGTGATTTTAATTTAAATGACAGGAGAACCTGGAACACCTTAATGAGCAGATCAGTGTTTGCAATCACGTGCCAGGAAAAGGAATGGAGCTTTTTTGTTGTTTTCTAAGGCAGTTTCTGAACTGCTGAGCCTCAAATTCAAACCCCAGTTGGTATTTGAGCTGCTGCAGCTCCTTTGGATGCAACATGACAAAGACAAAACTTTGGGTAGCTCCACTTTTTCCAAATGACCATTTTGTAACATGCTTTACAAACGTTCAGCTTTGTCATTTAAGGAAGGAAAACAGCTAAAGGACTCTCTGGAACCATAAAGTTTCTGCAAAGAAAAATAAGATTTGGTATTTTTTCCACACAGTCATCCATAACATTTCTGTGCAACATTTGGTGTCCATTACATTTATTTGGCCTATTCAAAGGAAATGAGGACAAAACAGCTGCAAAGAAAACCAACTTCTCTTTCACAACAGACACTTCAGATGCTGAAGCTGCTACATGTGCTTGGAATATCATGCAGGAGTTCATTTGTTCATTTAAATAGGATACATATTTATAGCTGAGCTTATCTTGCATCGGACTAGGATGAGGGAAACCTGGAAGAACTTAGTTGAAAACATCGTGGAGTACAGTGACAGCAACACACAACCCCCAGAGGTGTTTTGGCCCCAGCAGTGTGTCTGGAAATGTACAAACACAGAGGTACAGACACACACACACACATCCCTAAAAACCCCAAATCTCAGCACCTGCCTCCTGCGCTTCCCTCCTGCCCAGAGGTCCCAGCTCTCTCTACCTTTACTCACAGATGTGGGCATGAGACCTGGCACCCAGGAAAATCCTGCTCTTCATGGTGGATGCTGAAGGAAGCCAAGCTCACCATGGGTCAAGGGAGGGGGACCTGTTCTTAATGAGGTACCTGGCAAAAAGCACCATGGTTGCTGCTGTCATTCCAAGTGCTGGGGGGTTCAGATCAGGTGAGAGAGGGATAAGAAAGACTCAGTCCTTGCCTATGAGGAAAACCTCATGCAGCCTGTTCCATCCTGGGGTCTGAGTAGCAGGAGGGTAAATTTGCAGCCACCTCCTTTTCAGACTGATGTGCTGGGAATATTTCAGAGCCTAGAAAAAGGCTCCAAATGAAAGGGGAAAAGGACATTGTGTGTTTCAAGAGCACAAACCTCTGTAGGATTTACTGGCCTCCTCCCTCCTGATGATGAGAACCTTTATCTTTCCACAACTGCTCACAGCCAGTGCCAGCAAACCACCAGATTTGTGTTATTAAAAGGCTATTTAGGCAATAAATCTCTATGAAAGTCATCAAACCAGCAGGAAGAGAAACATTCCTAAGAAATTATTGCTTCTGGAGTCTGAAATTGCCATCCACAAACAGCACAGATCTCACTTGGAATAACCCAACAGGGCCAAACCCACACTCTGCCTTTCCAAGGGATGAAAGTTAAAGTTTCTCTACTCTCACATGAAACATCTCGAGAGGTGCAGCTGATCGACCACAGCCCTTGAGGGTCTGAGCACCAGCAGTGCCTCATGTCACACATCACTGCAGAAGAACATGTTAAAATTGTTTATAGTATTGAACAACACAGAACTGAACCACTAAACCTTAGTCCTACTACACTGAAGGTCCAATGGGAGGACTTCAACTAGACAGGAATACAAACAAACAAAAAAAAAATTCTCGTTGTCACCAGGAATAAAAAAAAAAGCCACTTCAAACGTCTCTTTCCACAAGCTCTGCAACAAACACATAAAATTGTACTACTTTATCTTTAATTGTGGCAAAAAAAAAAATTTCTGTATCAAAAGATAAGGTAAGGGACAGATGAAGAAATAAATCATTGCCCAGTCTACCCTGAGAAGTGCTGGGGTAGAAAGAAAACTTTCACATCCAAGGAAAAGCCCTTGGGAAACCTCGGTGGGTGAAGCCAGTGTGGGGGTTTCCCAGGCTGGCCCAAGGACAGGAGGAGATGCTTTGGCTGGAGCTCCCCCAGTTAATTCTTCTGGCAACACTACAAAAACTTCAGCACATTTACAACGAATAATTATTTCCTTTGCCTTTACCAGGGAGTGAAATCAGCTTCCTGCCGTGGCAGCGTGCGTATTCCTGCGTTATGAGCCCCATAAACAACTCCAAACACAGATTTTAACATCCAGTTCTTAGAAATGAAGCCATGCCAAATGCTGTCCGTGACAAAACTGGCCCTGCCCTGCCTTTGCTTGAAGCATCTGTGTTTGAAATGAAAGGTCCTTCCTCCCTCCTTGCCCTTCCCTGGCTGGGAAAGCTCCATAATCATGGGTGAGCTCACTCCCAGAATGGTTTCATGTTCCCTCTGTGGGATGTGAAGTCAGAGGGAGCTTCAGCCTCTCCCTCTCTGCAGCTACTTGGTCAGTGTGATGGTGCAGTGAAAGAGATCTTGGCTTAGAAAGTGCTATGTGGAGTAATGGAGACTTGATCCATGCTGGTCCATGGAACCCTTGGGAAAAGGGTAAGGCTGACACCAGTCAGAAGATGCAGGTTTTTAAACTGTTGAAGAACCTTTCCAGCAGTAGAGATTAAAATAAGGAATATTTGACAGCGGTTATTTAACCAAAAGCAGAATCTTCAAGGAGCTTCAAAACTAAAATATTAAAGCCACTTAAAAATGTGTAACTCAGCATGTAACTGACATGAATGCCAGTTCTAGGGTGAAACACAGCACTTGTCTCTCACACATGAACATCACCAGAATATATTAAATGTAACTGAGATGATAAAATTCTCGGCAGAATTTCTCACAGCTTCTTTCTTCAGTAAGGTCTCACACTCTTCAGTAGTATCACTCCCCTGGCTGAACACAGTTCACAGTACATGTTCTACATAAAAAAATATTCACCATAGGAAAAAAAAAAACTTCCTCAAGACACTTGGAAAAACAAATACAACCCCTAAGTCCTGCGTGATTACATGTACCTCAGTGCTCTATGATGTCACCAGGCTAAAAACATCATCACCCTTGACAGCAGAGGCCATAGGCATTCTAGGCATCAACTGGAAGCCTTCAGAGAAACCCATAGATGCCACCTTCAAATACACCCAAACATCCATTTCTCAAATACACTGACAATTCAAGTAATTAATTAAAAACTGCTTTTCATATTGAAATATAGCTTCTTTGTCTGAATGCCTGGATTGCAGCATGATTGACACAGGCATTTGCAAGTCTTGGAGGAAGAGGAGTTTGAGGCAGCAAGAATCTCACAGTGTGCTGTGTTTGCCTGTCCAGCACACAGTTTGATGGCAGCCTGGGGGGCCCAAGCCAAAATGAGTCAACAGCATCACAAACATGTCTTAAAAATGACAATTGGAAATTTGTGAAACACAAGTTTTGAAAGTTGCTTTAAATGGCTGCTGGATAATGATCCAAACCTATTTTAAATCAAGTTAGCACAACTCTTTCAACCTCTTTCCAGAAAAGTATCTTTGCACTGCAGCTGTGTCCTGAATCACGGAAGGGGACATGGAGGATGTGCTGACGATATTGGTACGGCAGCTCAGAAGAGCTCTGGCCTACAGCTCCTCCAACACAGGGACTGGAACAGCAACATTTGAATTTTAAGGCCTAAAAACTGTTTCTGACACAGATTTTCATACACCCAGACTATGCCATAAAGTGACGGAGGTAGGCCTTGGGTTCTCCTTGTTGTACTGACCCGGTGCCTTTACCTTGGCTGCTGCATTCCCAGCCAGGAGGTTAAAGGATCGTAAAAAGTGCAATTAATCAATGACTTCCTTTCCCTACAGAAGAGAATCCACACGCCCCCTCCCACAAAGCTGACCCCAGAGATGCCCTTTCTCCACGGCAGCTTCATCCAGAGATGATCAGGTTTAAATGCTGAGAAAACCCCCGAGTTCACCAGCACGTGAAACTCTCAGCTAAAAATTGTCACAGCGTATTCCAATGACATTCATAAAATGCAGCACTTGTGATAAAGAAACCTGTGAGTGCTGGTCACCTCTCCCAGCTGCTGCTCCTTCCATCTACAGCTGACATCCAGCACCCAGTGTCACCCTCTCCTGACAAGCAGCAGATTTGGGAGTGGTTGTGAATAGTATGACTAAAAGAATTCATGGCAGTTTCTTAGAAACTGCAGTAATTGCTTTTTTTTTTCCTTGAAAATAATTGCAAATAAAAGGATTCTGCAGTAATTGCACTAACAAAAACATGAAGTCTAAAATTAACGTAGCTGTCAGACCAGTAATATCATGCTTGTGAAAAAAATCGGTTGATGTCTAAGCATTTGATTCAGTTATTACACTAGTGAAATCTGAAATGTTCAGACAAAAAAATGGCAAGAGACTATAGGTTGAGATAGCTCCCATTTTCTGTTAGTTTAAAAACAGCCGAAAACTTAATTTTTCTAACTGCTAATTGTATACACTGTGAGTCTCATGCAGATTAATAAAACTTATTTGAAATCTAAATGTATCCTTAATAAAAAAGTGTTCAGAAATGACGTTTCTAAGTTGTAGAGAAAGCAATTAGCATCAGAGCGACCTGCTCAAACCTAGAGGAAGGACTACAGAATTTCATTTACATTTTTGCATGAAACTGCCTTTTCTTCTGCAAATTTTAGCTACAAGTAGTGAAGGTCCTAATTTGCTTTCCTGGGAAAAAAAAAAACAACCCCACAGCAAAAATTCTTGATCCTGCACCTGCACTCCTTGGAATGTGGGTGAACAAGCGTTGGCAGCCTCACACGGCTGACTCGCCCTCCGGCTCCGCTGCCGCGCCTCCTTTGCGCGTCAGCTTCAGCACCGTCGGCTTCTCCGCGCCCGCGCCGCTGCCCTCGGCTGTCTCTGGAGAACCCAGTCCCTTCTGCTCTTCCTTTGGCTCTTCGTTGACTTCGGGGTAAATCACCAAGAAAGTCGCTGTCAAAAAACCCAGGAAGGATCCCACTGAAGCCACCATGGGGATGACTCTGACTGTGCCGACCACGTCCATCACGCCGCCGAGCGCGGAGGCCACCAGGATCTGGGAGATGTAAACCTGACAGGACAGGATGGCGCAGTCAATGCCGAACCCTCGCTTTGAGTTCCCGGGGCTGTGGTGAATGTACTGCAAAAAGACAAGAAACAAGGTAGGAGGTGAAACAAGGGATGAAAGCAATACTTAAACACCAGAACTTTCCTTGAATTTCTCAGCCCCATGGTCAACCTCACATCGTCTTTGTGAGGCACCATGACACAACTCCAGAACAACAACCTCATTATCTGCTCATCAACAGCCTCCTCAGGACCCTGCAGCACAAGGCAGGTATTGACTGGATCACTTCTAGCCCAAATCAGCTCCAAGATTAGATTTTGTAAAAATAATTGTACATGAAACATTCACTGATACATGAAATGTTAATTTTATCATCATAAAAAGGAATCCCCCTCCCAGTCCCAACTCAGGAACTTGTAATAAATGATCCTCCTGTAATTTGCAATCCAAATGGAACAGTGGAGTGATACTGTTGGGAAGTAAAATTGTCCTTGTTTTCAGCAGAATTGTTTTGCTGTATGCATCCCCAAAATTACAGCTGCACTTCCAGACTCACTTCAAAATCTAAGACTGCGAAAAACCTGAGTAACACTACCATACCACATCCAAAACAGGAGTAACAACCAAATATATAGTAAACACTCCAATAATCATTTAATTTCTCTTCATCTGCCATATGCACCCAGATTGTTTTATACCTCAGCATAGGAAAAAGCAATCATGACCCCCTCTGAGCCAACTCAATGCCAAGACTATCTGATTTCAGCACCAGCTCCTGCCACTTACTATCCATCCAAGCTTTAGCACACATCCCAACAAAGCAGGTATCTTCAAAAATGAGAGTTAACAAATCCATTTTGCCACTGTGATCTTAAGAGAAACATTAATGTTCTGGCTTGATTCACATATACACTCCAAATATTCCACATACCTGTTTTATCTCATGGTATTGTCCCAAAAGCGCGTAGGGGCAGTAGGAGATGCTCATGGAGACTATTCCCATCGTGCTGATCATTATCATGGTGACATACACGTTGGGGAACATGGCCATCACTGCAGTGCCAAGGGAAAAACCCAGCGTGCCCAGGATGTAGATCACTTTTATGCTGAGGTCGTAGTTGTCCAAGTATTTCTGCAACAAGGCTGCAGAGACAAAAAATAAAGCAGAATCATAGAATGCCTTGGGTTAGATGGGGCCTTAAAGACATCCTGTTCCAACCACCCCTGCCATGGGCAGGGACACCTTCCACTATCCCAGGTTGCTCCAAGCCCCATCCAACCTGGCCCTGAACACTGCCAGGGATGGGGCAACCACAGCTTCTCTGGGCAACCTGTGCCAGAGCCTCATCAGTCTCACAGGGAAGAATTTTTTTCCCAATATCCAATCTAAACCTACTTTTTTTCAGTTCTAAGCCATTTCCCCTTAAATATCAGTTTACTCACTAAAGTTTTAGGGGATTGATGTGGCCATGGCAGCTCTATACCCTGTTTAGGAGGTGGATGCTCAAATTTGGGCTGTCTGACCAGCACAGCCCAGCCCTCACTGGGAATAAGATGTGTTCCTGCTTCAGAAAGAGCCCGTCCCCATGGTACTGAGCTGTGCAGACATGCCTGCTATGTGCTGCAAAAGGCAGAATTTAAGTTTGGCAAAAACTCTCAACTTCAGAGTCTATTGCAGGCCCAAATTATCTGCAATATGACTTTCAGAAATACATATTTATAATTTTAATTTAAAAACCGTCTTTGCAAAAACCCTCTTGCATATGCTTAAATCTTCTACCAAGCATGATTTTAGTTTCCTGAAGGCTTGTTAAATGCCACTCAATATCCTTTGATTTAATTTTGTGCTTTATGCCACTTAACCATCTGTTCATATTTCCGCCTCTACATTTGGAGGAACATTTTAATATTGATTCTTAAAGAGGCCCCTTCCCCTTATGACCGCAAGAAATGCTTTTCCAAAATATCCTTTAGCTCAAACAAGGTGGTGGACGTCAACTGAAGCAACACTGTTTCAGGAGGGCCAGGAGTTAGATAATCCTTGTGGGTCACTTCCAACTCAGAATATTCCATTATTCTACTTTTACTTTAGAAATACATGCATGAGGTGGAAACATGTGTGACTGCACAGTCTCTTACCTGAACAAACGGCAGCAGTAGCAGCATAAATCACCAGCCCCCAGCATCCCATCTGAACTCCAGCATTGTAGGCGTGCAGCTCAGTCGAGTTCGAAGGCGCCTGCAACAGACACAACCACCAACACCACTTTGTTGTACTGAGCACATCTCAGAAACGAGGGACTCTGAGCAGGTCTGCCCATGGGAATTGCTCTCCTACCTTTGGATCACCCTGGAAGATGACCTGTCCCATGAAATCCGTATAGAACACAGCTTCAGCGATGATGGAAAACCAAGTCAGGAGGTGGCAGACGCACAGCCTCAGCAGCTCCTTGGGCATCTTCAGCATCGACAGCCACAGGAGCCTGACGGTGGTTTCGGTCTCGCCCTCTTCGCTCTCCGTGTCCCCGCTGGAGTTGGTGGTGCCGCTCTGGTTGCGGTGCCGGCAGCGCTGCCGCTGCCGTTTCTGCATGTCGTAGATGTCGTTCATGCTGCGCGAGGACTTGATGAGGACGATGGCGTTGGCCCGGCGGAAGCGGTACCGGTGGGAGCCGATCTTGCCGTAGTACGAGAAAGTGTAGGACGGCTGCCGGTAGAACATGTGCCTCCGCCGCCGCATGGAGTTGGAAGTGCTGGATTGCTTCATGCCTATCCTGGCATGCCCGTTGAGGAACTCTTTTGGTAGGGAGCCGTTGATGTTTGGGACTTTATCTTCATTTAAACAATTATCAAGCAACATTTCCTCCTCCTTCTCATTCTCCCTGAGGAAAGCAGACAGGTGGTTGAGTTTGGATTTCATGATCTCCTGGCTTGTGTTGTGGGGAGTGTTTGGGTATGAAGCATCCTGAAAAATGGAGGGTTCGATGTCATGCAGGAAAAGCAGCTCCGATTCAATTTCCAGTGTGGCATCGGGCATGTGCAGAACTGAGTCACTCTTGCTTCTCACAATATTCACCTCAAGGAACTCCATACTGAGGTCATGCTCTGACTGAACCTCATCAGGGAACATGGAAGTTCCATACGGCTCTTCCTCACTGATTACATTCAGCCGATTCAGAGGGGGGAGGCTGCCACTGAATTTGGCACTGGAAAGTGTGTCTCCTTCGTCATCGATCCTGTCCTGCTGAGGGTTATATTGCTCTTCTTCAATGCTAAAAAGGTGGAGAGCAACGGAGACAGAGAAAATAATGGCTGCAAAGAAAAAAAGGACTTGCTCTTGAGATTTAAAAATGCTACCCAAGAAGGTCTGCGTCCAGTCCAACCCTCCTAACATATAACCAATTGCTCCTCCAAGACCTGTGGAACAGAAAAAAGTGAGAAGTGAGCTCAGGAAAAATGAATTCAGCCACAACCTGGTCTTCCGTAACAGCTGCAAAAAACATCTCAGCTAACTCCCTACCAGCTGAAAATGCATGGATGTTCAGGGCCATATCTTGTTCTTCACTGTCCACCACATCCAACAAGTAGGCTCGAATTGGCCCTTCGGTTGCATCGGCACAGAAGTCCAACACCACAACGCCAAGCACCGTGAGAACTATTCCAATGGGCTGCTTGTCTGGGACATCGCCAATAGCCAGACCTGGGGAG
This sequence comes from Rhabdornis inornatus, assembly GCA_013397075.1. Lineage (NCBI taxonomy): Eukaryota > Metazoa > Chordata > Aves > Passeriformes > Rhabdornithidae > Rhabdornis > Rhabdornis inornatus. The sequence goes on from VWZS01005954.1 coordinate 499,512, forward strand.
AAATGGGAGATGTACCTGAGCATCTCATTTAAAAAGAACAAACTCCTAAGAACAAGCTTAACACCTTTAGAGAGAGGTGGCCAACATGCTCACTGCAAACATTCCTTTATGGAGCAAAATGGCAAGTTCAGCTCTTTGGCACAGTATCATGGAAGGTCTGGGACAAGGATGGCTTTTATGTTCTTAGGACTGACATTTATCAAAATGTTATTTTATAAAGCTTCTCTTAAACCTCTGGGAGCATTAGCTATTATTTCGTATTCCTCCCATGTATTTTCCTTCGGATGCTGAAGGCTGTTTTTATAAAAGACAGCCATGGTGGGAGAGGGGAGCATCCAAAATGACATATTTCATCTGTCAGATACATCCACAGGTAACTGCACTGCTGGCAGCATTCCTGACACAATGCTTAATCTGCAGTAGTCGCAGGATAAAGTAAAATTTAACCCCTTAATCTCTCTTTTTTTTTCTTAAACATTCTTATTTTCTAGATTGCTTTTTATAAGCGAAACTTTTAGGGATGAAGTAACATAGATGTATTTTGCATTGCAAAAAGCATCAGTCAGCTTCTGTTGACAGCATGAGATGAAATGCTTTTTGTCTACAGAGTAGAAAGGCAGCATTAGTGCAGAGCTGGATAATTTGTCATGAGACGAACCAGTGACAAAAGCATGAATTACTCAAATCACAGAGATTTAGAAGTTACATATGTGAGGCTGATAAAACCATTAGTGCAACTGATTAAAATGTCTGTGGAAGGAGATGAACTGGCTAAGCCACCAAAAATCATCTAAATCTCAAGTGCTGATTCCTGCATATTGAATCCTCATTTATACCAAGCCCTTTGAAGGCAAAAGAAGTTTATAAATATTCCTCACTCAGCCGAACCCTACAGCAGAAAACACAAACAGTGCTTCAGATCTGCTGGAAACCTGAACAGGGCAGGAGAGAACAGGAGCTGGGTAAGGTGTTCTCCTGGGACATGGCTGTATCACAATTGGGATTAGCCAACCTCTGTGCTCCTGGTTTCCCTCCCTATGACTCCTACTGCCAGAGGCCACATTACGAAAGAGGATCTGATACAGTTTTTGCAGCATCTTCTGTTGTCCCAAATTGCAATTAGGATTGCAAGTAACTGGAGACTGAGGATAGGAAAGCAAAGAAGAAAAATTGACAATATTTTGTGCTGACTTATTAGAAGGCTTCAAAATAAGCCTATAAACTGAGCCCGAAGTCTGCTTGCCAGTATCAATGGCTCCTGACCTAAACTATTGTATGGAACTGAGAGCTTCTTATCACTTAAAATCTTGTAAGAGCGTTTCAGTATAACATCCTGCAAACATCTGGAGGAAGAGGAATAAGTCTTGGAGACACAACAACTAAATACAATTGTTGACAAATAAATACAACTGATATCAAACCATACAGTCATTCCAGGAATGTCATATGATAACAATTCAAATAAATATTATTTACTCTTTGGATAAATTAAAAAAACATAAGTGTCATCTATCTGAATAGTTTGTCCACTGCAGTTTGCAGAGCATTGAAGCCAATCACATGGCATTCCAGTCTGGCTTTAACAGGCTGAGCCAAGGTAACACTCCACTCATTTCCCTCAATTAGTAGACCTGTTTCACAATAGACCTGCATCTAACCCCAAAAGAGAGAGTCAAGAGGATGTTATTAGGTGCTAAGTTCCTTTTGCTTGCATCAGTCCAATCATTTTGTAAACATTTTCCTAAACGTACTTGCTGTCACCTCTCCTACAATAAATTTACAAAGAGATTGTAGATTAAATTCGTAGTAAACTATGTTCAAGGGAAACTATTTTTACCAGCTTTGATGGGTGCTCAGGAAAAATTATTTTCCCACATAGTTTTTGATAAACAAATATTAACTGTGTTCTGGATTTTTTCAATACTAGGTCTAAGAAAAGCACAAGAAAAAGTGAAAAGATAATTCTTGAAATAATGCTGGAAACAGGATGTGTTGCCAGATATGCATTAAAGGGAAAATGGATCACAACAGGAAACATTTCCCTGTGAACAGGTTGCTACAATTTTCCCATGTCAAGGTTCGACCAAATTTGTCTCAGGGACTGCAAACATGCTGGCAACCATTGTACTAATAACATTGTTATTAATACCAGTTACAGCTAGGATTGCACAATGCTCAGCACAGTGCTGTGAGTTCCAATAATAACAGGCAAGATGGACAGAGCTCAAGTGCAGGGTTGTGGAGATTTCCAATGATTTTAACATTAAATATGAGGTAAACTAACTGCAGAACATTATCTTTACTTCCTACATTAAAATCTCAAAGCAGGTACATTAGCAGGGATTAGTAGGGATTTCCTTGTTACTTACCTATCACAGAGCCATTAAGGAAAAGTGCAACTCCAAGGAGGACACCAATGCAGAGAGCAAGGATAAAAGGCCGCCGGCGGCCCCAGCTCAGCGTGCAGCGGTCACTGGCTGAACCTATGAGTGGAGTGAAGATCAAGCCTAGGATAGGGCTGAGGAACCAAGTGAGGCTGTAGTATTGTTCAGGAAGACCTGAAATGAAGACAAAAATGATGGAAATGTTATGTGGTACCCACCAAACATTTCACTCTATACATGAAATTTTGTTACAACATTTAAAACGGTAAATTGAGGGCAATTTACCTACAGTGAATTTTCTCCCAAATTAAAAACTCATTAAAGATTCTTTAGCAATGGTTAAAAAAACAGCTAAGATAAGCACAGATCATTTACCTTTCAAATACCTGGGCAATAAGAAGGTAACAACTGGAGAATTTCTGCTGCTAAATCTGCTATGGATTCATGGAACATAAAACCAAAGATTTTGGGGTGCTTGGAAGCTGCCCGGCTGTCATATACACACATCCCCTGCTTAACAAAGCTTTTAAGATTAAAAATGGAACATTATAGTGGTGCTGTTTTTCATCTAAGACCACGCCCACAAAAGGGTTATTAAGGTTTTAATGGACTGACAGTGAAAGACAGAATTTGAATGTCTTATGAAACGTCCCATTTCTGAGCACAAAAACGTTTACTTACAAAAATGAATGACAGACAATAAAAACAATAGTTAGTAATTACTCACCAACTTAGATAAATCTAAGGTTTGCTCATCCCCACTGTCTTTGCTTTCTTTAAGAATAGAAATGACTATTCATAGGATCAGATGGTGAAAAGTTAAAATTTATTACATAGCACTTACTAAAAAACGACAACTTGCTAGAAATAATAATTTCTGGAGAAGAAAGAGCTCCCAAGCCCTGCTCTGCACATCCCCAGCATGGAGCAGTGGCCTGCAGGTGGCAGACTGGCCACAGGAGCAGCCACGCCGGCTCCTATGGGACCTGCCTCCCGCTCTTTACCAGCACAGGGCAGGTAACACTCTGACATGGTTCTCAGAAAAACGTTAAAAACAAAACAATCTATTTCTTGCAGTCCAACTGATGCCAAGACAGAAAAACTCAGTGTCTTCAGCCCAGGAAGGAAAACCATTTATTATCCAAACCCATATATGGTGAGTGTGAGCAGCATTTGACCTTTGCTGGCAAGATCAACCTGTACCTTGTGCTCCCTGTTCAGCACACTGAGGCATCCATTACCAAGCAGGATTAAACCAATCCCAGCCCAAAATAGCCTCTGATGCAAATTTGGAAGTCTAATCTGCTGCTGCTTAAAGTAGCACCAAATCTTGACTAGCAACACTGACTTCTTCCATGAGACACATCAGATTTTCCCAAGAGTGTTGCACACTCTGTGGTGATATAGAGATTATATTATGGAAAATATGCTATTTTTTGGCATAAATAACCAATTTCATCATCAGGATTCAAAATCCAGGTCTGAGGTCAAGGTCTGTGTGATTTGACTCAACTTTGGCTAATGAACAAGCTAACAGTGACAGCTGCCCTGATGAGTCCAGAGTTACTGGAAGACACCTGCCCCTGCTCAAACTTCCCAACCTGTTTGCCATGAACCTCGTGCCACAGGAAATGGCATCGTGCTTCAGCCACCCTTCCTTGTTACAGGCAGCTGCAGGCCTGTACTGAGGTCAATACTTCACATCAGTACTTACTATGGAACTGCTGACTTCTTTTGCACAGGATTTAGATCTTTAGAAAAAGGCTGTGTTTGTACAGGTGGCACTGTGTTCACATCATGATTCAAATCACTGTCTCCTGCTTAGTTTTTCCTGCTGTTTGGTGATGTCTTGGTTGACATGGAAGTTTTAGCTGAGACATAACTCTGTGTTATGACCTAAGACCTAAAGCTCTTGTTCAAGAAGCCATGGCACCTCCAGACCACAACATTTATTTGCACCATCCAGCTTCTCTTCATGAACACTATCCTCATCAAAGATGCAAGCTAGGAAGCCAGCAATTCAAGCAGAAGTGGAAGGAAAACTTCCATCTCCCTGTGGTTTTAACACTCCCTTTAACTTCACCAGGTTCAACAGTTTCCCAAGCATACAAGCAGGTTCAGACACCTCATGTTTAACTGGCACCTCACCTGCTCCAAGATGTTGCACTTGTCAGTGCCTGAGCTGGCTTAAAAAATTAATTAACCATGGGGAAGAGAAAACATTTGGTTCAAGGCAAGTAAAACTAAAGGCTAGGCATGATTCATTTAGGGTGAATTATTTTCCTGCAGGAAAAATGGCAATGTGTAAATACTCATCCCATTTTGCCTGCACAGAGCCATTCTGGGAGCAGTGGTTAAGCACCCAAGGCTGCTACTGTGTGAGGCCAAGTCCCTGCAGAGTCTGTTTCAAACAGTGAGAGGATGCAGCTTAACCAATATCATGGATCTTTATTGCAGTGATCACCAACATCTGGAATAACTTCATGGCGTTTCACTGCACAAGGGCTGTGTGTTGAAAGCAGACATTTCTTTTCTGAATTATGTTGTGACTTGTGAGTTATGAGCTGGGATGTCTCAGTCGAGCTCATCCATCAGTAAACACTTGTGAGACGCTGGGAAGGTTTTGTAGTAAATCATACAGAGACTTTAAATAAACACAGGGGTGAAGGCTGGCAAGAGCTCTGTCATCAGCCTAACAAGCCTCATCACATCTTATGTGAATAAACAATCAAATAGACAGATTTAAGTAAAATGGACACAAAGGGATTCTCTTAATAATCCAACATCCATTGAGACAAACAATTTGTTTTAATGGAGACTGTGAGCAGAAACAACAAGGAAACACCGGTAGATCAGGGACAAGCAATAGGAGTGCAAATCAGAAACACCAGGGGTTGGCACAGCTCACTGTCCCTCTGTCCTTGAGGCCACCACTGTCTATAGTCTGCAGTGACACTTCTCTGTGGTGTATACAGATCTGAAAAAAAAAAAGTTCTGGAAACACATAAACCATTTGAAATGATGATTTGAAATGACTTCTGCAGAGAACTAAAAACTGTTTACAAATATTTCTCCTTCAACTGTGAAACCTGCACATTTCTAAACTGGACAGATAGGTATTTCTTATGCTTTATAGCCACAGCTAACTGTCATAAAAATGTCCTAAAATTATTTTAAAAACATTCAGTACTTGACTTCAAGTACTTTCAAGATCAACTTTGCATATGATAACTCAAAATCAGATTAAAGTCTGGTTTGATTTTACAGGTCAGTAAAAGGAAGGAAAAAAGGTTTTTTACCTAACCTTTGATACATGACTGAAATTAATGAGTTTTATCTTTCCATGTGTGAGTCAGAGGAGAGAGACTGAAATACTTTCTTGGGAAGAATTTATTTTTACTTTTTGCAAAGGGTGATCTTCCTAACATCTAAGTATTATAAATAAAAGCCTAAATCTAAATATTTACTGTGAAAATGGCTTACTTTGCAGAAGACATGAATCTCAATGATTTTAGAACAGAGCCATGGATGTAGCTTTTATGGAAGGGTAAAAAGAATACTTGAAACCCCAAGAACATTATGTTTCAAGATTCTTCTTTAGCTAAACCACTTTGATTTTTTTTATTGAACTACTCATTAGCAGCCAAAATATCTCTCTTTAGAAAAAGAGATAAAAATCTATACAAGAATTAATAGCCTGATGCCAAGAAAAATGGAAGAATTTCTAAAAAGCTTTGAGTGCTCCCCCAAGTAAACAGGAAGGGGATAAGTTTCAAGTGAAACATGAGCCATTCCCACAGACTGGGTAATGGCAAGAATCACTGAAATGAGCACAACCTGCTTTCTCTCTTGCTGGAGAAGACATGCCATGGGACTGCTTCCATAAGCTAAGTGGCAGGGCCCTGATAAACTGCATTCCAAGAGTAAACCCGCAGTTTATAAAATCATCATGTGTGTTTTACATACAGTTACGCAGAATTCCAAACTGTACCATTTATTAAGTGATGCTTTATGTATGGCTTTACTCTAAGTATGTAAACTGTGAGATTGTCACATCGGAATTTAGTTGGTTACTCAAGTGGAAAACAACTGAGTGGGGTTTGAGAAGACTCCTGGCAGGAAGCGAGTGCACATGAAAACTAAAAGCAGTACAAGAAAAAATTAATCTGCTGTTGGGAGAATTCCCTCCTGAACCTGACAGACTCCTCACCTGAGCAATGCACAGGCAGACAGAGCAATCATTGTAACAATGGGCAGGAAAGTGAATTATCCAGAGTTTCATTTTTTGTTTGCTTTTTAGATCTGAAAGCTGAGATGTGTAATTGATAAGCTCAGTCTACGCAGTGAACCAAAACTCTGAAAAGCTCTAGTGCCCAGAAGCATCTTCTCTCTCTGTACAGATTTAGGTGGCACCTCTGATGTCTGTGCTCAGCATTGTTGCTGGGAAATCTGACTTTTGTAAAGCTCCCAGCCATATTCTACCAGGAGTTTTCTAGGAAAGAGCTTTCTGAGGCACTCAGCACGACTTCCACTGTCCCACAAAGTGAGACTTCAAAAGATACCTCACAGATGCTCTTCCTAAAATTCACCCTTCATGCTGGCAGAGTTTGCAGGACCTTCATCATCTCAACAGTTAGCTTGCTTTAGTGCTAGACAATTTCATATAAATGAGAACATTCCAGACAGACAAGGAGAACTCCAACCCCAAAATACTACTCTTTTCTTAAAAGAGGCTGTTCTGGTTTTAGTATCTTGAATGTCTGCATACATGATATGCATATTTAGGTTGGCGTGCGTGATTTGGCAGGAGAAGCAAAAAAAATAAGACAGAAAATTGAAATACTTAAAGAAAATGTGTGTGTGTATGTGTGTGTTTTTCTGTGTTTAAACAACAGAAACCCCTCTAAGTCTTCCAGAGGTTTTCTGCCTCACAAGAATGAGCTCCAAAAATGAAACTTTATAAAAATTCTGTCTGCAAGAGTGTTAGAAAGTTGAGGAAGGTAATTGCATATCCTCATGGTTCCTTCCTCTGTATATGTACGCTGCTAAATGTACAGAATATCACCAGTTTTTGCAATATTTTAAAATGGAAAGACAGTTCAGAAAGCAGCTGAGGCAGGAAAGACAACAATAAGCAGAAATGTAGAGACAGAGTGAAAAGTTTTGACACCAAGAAGTTCCTTCTGACGCCCCAATTCAGTGGCAAGGACTCAGCTGGGGGTGTATTTTAAATAAACTTGGCTTTGGTTACGTGCTGGGCCAGCAGCCCTGCAGCATCCAGTCTCTGATGTGCACAACAGATGCACGGATGCTGGCTTGGACTGGATTTCAAGGCAGCACAGCCATGAGATTGTCATCCATGTGACAGCCTGTCCACAACCTCTTACAGCCAAAAGTGAAATGTCCCAACTGCTGAGAGCTGCTGCACCCCCTTAGAACAGGTCACAGCTGGGCTGGGGCTGATTTTGTATGGCCAAGAGTGGTTCCAAGCAGCACATGCCTTTACCAAAGGCTGCTGAGACTCACATTCAGACTCAAAGGCCAAAGCAGCTGCATCCCATTACCAATTTAATGCTGTTCTTTTATTTTGTCTGTAATTTTCCACCTCCACACTTGCCTTGTCAGGTAGTAGCTCTTACAGCAAACCACCATCCGCCAACTTGGAAAAGCAGCCTGGTGGCCTCACGGGGGGGAATAATAACTGGAGGATTATTATTTAGCCTTTTACTGACAGCTAATCTGAGGAAACACCGAGGATGGAAAAAACATATTGGATAAACAAGGTTAGTATTTCTGGTGTGAACTGAATGTGCAGCAGGTCACAAGGCAGACTCAGAAGTCTCATACAAATCAGTGAGAAAAAGAGCAAAACACAACAACAGCTTCTGTTAGGAGCGACGACTGCCACTGAGACCCTTGTAATATGGCATTTCCCAGCCAGCTACAAACAAACAGGACACTGGCTTCTAGTAAATAAGGGTTTGTTTTTTCCCAGACAAAAAAAAGTGCCCAACAATAGTGGGACCAGCACTGCTCACGGTTCACAGGAAATGCTCACTGTGTCACCATCAGTCTAAGGGCTGCGTGAGGTCACGAGTTACATGGAAGAAAGATTAAGTCTCATGCAGCAGTTTCTATTCAAAATCTCTTTTTGATAAGTTCTATTGGGGGAAAAATAGTTCTTTATAAGCTTAACAATAAGATCTGATATGGGAATAGGATGCTAAGGTCCTATTTTCATTTGTTAGAAATCATCACCTAGAGACTTGTTTATACACTTTAAATAAACACCATACAAATTTCTGAACGAACACAAGAAGCTGTCATGCCCTGCAAATGCTTTCTATTCCACAATTCCATCCTTGTCTAAAATACTGCATGCTGCTAAAAGTATTTCACATTGATCTGTTTAAAACTGCATTGCTTATACAATCTGCTTTGTTTAGACTATTTTTAAGGAGTGTACCAAGCAAAACCAATGCTTGTCAAAAAACTGTGAAAAAAGTCGAACTCTGGTGTCTGTTTTTTATCTTATACATAAAAATTATAGGAACCACTGCAAACACAAGCAGTTTAGCTTTGGAGGATCTATATGAGTAGGGGTTTCAGAATAATTTCATAAATTCAGCCAAATATGTATTCACTTATATTTAAAATAAAAATACAGACTTGCCACACATCTATGTCTCCCAGAGAAACTGCAAACAAGCTGCAATGCCTGTTTTGATACCATGAAACTCTGACCATATATTCTTTGCTTCTTGCTATCTCCCCTCAGATTTTAGGACTTTTAATGGCTTAGAGTAGGACCCTGAGCTGCCAGAAAAACCATACCTGAGCCACAATATATGTTGAACCAATGCTCTGGAATAGGCCTGACTGGTGGTGTGAGCACTACTGAGGTACAGTGAGCACTTGTACATAGAGTTTGTTGCACCCATGAGAAATCACATTCTAACTTCTGGATTGAAACAGGAGCTCTAACCAACAGGGAAGGGCTAAAAAAAAGTATAGTAATTTCTCCTGGTCTATCTCCATGATCTAAGCAGTGAGAGTAGAAGCTTTTAAGAACGAAATAATTTCAAGTACTTCTTGAAATCAGAGTCTGGTACCACATGAGATGAGACAGCCTCCAATTTGCACTGTAATGTGACAGCGTCTTATAGCTGCTGGTGTGAGAAGAAATGAAGCTTATATAGGACTTGATTTTTAGGTGAAAATTTTGCTTTTCATTCAATGACTCCTGCCCAGCCTGTATAAGGCACTTGCTCAAGCCAAGCGCTTGCTCAGAAGCTGCTTGGAAGAAGCAGCAAACAGCACAACAACACTGGTGAAAAATGGACCAATACTTGTGATCACAGGGCTCAGTTCAGTTGCATGAGAGCAGGTAGAAGAACTCAGAACAAAACTGAGGTTTTTCATTGCTGCTTAGCTTCCTACATTAAAATGATTGCCCAGCAAGCTGTCAGGCATCTTGATTTGTTCAGTGTCTCAGGAACAACCTACTGCATAAACTGCATCTCAAAACTGTGGCTTCAATCTTCTCACTGGTAAAATTCACATCCTGAAATTCCTCCTGTGCCTGTCAAATCAGAGCTCTTGTGCTTAGCCTGCAACATTCACGAGCTGTCAGCACATTATGCACATCTCACAGGTAGGAGTATGTGTGCTCTGCAGGCCGAGCACTGCAGGAACACAAACATCACCCACTTGCAAGGAGCCTGTCCTCTCCCTCGTTCCCCTCCTGCTTAGCTCTTGTCAGCAGGGATGGCTGCACAAGGGCTGGGATGCTGAGCTCTCAGCTCACTCAGCTGCTCTGTTACTGCTCTGGATGATATACAGGGCTGCCTCCTCTGCGCAAACAAGGAATTTTTCGGGGGACACAATTTGTCCATTGGATGGGGTTATGGGCACTGAGGAGAGAGATAATCAAGAGAACAAATAATTAATAGGAATATTGCAGAAACATAAAAAACATGGCACTGCAAAAACCTGACATCCAAGGGCAAAAAGCAGAAAATTATTTCCAAAACTACCAGCAGAAGTCAGCTGCAGCCACCCTGGATTGGTCAGAAAAAATCCAGAGGACCAAAGAGACACTTTGCAGGGGAGAGGGCTGGAGCACTGTCTTCTAGGACAGGAACCTGCTTCCTACATTGCTGTGACATTCAAACCTTCTACAGCACATTCAGCCTTTAAACTGCACCTACATTTCTGCTTTAGTCACTCCCTATCACAAGGATAGGACTCCAGACAAAATCTGCATCTACATTAGAGACACAAGAACAAATAATTAATAGGAAAATTAAAACGATGACATTAGGTTAGAGACGTAGGAAAACTGTCTGACATTTCCTTAAAACTTGTATTTCAAATTTTAGATTTCCTTAGGAGTTGGATGCAAACAAGTCAACACTTACAGCAGAATTAAGTTATAAAAATTTGGAAATTATTTCACATCATGTCTGCACCTAGACTAGAGCCATCCATTTTGAAAGACCAGCTAAACTGGTAGTAGAACAAAGCCCTTGCTCTTCAACACCTTCAGTACAGAAATATTAGTGCAGTGTTTCACATACAGAGCTCTGGAGGTGTTTTTAAGCTGCAGAAGAGTAATATCTCCTTCTGGCAAAGCTATTCTGCCTTTTGAAACTCCTTATGCAATAGCATGCCAGCAGCAACCACAGTGGGTTAAATAACACTTCTGGAAAATGGAATTAAGGAAATAAGTGACAGGCCTCTTAAAGGATTTCATCATCCAGCTCTCCCATTTTCTGTCTCTGCTGAATTATTGCTTCTCAACCTCCTACAACTGTCCTCCCCTTCTCATATTTGGCAACTGTGGGAGTCGTCAGTGTTTCATTAAGCTCTGCTGCTGCACGGCTGTTCTGCCGAAGTTTTAGAAAGGTTTATGTGGCTTTCATGACAATTTCTGGTTTATAACCCAGTTTTATGGTGCTGTGTCAGGAAAGAAAAGCGTATGTTAAGAGAAGTGAGCCAAAGGTATGTGTGGAAGGGGGAGAGGGGAAGCGAAAGCCTGAGAACAGCTGAGGTTTGAGGCATCAGAGAGAGAACACATGGGGCTGATCTGCAGGCAGGCAAATGTGATTTTCCTTTTAGCATGATCGCAAATGCTGTCAAGCTTAGCTTTTAAAGCTTCCATTATTTATTTTAAAGTTTCTAACCCTCCTACTAACCTACTTCCACAGGTGTAACCTATGGTAGAAGGTAGAAGACTATTTCTAGCTTACTGCCTTTATAACCACACAGTTTCTTACTTCCTTATCTAATAGTGACACATATGTCTATTACTTGATTTATTTGCTACTCCTGCGGCTGCTGCTGTGGAGGAATCAAAAGCAATGAATATGACCTGCCCTCTTCAAGGAAAGGCCAAAGAATCAACTACTGTTGAAGATTTTTTTTTTTTACTGTAGCTAATTAGCAATTCCTATAGGTTCCACTGAATTGTATCCTTATCAAACCCACAATATTTATTTTTGCCAGGGTACAGTGTAAAGTGCCGGCTTTACTTGAGACAGAAGCTAAATTTTTTATGCTCAAACACTGAGAATGCCAAACAAGCTTCCCCCATGCTGCAGCAGGAAAAAAAGCAGCAGAGAGAGCAAGGAAACACAACATTGCCAAGGGCTCCCGTCTACTTCTGAAGCTGATTTTCTCAAGTTTTCTAGATTATCTGTGCTGTCCTTTTTGGCTCTTGGGAAACCTGTTTTCAACTTTTCTTTCTCTCTTACTTATTAACCGATATTAAGAAATATATCACTTTAACACGAATAAGAAATTTGCATCACAGCATTTAACGAGCTGAAATGGAATATAGATTAAATCAGATGCAGCTTCCGGTGTGCTGAACCAGCACTAATAAAAAGATTTCTTTTTAACCACCACCATGGAACAGTTTTAAGGGCATAACAGAGCTGTTTACATCAAGTAAAAAACTGAAAACTTTCTTCAGCGTCCCAGAGAAACACAGGTAGTGTTCTGTATCATAAAACCAGCCAAGGCTGACTTGGGGGTCAATGCAGTGTCAGGATATTTATTCCCTGCCTGTCTCCTGTTGCTGGCCGGTTAAGCAAGCTGCAGACACAGGGCTCAAAGGTCACACACACAACATCAGCATCCATTTCCCTTCCCTCCTAAGTGTCCAAATGTATGCAGGCCCATGTATGAATGCAGCAGTCAATAAGCTGTTTCACCACACTGATCCTTCCCTTGCCCTTATGGGATGTCATTAAAAGGCATCAGCTGTACGTGATGCCCCACTTGGGCTGGGTGCATTACGTAACGCTGCAGCACTTCCCGCTCCTCTGGCTGCAAGATTACACATCAATTACTGTGACATGTGTTGCCTGAAGAGATGCAGCATCCCAGTTTATCCAAAACTCAATAGGGCTTTTCGTCATTGTTTCTAGAATATTGACAAATTTATAAACACAGGACTTTGACCCAAATTCCTTGAAAATTCCCAAACCCAAGAGGTTCTCACACACACAACAGAAAATCTTTCAGGAACCTGTTCCATTAATCAACAGTGGAGCTTTTGTTACAGTAATTAACATATTAACACCCTGGAATATGACCGTCTACCTACATGGCTGAGTCAAATCCAAACCAAGAACTTCTGTTAACCCCTAGTTTTAACTCCAAGTAGAGTCAAACCTGAACTGCTAGCTCTGGGTATTTAAGCCAGATTGAAGCAACCCTCCCACCTCCTAAAAAAAGTCTGGTCAACAAACACCACCTTAAGAACAAGTTTTTAATTAAAATCATACTGGCTTAAGGGAGACTATTCAATATAGGGCTGCCCAGCAGCACCATGAGGCAGAAGTAGGTACAGCCTGTGCCCTCCTTGCTCTGGTGCTGTTCTGCTCTGCAGGGCAAAGAGTTCATGCCCAAAGGAAGCTTTGAGTTCTATTCCACCATACCCAGACCTCGAGGGCAGGTGAAAGCCTGACTGACATAACTAAGCAAGGGCAAGATGAACAGCAGGGCTAGGAGATCCCAAATGTTCTGGGACTTGCTCATGGCCGAGACTTTTAAACCACCATTGTAAGCAAACACTGGGCTAGAAGGCAGCACCAAGATATTAATTCCTATTTACTGCAGGAGAAGTTTCCCCCAGTGTGTCTGTTCCACCCCACCAACTACCAAGCCCTAGGGAATCATAAAGGATCTGGATCACCCTGCCAAACAAATGACTGGCATATACATAGTCCAGCATGGCATCTGCTCAGTGTATCCAGGAACAAAACTTGAAAAAGGAAGTCAAGCAGACTTGAGGGTAGCCAAAAAAGTATTTTTTTGTTGAGCAGCCAGACAGAGTCCAGTCAGCACAATATTTGCGCCCTTGAATTGCAAGTAGCAAAGAAAACAGTTCATTTCCAGCCTCAAGAGTAAAATGCAAGGAGCTTGTCTCTGCATATTGATAAAAATCATTCTTTCGTTCCCCAGTTTTCAGACTTGACTACATGCCTGGAAGTCACACGAAAACAGTGACTTAAGGAGGTGTTTTTTGGCCTGTGTACCCCTGCAGACACCATCTGAGAACCTTTTTCTTCCTGGGGATTAGTGACTAGACAGTCGATCTTCACATTTCAGCTGGGATCACATTTTCATCGTCCTTTTAAGGGTCAGAAGGTGGTGCAGGCAGCTCCTTCTATAATTACCCTGGTTGACCCAACAGAAAAAAAACATAATACCTAATAAACATTATAGCTACACAATATACATTTCATATTCTAAAGGCCATTTTCCCCCCAAACTGCCAGAAAAGAAAAAAACTGAATTGATCCTACCTACACTTCTTACGCCATTGACATCATGCAGTCTCAAAGTGCTTTATTTCCCTTTTCAATACTCAAAGCCTCCCAAAAAGGCCCCATTCTCCTGACAGGCTTACAAAAAGGATATTGTTAATTGTTACCGTGCTGAAAAATTAACCTTCTGGGCTTTCTAAAAGCTTTTGGACCACAGGTTTGTTTATGATAGGAATAAACACTCCGCCTGGGATCATTTTGGTTACAACTGTGCTACTGGGAAGCTCTACCAGAGTCAGCAGAGAGTGGTAACACAGCACTTGCTTTTAAATTATTTGTTCTTTTAAAAGTGTTGCTGAATTATATGAATGAATATATCAAGAAGCACTGATTTTTCTAACTCATTATTCATCGTTTACTTTAAAAAGAAAACCTGAAACAGGCAAATTTTGCAAATAACCTATCCTAAGCCCCTAAAGAGAAACTGCATTTCTCTGTGCAGTTGCCTTTATTGAGGTTAATTCCTCATGTGGCTACATCAAGCAGAACAGAAATCCTATTAGTGTTTTCCCCATTTGCTGCAACAAATGAACAGCATGTTGGAGTTTGCAAGCATAGTTTTCCATGTACATTGCTCCAGGAAAAACACTGTAGTTCAGAGTTCACTCTTTCTGATAGCCCTCATTCTAATACATAGAGATTGTAAAAATCTCTAGATATTAGAATGAGGGCTATCAGAAAGAGTTTTAATCAACTGAGGACTTTCCCTGCCAAAAAATGTGGGTTTTCTCTGTAGCTATTCATGTCACCAATCTCCTGGTAAAGCATTATAGAAAACCATCCTCTCAGATTAAATTTTGGGGCTGATTAAAGACAGTGTTGGTGTTTATGGGACCTGCCTCAAGCTTTCCTAATGTTTCGGCTTGAACATTAACTTACGTGAAACACATTCTACACATGTACAGGGGAGATTTAAAAGCAGAGCTGCTTTCACATAGAAGTCTTCTAAATTCTAGTTAATAAACCCCTCGATCTTAGTATTTTGAGCTTGCAGGGTCATACTACAGGGTTGCTCTCATAGGAAATTTTAGTAACTAGAGCAGAGTCTCAGGCATCACTCCCAATAACTCACTGTGTCCCAGAGAAGTGGCCCCCTCACCCTCACTCAGCTGTTTAAAAATTATACAACTGCATTTGTATGTGAAGGATAATGAAATCCATGGATTCCCTTTGCACCAAATAACAGGAATTGATAGTCTGAAATAAAATGTAATAATACAAGATGAAAAAGAATTCTTACTCCAGACCCTTAAATGTGATCTTTACTCACATGTATTATGGTGCCCAACCAGCAAAACTACACATGGAAGGATAAATTTACCAATAAAACCTGAAGTTAAACAAGCAGAGCACACCAGCACAAAGGACAGCAAACATTTCCTTTCCAAATGTGCAAATTATGAGAGTTAGACACCACTGGGGAAGAAGCAGAACAGAACTCTATTCCAACAACAAGTATTTTTATTATATTGTGAAAACCAGTTTTCTTTTATATCACTCTGCATGTAATTTTTTCTTGCCATTTAAACTTGTAAAAGAATGGAACAAGTTATATATTATATATACATGTATATATTATTATATATGCTATATATATGTTACTTATATACAAGTTATATGTAGATTACAGGTGTAGTAACACAGCATTATTCAGTCATCCAACAAAGAATCTGAATAATTTTTAGGATTCAAACCCAAACAATTTGCATGATTTAGCAATCCTTTCATACCTGACAAAGTTGTACCAAACTCCTCTCCTGAAGGTTACAGCTTAAAAACATTTGAAAACTTATTTTAAACACATTTGCCACATCAACAGGGTATGATAACACAGTGCAGAAAAATAACCTTCCTCTCCTATTATCTGCATAACCTCTGGCACACGCTGACTGCTCTCCAGACCGATGGAGTCCCTGGCACAAAATTTATGACGCTTGACTTTGACTACCTCAGAAGGGGGGGCACTTGGTAGACTATTGCTTAATTAAATTACAGAGAAAGAACCACCCTCAGCCTTTTAACTGATTATATAATCTTATTTTCTCATGCCAACCTCCAATATCCTGAAGGTTCCCCCACGCCCTTCTTGAGCTTCTCCACTGTTAGGGAGACCCAGCTGCCTATTGGGGGACCCAGCCATTGAGGAAGGGGTGTCAACACTGCTGCTCACTACAGGTCTAGCCCTGACCTCTGAGATGTCAGCCAGTTTGGGCTTGAAAACTGTGTTTCTGGCATACTTCTGGTGGTTGTAATGGAAAGGAAAGAATTTAATTTCTGTTTTAATTTCATACAGATGACAGTTTCCTTCTGCTCCTATTTAAGGTCAGTATTAAGTAAGCATTATTTGCTTTGTGTTAGAGGGTAGGTTTAGATTGGATATTGGGAAGAAATTCCACCCTGTGAGGCCTTGGCACAAGTTGCCCAGAGAAGCTGTGGCTGCCCCATCCCTGGAAATGTCCAAGGCAAGGTTGGACAGAGTTCTGAGCACCCTGGTCTAGTGGAAGGTTCCCTGCTCAAGGCAGGGGCGTGGAACCAGACAGTCTTGAAGGTTTCCTGCAGCCCAAGCCATTCCATGATTCTATGTCACACAGGCATTAATATCAGGAATACCCAAATTCTTTTTTTCTAAAACACCACAAGTAGTGCAGAACCACTACAGAGGTGATAAACTGACACCAAAGTCTAGCAACCAGAAATTTATTTGTTTAAAGTTTTGCAGAATAATGACTTAAGGGGAGGGAAAAAAAAGCAAAGCATATTGCATCTGTTCTTTTCTGCTGCAGCTTAGAAGAAAACAGCAGATCAGATATTTCAGTGATATCCAATCGCTGCATAAGTTGTTTAAATTGCAGCTGAGTATGATAAACAATCATTTTGAAGTCACCTGATGCAGTCCATGTAAGACAGCAGGTATGCCTGTAATGACTCTTCCTTGCCAGAAAATGTCTGGCTTGGTAGGACACTGACTCTGACTTTCCAAATCAGGTAAAGAAAACATAATGAATACCACAACTGTCTCCCCTACAACTAATTAACCCCAGTAAACAACCATTTAACTGAATACCCAAGACACTTTGGTTTAAATTAATGAAGATTTTTCCTACTGTGCCCAAGTCTAATATTAATTTTAGAATATGTAATTTAATATTTATTTTCCTGCCACCTACACGAACTCTTAAGGGCATGAACTTGATCTCTATTCTCCAAAGAAATACTTTACTTTCCAGATGCATCCAGATATAACATTTGTAAGAGGTATTAAAACACTTTCAGATCAAGAGCTCATTTAAAGGATATTTTTGGAATTTTCAGATTATCCTGGGGGGGGGGTGGTGTGGAGGTGGTAAGCTCAATTCTGATAGACTGAATTATTGAAAGACCATTGTTTACAGAGCTGCATAACTGATAAAAGCAGGAAATTCGTGTTTTTATACAGCCAGGACAAAGAACACATAGAAAATGATCCAGCTCAGATTATCACTTGAGCAAGAAAAAGGAGACACTGGGATTCAGGGGAAGATAGAAATTCGAGTTGAAGATGATCTGTTCAGAAGTTATACAAAATTTACTGGCATAATAAAAGCAATTGCACTGCCTCATGATGGGACACTTGCCAGAGACAAAGCTGATACCAAGGACAGAACCTGGCCACTGTAGGGACTGAGCCTTTCTGCTGATCATTCCCTGTATCAGCACATCCATGGGGAAAAGTATTCTTGCTCTGAAGTGTGTTAAGACATTTTTGAACTGAGTGTGGAAGTTCTTTCCTCACATGGAACAATCACAAAAGCCTGGAAAGATGGCACCTAACTTTGCTGTAGGAAACTGTAGCCCAGCAGTCACCATTCCCTAAAAATAATAGAAACTCAGATTCAAAATCTTTGGTTTACATGCTCTGCATCTACTACACTGCAAAAATTCACCTGGAGGCTCCACTTGAAGATCACCAAATGTTAACAGAGTTGAGTTAATCTATTTTTTGAAAACTCTGCATTTGTGCTGCTCTGTACCCAGCTACTCAAGACTTCAGGGAGAAGATGTTTATGGAGTTACATGAGCTATAGCAGATTTATCCAAACCAATGCAGACATAATCCATAACATGGATTTTCCCTATTTAGTTAAATGGACTTGTATTAAATATTATCAAACTGAATCAGTAGCTCAAAACATTTCCAATAATTTCTTGCAAAACAGCCTGCAGGAAAGTATATCTGAAACCTCTTCAACTGTTGTTTGGTGAAAAGAGGATGATTTAATTGGGTCCCAGAGGGGCATTACAACAGAAAGACTCTTGCAACAAGCACACAGGAGACTGAGAGGAACAGAGCTCAAGGGGCTGCAGCTCCGACAATCCTATATTAAAACATTACATGAGTTGGCCTGCTGACACTATTTTAATTTCCAAAGTGGCTTTAATTCTATTTCCTTGAAAAGCAAGATTCCTGTTCACTAACGAGTTCCCAGCTATGCTCTTTTCATAACCCGTCTCACAGTCCACATTCAACAGAAACCCACTGAAGTAAGCTGTGGGGTTGCCAGCTCCAATGCTGGGCATCCAAATCTCAGTTCTGCATCTGCAAGTCTCTGCCACCAGAACCCCATCCAAGAGCTGAAAGGTTTCTTTTTACAGTAAAGAATAGGCAATTGCCTGCTGGAAAATTGCCCTGGTGGCAATTACTTTGTAATGAGGAGCATGGAAGCACTATCATGTTTCACATGGTATTGCTATGGCAAAGTTACCTCTTGGTCAGAGCTGAGGGTCAAACTCAAATTCTGAGCAGAAAAATTCATGCATGCACATTCAAGGCTTCTCCTTCAGGGTGTTTAGACAGAAGTATAAAGAGATGTTGAGCATGTGGGTGGAAGGCAGATTAAGAGGAAGGGTTTAGGCTAAGAAAGATGTTGTGTAAATGTGTGTTTAAAACCACGCAATTTTAGAGCATTTCCAGGAGGTCAGTCTGCCTCTACTTTTCTCATCTTTTCCCCACCACTCACAGAAAATCTTAGTAAAAATCCAGGGATCCTGCAGTTCCTATATTCTCATCTGTGCCCATTTCTACTCTAGGACTGTCCTTGAAAGTAGCAGAAAGGTTTTTCCTTTGAGTCTCACAACAAGGTGGGTCTGATATGTGTGAGAAGAAAGAATTTCAATTAAATTTGGTGACCCAGTGATAAGAGAGATGTAAAAACCCTGTTTACAATAGACTGAAAAAAGAACTTAATGCTATTGGCTGATATGAAAACTAAAAAAACAAAAAAACCCCCTTTAATTTAATATGGTCCCATACCCAGTTCACCACCATTAGCTTCTAGCAGTGATGAATCCTTATTTCTGTGCTTTACTAGATCTTTGGGCAGGAGAAAAGGAATTTGGGAAAGAAGGGAAACAGAAATCTCAAAATACATTTAAGTCATGCCAAACAGCTTAGCCTCTCCTAATCCTTGGCTACTCCAGATAAAAGGTAGGCAGCATGCTGGACAGGAAATATTTACAGGTAGGAAGAAGCAGCTACATAAGGATAGAGATGTACATTTCCTTCTTAGAGAGGGATTATTTTTGGAAGCTTCAAGCTCTTCTGACAAATCACAGACTAAAATGTCTATTGCTGCAGGAAAAAAAAGTATTTGAAGAACAAAGGTGACAATGAAATAAAAAATTGCTTTTAAACCTCCATCCTTTGCTGACAGCCTGTATTTTTACACAGTTTGCTTCACTTCTGCACTGTGCTGCTTCTATTAGCCTACAGTTTTCAGACCTGTTTTTGTGTCATATACTGGTCACTTGCTCTAACCTCAGACCACACAAACTCTTAAAATGAAAACTTCTGAGGATTAAAAGAGTGTTCATGCAAGTTTTTACTGTGAACACTCTTTATGCTAGGGGGAAAAAAAAAACCTCCACATTAACATTCCCACAGTACACAATTAAAAACTCAGGGAATTCTGTTAAAGATTCAAAATTGAAAAAAGCAGCATCATAATATGTATGAATCTTGTTTTAGAAGTAGCTTCTCCAGCAAGCCTTATTCAGAAAAAAAAAAAGGGAACAGAAAGTTACCCACTGGTAAGTAGCAATAGGAAACATATTTCATACTATGGGAGAAGCCTCTGAAGCCATTTGTACTCTACTTCCCTCTCCTAGAAAGGCTTTTCATCCAAACTCAGTCTGTAGGACCCCTAGAGCCAGCAGGAATCCTCACATTACCCAGCTGAAAATCTGCCATGTGTTATCAGTGGTGTCTCTGAAGACCAAATTCAGTGTTACTTAAAGAAAAACAGAATATTGATATAAAAAAATGCTGTAAGGAACAGCTATTGCACAACTGCCAAACTGCATGACATTTGCCTTCGTAAGGAAATAAAGCACATGCCCCTAACTGCCCCCAGGATTAAAAATCTTAACAGTTCCATAGCATCTTTCTTTTAAAAGGGCTTTAAATATATCTTTAACCCAACCTTCCACTGAGGACTATCTGTGTTCAAAATCTGTGTTGCTATTGCTTTGAGGTCAAAAGATATTTTATGTAAGAGTGATACATGATATGAAAGCCTGACTTGCTTGTTAGTTTAAAAAAAGTACAGTAAAATTAGTCTTACACAACCCCTTAGTGGGCATAAAATTAGTCAATAAGCAAAAAAAGATAGGTGGGGAGTTTTTATAGAGCAATTAACATAAGCCTCAGGCACAGTATTTGCAGTCTTATACATTCCACTACATGAGATGTGAATACAAACTTTACATGATCTTAACAGAATAACTCTAAAGCTAACAAGGCTGAAACAAGGATTTAATTGTTTATTATTCCAGGTTTTCTGGATCCATTTTATATTCAATTCTTGCCCTCAGGTTAGCTGTGTTACAGCCCTCTCTTGGGACAGGTCAGCTCTCAAGCCATTAATTCTTCCAAAGAAACTCAGATCCTGCAATTCACTCTCAGCATCAAATACAGCCATGCCTGGGAGCACAGATGCAGCTGGATTGAACAGGAATTTAACTCTGGGAGTTAAAGGACAGGTTACTACAACTCAGTATCTTCCTGGTAAGACAAGGTAAGGTAGGACACAGCTGAAATGGAAGATGCAGCTTTGCAGAAAGGCAGTTAAAAATACATAACCTTAATGTAACCTCTGGCAGAGATGAGGAATAAACTCAACTACTCAAGCTGAGCTGAAATAGATTCAGTGCTGCTTTGTGTTGAAGAGCTTCCTCCATCTGCAAGAGGCTTTCCAGCCACTCAGCTCTTTTTCACTTAAATTATAGGCAGCCTCTAACAGCCCATCCAGCCCTTTGCTCCCTTCTTCCACAAGAGATCTTTCAGGTTTTTAGATTTCCTTTGATCTCAGGCTTAGCTTTAGGAAGGCTATCTGTTTCCACACTGAATTAAGTCAGCAATTGATACCTTAATTCCTTTGAAAAAACAGACCTAGAAGCCAATTCATCTGTAACATTTCATGCCTGGTTTCTAAATACATCTCCATAATCTCCCTTTACCTACAAGCATTCTTCTCAGGCAGGTATCAACACTACATTTCAATGGGGAGAGTCACTACTGCAAACTAAAAGAGTTCACTCTGGAATATTGAATCTCTTCTGTATAATGAGTTCTCAGCTACCACAGAGATTTCTCAAAATCAGCAGTTTGAATTATTGCTTAACACACTTTTTCCATACTGGCAATTTCACATGAACTAGATTTCAAGACCCTTTATGCACAGTGTGCTAAGCTTTAGGCTGGATGAATTTTGAAGGTTAGAAAATTATATTTTTCATTAGATATTGTATCTAAATGCTTTAGCTGTAAAATAACAGCCCAAACCCCTGAACAGCTTTCCTACATATATAAGACTGGAGCAACTACATTATTTTGCTGATTTGAAAGCATCTAATGAGAGAAATAATTTCCAAACAAAAATAATCTATGGTATTCTGCTCTTTGTAGCTCAGCCTTTTTTAGTAAAATCTAACAATTAGCAGTGAAATACTAAATTTCTAGAAACTCTACTCTTCAGTGTTATTGCCTAAAAACAACACTAATGCTCAGGTTTAAGCTTAAAATGACCAACTTCAATATTTAATGCTAGACTGCCAATGTTTACTGCAAGAATCCATTAACTCTCACAGTAAAACAAAGTGATGCCATCACAGAGAGGCACTCAGATATGAAATGCATAAAAAACACAGCTACTCCTGCAGCCCACGAGACAAACATCCCTAAATGTAAGTGACATTATAAAGGTAAGCAGCACATGTAAACTAATTTTCCTTATGTTTCCTTATGAAACTATGTAAATGTAGATAGATACTTTTAAAGAGCACTAGTGTAATATATTTAATTTATGCAAGGGAATGAGGAACGGCTCTTGTGCTGACAGTCAATTCTGTGCCTATTAACTATTCATAAAAAACTCAATAGCATTGAAAGAACCTTTGAAGCAACAGTAAAGGCTTGACAAAGCTTTTATCATAATAAATATAAAATGTGAAATTTCATGTTTACAGCTACCACTACTCATTAGTCAGCGAGTTTTTCATTCTGGAAGCAACAGCCACTCCAAGCCACAAAACACAGATTTTTTTTTTTTTCCATAGTCCTAATGAAACAGGTACATGGATCTCACATTTCAGAAGAACTAAAATGTATTTACATCTTGTATTAAAACCAAAATTTTGTTTGAATTAAAGTAGAAATAATCTGAAACTACCAAGTTATGTATTTATTAATGGTTTGAAGTGTTATTAACACAAGCAATGTATTGTGATTTCACTGAACAAGTTTCTTCAAAAAGCAGTTTCTCCAAGTTCACACCACACCAGTCTTTGTCTTCTCCTACTTTTGCTTTTATACAAGCAAAATCCTGTGCAAAATAATTTTATAATGTATCCAAATCTTCTGTGAACTTATGAACTGGAGATTATTTTAGAGACTTAATCCTTAGAAGCCAAGTTTAATGATGGAAGAAAATACACTATCAGTTATAAACAATAGCAGGGATTTTAATTCCCTCTCACAGATAAGCAGCACTAAGTACCAGATGTTTCAGAAGACAAAGGCCTCATCCTGCTCCTATGGAATTTGTAGCTTATGTGCAAGGGAAGCAAACAGCAGTGTTAATACACACGAATAACACTAATGACTCAGTTTCCCAAAATCCTTGGACTCATGAACAAGCAAAACTTAAGTTCTGAAGGCACTAAAAGCTTATTTTCTGGTAAAATTTAAAGCTGGTTGGGAGAAACTGCTTATTGAACACATCCCAAAAAAGTTAATGGATATTTTAGGAGATGATAACATCTGCAAGTGTCAACTAATATAATTTCATCTGGACTCCAACTGGAATTCTCATATTTGGCACATTTTTACATTGTTTGAATTCTTAACAAGTTCACCGCTTCATTTTGAATTCTTAAGCTGCAGATACTAAGAAACCAAAGAGCAAGCTGTAATAAAAAAACACATGTAATATATATTTGGCTTGTACTTGTTGCTAGGCTACTAAAGCCCAGTTATGACTACAAGGCTGTTACAGATTGTAGCTGCATTTCTGACACAGCAATGTAACATCAATTATAGCAATAAAGACAATGATTAAAGTCAGAAATCAGAACTTCTTTCAGTAGGGCTGCAGTAACTCGGGTGCTTCTGCACCTTTCCAATTCACAGTATGCATTGAGTCAAGCAGCTTTCACTGACGCTTTCAAGTTCTCTTGTTAAGATTTCAGAACTTCAGGAAACTTAAACACAATTTCAACCACCACTGAACTGGAAAGTGACCATCCGAGTGACCATCTCCTTCAGCTGATAAAATCTCATGGATTACAGAACAAGTAGGGCAGGTTGGTCATCTGCCAAATCATAACTACACCTCTGATCCAGGGTACTCAAATTACAAAGAAAGTAAAATACTTGCGAGAAGAAAATGGGTCACACCATACTAATGTGCCTAAGGTTTTCAGGGTGGTATCTGATAAGAATCTCAGATTATTTCAGTGACTACAGTTTTCCCAGGTAGAGAAAAGCATAAGCACACACTGTAAAGTTTAATTGTTAATATTCAACACACTGTGTAAAGCCATCTTTTTTGGATACCCAAAAGACTTCTTGTTCTTCAGTGTATTATAAGCAAAATTGATTGAGTCACCACACTTTCCCAGGTGCCAATTGTCAAATACAGTTTCTAGAACCAATTTAATCTCACAGAAACTGATCCTTGCTTTTACCAAAACAAGAAGCAAAGGGAATATTACATCAGTTCGACAGCTATATTGCAACCCCCTCCAGTGAGGAATAAATATAGTTCATGCTGAGGCAGACAGATGTTGAGGTTGATAAAGGTAAACAGAACCATGTAAGAGGTAATTAACAAGAGGCCAGATAAGTCACCCGTGAATAACTTAACCCTTCAGTGAATTCAGCATTGTTTTTAGCCCTGCTGAGGGCACAGGAGCCAAGTAGGAAGATTTCAATTAGCTCCCAAAGCACTGACATTTGTAACTGCTACCTCCATTTCTTATCTCTGTGGCTTGGAACACCATTGCTGCATCCCTACAGACTTTGACGTTGCTTTGTCAATTTGCAGCTTTTCTAGAAGTGGGAGCCCTCTTCTTCCCTTCCCTCAGATCCCAGTGTTATTTTGATCACTGGGGTCAGGGAAGGAAGGGAAGAGATATTTCTCAACTATCTGGAGGAAACAGCTAGAAAAGCTCACAAAAGAAATGTAAACTGGAAGAGGGGTCAGTAATTAAGAGGATGGTTTATTTATACTGTCTGACCTTACTCTATGGTAAGGTAAAGTCAGCTTAGCCAGCCATACATTTTAATCATCCAAATGCCAGCACAAACAAAGCAAACAAAAATGTACAGGTCACTTACAAAATCAGAGATCTTCTCCATGCAAAGCAAGATGCAAGTTTAGCTTATGGTAGACAGTTACTGAAACAATGCTGCCAGTACAAAGGACTGAAGTCTCTAAATCTCAACTTACCCAAAAAGGCAAAACCTTAGAAGTTACAAACATTACAAACATTCCTAGATGAAGATGCATGTGTTTTATTTAGCAAGTTAGGTTGATCACAAAAGCTCTTTTTTTTGGAGCTTTTTAGAATCTGTTTTAACTATGCAAACAATAGATCCGTGAAGACTATCTAATGAGCTCTCATGGTACCAACTGCACTGATTATTCACTCCATTCACTCAAAATAAACCAGCTAGCAATTTCATATGAAAACACATTTTTAACTGCAGGAAGACTACATGAAAGGACTTGTACATCACATGCTCACAAGTTGACTCTAAAATGCCTTTTTTTTCATGTCAAACAAACCAAACCCCCCCACATGTTTCATTCAAGATGCTAACCTGGAAAATTTTAAACAATGTTGTAAACAGTATTCATTGAACATTATTATTTAGTTGGTTGAGTGCTTCTGTTTGGTCATAGCTGAACAAGCTGTAAGGCACACCTGCACAGGTAAGCCAAAGCAAACATGTATTATACAAATATACAGACAATTATACAGTGCACACACATGGCTGGTTTACTCCCCACTCAGCCTGGCATTTCCATTCCATGTCAATTATATATCAGAAAATATTACAACAAGTTTCTGTATTTGATAAAGGTAATATCAGATACTCTTAATAATGTAAAGAGTTTATATGAAACCTAATGATAATACTCACCATTAAATTTAACAATGACTACCCTATTCTAAGCCCCACCACTCCCCCCCTTACCATCTAAGGCTATTGGTATCATAGTTTATTCATGTGTATTCACATGCTATAAACTGCAGATTAATCATACAAAATGAGACTCTCTAGTGGTTAGAAATAAATGCAGCAGTTCACTGGAAAAAAAAATTTATCTTTTTAAATATTCTAAAGTATTGTAACCTGAAGCATTTCTCCATACACTAAAAAATGCTTCACTGCAATCCTTTATAGCCTAATATTGTTTCTAGTTTCTAGGACACTTACCTTGTAGTAGAGAATTTTAGAATTGAATCAGGTTACATTTTTTACAGAGGGAAGCAATATTAGGCAGAAGATGAACGCATGTAGAAATTCTTCCCATTTAAACATGATCACACAATTGAATCTGTGCTACAAACACTAAGGAAAAAACCAAAATAGTTTTTACCTTGTGTACCTTTAGCTGGCAGATGCATCTTGCCTTTCTGCCTGGCTTCAATCAATGTAAAAATATATAGAAAGCTTCGACTCACAGAAATGAGAATTACTTACCAATTTGTAACAATACAGGTGTTACCAAAGCTGTCTCCATGGCATAACAAAATTCCCTGCCAAACATTACTGCACCGTGCATCACCCATAGGCGTATCGGTATCCGGTCTATGGATCCTTCACTAATGGTCTCCTCCCTACTTTCATTCTCCTTGTTTTCTGGTTTCTGAAGCTGCGCCACAGGTAGATCTTGAACTTGCATAGATTCCGAGTCAGCATTCTGAGGAGCCATTTTCATTACCATAAAAATATATATATTTGTTATAGCTATATAAATAATACTACCATAACTCCACGAACAAGTTAGGGTGTCTTCTCTTTCAGCTTGTGTTCCTCAGGCAAGTAATACTTATATTCCTCTTGTACAAACAGGTATCTTGCAACTTCTTGTATAGATACGAGACATCAAGAATGAAAAGCTATTTGGTAGGAATCTCAACATATGGCTTGCTGGTTTACTGTGAGTTAGAGTTAAAAATCCATAATTGCCATTCAGTTAATACCAGTTTCATAATTATTATTGAAGAAGTGCTGAAGTTGTTATTCGTGCTACACAGAGGTGGAAAGGCGACACAAAGAGGTGCTCCACTGTTAATCCCCATCGAGTGGCTGATTAATCTGCAACAAAAAGCAAGCATTTAAAAATTTCAATAGGATTTTTCAGGATATTGTGTCCCCCCCCTTAACCATATAACCTATTTCCTGCTTCATGCTTTCCATTGTCTTTGCCTAGCATAGGGTCCTTTATTCCACGTTCCCTCCTACCTCTGCACTTTCCATTGAAAAGCAGTTGTGCCTTGTATTTAAATGATGCTTTACTGTACTACAGTTCCTCTGGTTTGTGGTCCTACACAAAGCCACAGAAGAATGTCAGGGTACTTGTCCAAGATCCTCAGAACACTGAGCACAAGACTAAAATTCTGGGAAATTTAAAGCAGGTCGCATTTCAGAAACAGCATAGGATATTCCAGTTCTATGCCAGGAAGATGATTCATCAATTACCATCACACAGACATCTCCATTTAGACTTTTAGAAGTTGCAATTTACTTTGCAGTAAGTATCACACCATTTTATACTGAAGATATTTCTCAAGGAAGCATAAGCAAAATAAGCCATTATGAATATAACTGAATTGATACTTGAGTATTTAAACTTTAATGAAGATATACACAGCATATGAATTAATCTTCTTTCTGCACACAAGACCAGAGCATCTTATTCCCATATCCTGTGAGGCTGCTGAAATTTGTGAAAGCAGAATGGTATAGTATCTTACACATTAAAATTATTAAAATATATCCTAACCAGGTAGACAAGCTTCTTCTGTACCTTCCCCTCCTTTGTGCCATATACAAAATCTAAGTAGATGTACAAATACTGAACCATGCCATTCAAAATGTGTTTAAGCACTTAGGAGAAGAAAACAAAGCATCTTATGATAAGTCAGATTACATAAAGTTTGTATTATAAGGATGCATATTTACATCTCTGCACACAGAGTGACTGGGCTGTGACCCCAGGACAAAACCCCTCAGGGATATGGTTCCATGAAATGTTGGCTCTGGCAGCAAAGCTGGCCTCAGTAGAAGTCCCCATGCTGCAATTCCCCGTCTCTTCAGTTGTGGCAACAAAAACTCTTTGTGGGCTTGAGCACAGACCACATCATTAAGTGGTGAGCCTAAAACTGAGCCTGAGGAAACAGATGCCACATTTGGTGTTTAAAGCTCAGCACAAGAGCAGCTCTGTCTCAGTGTGACCTGAGACACTGTTCTACTAAAAGTACATCACGAGAACACCATCTTGAGTACTCTCTCCTGCTGATGCCCTCCTTCAAGCTGTTTATTGCACATATTTTGTTCTTCCATTCAAAAATCTTTTTCAGTCCACATCTTTTTTTCTTCCAGGTTCCCCAAGATTACTGGAATTCTCACATTTGATCACCTCAACAACAACTACTACTAAAATTTTATTTTGAGGCGGACAAACCTTTAAATTCCATGAGAAAGTTAAAATAACTTACTGAACTAGTTCCATAAACCAAGTTTTAAGTTCAAGTTTTTTTCTATAAGCATGAAATAGCTCATAACAAAGAGGACTTGGAAAGAATTTCTCTACCCACTCAGTATAAACAGAAATTAAGATAAAAGTAGTTTATCATAAATGTAAAGTACTCCATGTATGGAAAAAACCCATCCACCTTGCATAACACAAGATCTGAGTGAGTAAAGCCTACAAAATATATGTTCTGGAGTAGGAGCAATTATTTTAATTATAGACTAGTCATAAAATGTTTAACTGCTGGCAGACTCAGGCATCATGACATCCAGCAGAATTTGAAAGTATACATGTTAGCTCTTACTATCCAAAATTCAGCAGAACACATATGTCGTATTACAGACTAAGGGTCATGGATTACTCTCCTGCACAAAGTCTTTAAAGTCTCTGCTGTTTTCTCATGCCTGATTTCCCCTCCTGTGAAGGATTTAATTCCCTTTCCCTAAACACCTCCTTCCATTCGCAGTTCCAGGGTGAGGCACAGAGAGGAGGGCAGTTCCTCACTCCAGAATATTCCATGATGCACTGGGGCAGCCTGCACATGGCAAGGAGGATGACACCAAGCCAGGAGCATTTGTTCTGGGAAAGGATAAAGAGACAGGACAAAAGAGGATATCTGAGATTTAACCCATTTGAGCAAGGCTCTTGAGGGATGACTGAAAAAGTTATTTCTGAAGTGGAAGATGATAGGGAGTGATCAGATAATTTAAGAGCCAGGAATAATGTGTGGTAGATGGAGGTAGACTTTGAAGCTGTAATTGACACAGATAAGAACAGCATATTTTAAACATGCCAGAAAAAGCAGTTACAGTGTTCAAGTGCAATAGGAGGAGGCACAATGGACAGGTTTTATCTAAAAGAACAGAGAATTACTGTTCCATTATGTCAATTTTGTGGTAAGCATATCACTAGACTTCCTGCAGCACTTTCATCTGACTCCAAGTGCACATATAATACAAGAGCCAGAGAATAACAAGAGCCTCTCAGAAAGGTCTTCAGTTCTTTCCTAAGCCCTGCTCAGTAGTGTTCATGCTCATTTTAGACTGATACATACTCTGCTACTGCTTTTTCCGAGTTCATTTTTACTTTGGCAAGTTTGAATCGTGGCATTCTTTCTTCTCAAAGAGGGAGATAAATTCATTTACCTGATGGAAGTAAATATAACAGAGGCTTTAACAGCAAAGAACTCCAAAGTAAATGGCACCTGAAGAGAATCTGGATTAAACCAATGCAGAATTCTCTGATGTCTGCATCCAGCATTAATTGTTTCTCATGGCTTGTTTTCAAGGGCATTTTCATAACTAACAACAAATAAAGCAGTAGAATGAAGAATTTCATCCATGGGTAGAGATTCCTGGTGGGCACTGTACACAGGTTAGGTGTGAAGAGAACTTAAGATACAGAAATTGTTCTGATATTGCCAAGTGTTTATGAGAGGAGGGGACTGATGACACTGGCTCTTTGTCAGCTTAATTGCACGTTTTACTTTGACCTTTGGCCATATTTCAGCAATGGCAAAAACCTATAAAGCAATAGTTAATACTCCAACAAAAGAGGCAAGTAATACATTCCAAAACCTAATCTGTAAGTAAAATTTTATAAAGCTTCTAAAATTGCTTACAATCTTATCTGTTATACTTTTACTACCCACCTTCCACTGAGGCATAATATGACTGTGTCAAACACAAAACACATTACAGGCTTGACAAGTCAATGATCCTGAGACTCAAACAGGTACTGTTCACAGACAACCTGCAAACCATCAAAGAACCAAAGGAAAATCACTGCCTATCATCAGGTTTTGCCAAAGAAGTGTTATATAGGTCATATCTGTAGCCCACAAAATTCCATGGTTCTTTTCCCTAGGGAGCACTGTGATGCTTAGGATGCACAATGAGCTCATGCTACACAATTACACAACATGATGTCTCGGGCAAATGACTTCTATCACACATCTCAGTGTGTTTTTAAGTTCAGGACTTGGGGGTTTGAGAAGCAGTGTTCCTGCATTTGTGATGCCACCATCTGGAGGTCAGCAGATTGGTAGCATACCCATCGATACCAAAATAAAATGAGGTTAACAGTGATCCTGCCCAAATCTTTTAAGACTGACCTATTTTTGATGCATGTTTCCATATCTCTCTTGCTAACAAGGAATTGGAATGCGCTGTTTGACAAGTAACTGGAATTTCTGAACCTGTGCCAAAGCATATGACTGTGGAGTACACAGCACATTTCAGGTAATCACACATTTTTTTTGAGCTGTAATAAAGCTTGGCAAGTAAAAAATAGTTAAATGGGCCCAACTGGATAGCATGAGAAGACTTAAAATCTTTCAGAAGGTTTTCTTCCCTGAAGCCATTGGGCATTCCCTAAGGCATTTATTGGTTTAAGAAACAATCTCAGAAAAGGTGGTATGCACTAATTATGAAAACCCAAGACAATGAGAAAAATAAGCACAGCCTATGAAAAACTGGAATGAGCAAACTGAAAATGATGGAAACACTTCAGTCCAAGCACTACTGAATATCTAAAGAAAAAAGGAGAGGACTGAACAGAGATAAACTACCCCATTTCTCATCATCTTCTTTCAAGTTTATTGCATTAACTTCCGGTAATTTATGTAGTTATCTCCTGTCTTTAAGATCTGCCTCTTCCATTATCATGACTCTCTTTTACGTGCAAGGACACAGACTGATCAAAGTTGTCTCAAATCATGAAGAGCTGCATTCAGTTTTACTCACAGGAATTATTTTCTAATGATGGACAAAATACTCTAACTCAAAGATTCTATGGTTTAAATGAATTTTACCTTCTTGATGCGGAAAGGAAGGATGAATAGACAACTTGAGCCATTATTGCATAAAATGACTTTTAGTTGTTTACCACTACCTGCACAAAGGAAAATAGCTAAGAACCAATTAATCAGTTATTACAGAATTTAAATAGGCTTTAATAATTCTGGTCACAGTTGTCATCATCACATTAGGACCTGTCAGTGATCCATTCTGCTCAGCACATCAAAAAGCCCCCAAACAATAAAAAAACCCCAAGTAGGTGTACTTCATGAAATATTGAAATGTTTACTTGGGAAAAAAAGTGTAAGACTGCAGAAGCTGCAGTCTAATAGGAGATTTTCGTACCTCCCAGAGCCTCACAACTTACCCTTCTCCAATGCTTCAATCAGTGCATCCCACATACATCCATGCAACCACACTATTTCACCTGTGAATCATGTCAGGTTGACAAGTCTGTAAGTGCCCAGTCGTTCCATTTATTTGTCAAATACTTTTCTGCCAAGTTGGTTTATGCTCAGGTTTTCAGGTAATCTGGCCATATCTTAAATCAGTCTAGATAACTCTTCAAGTTTAGCTTTAATATTAGCACTAGAAAGAAAGGCATTCTGAGTTTAGCTGTCTTTTCCTCAAGCTGAATAAATGTTTGGCTGAACATCTCTACCACCATGTTGCAGACAAACATCACTTATTATTCCTTCCACAATTTAATGCAAAGTGGACAAGGGGTTCCACTTCAGCATCTGACCAAGGATACATTGTTTGGGCTTGTGTCTTTTCAAGAATAATATGGCTTTTGTCCAAGCATAATTGCTGGTGTTTTGAGTTCAAATGCTCTGTGCTCTACCACACCAACAAAGAGAATGCTTCTGTAAAAGAGCCGTTCTTAAAGGCAAGGCTGACCTTCAATCCCTCTGCAAGCATGGCTGCACCACCTTACGAAGCCTTGTCCATTCTCAAAATACATTAAAAATTACTCTGCAAGATCAGGCAACTGATTTTGTAAAGAAATATCACAAAATACATTACCAGCTTATTCCACTGCTTACACCCTGGGTTTCTCAATCACTTTAAGCTGGCATAAACAAGTACTTCCTCTAAGAGCACCATTCTGTTCTTCCTTTTCTTTGCCCCTGGTTCCTTACTCCCACTGCTTCCTGCACAGCCACACGAGCAGCACAGCATCGAACCAGACACTGTAACTGATCCAGGCTGAAAACTAAGCTGACAAAAACATGTCCAAGCAGCTAAAGAAATCCTTTACAAAATCTAGTCGACTGCAGCGATCCATACCATCCTAACAGGGAGGCACAGGAGCGGCTGGAAGCGTCCCTTTGGGCAGCAATACCCAAAGCCAGCATGAAATTGCAGCTCACAGAGGAAAGGAGCTGTTGGTAGGTCCCTGCTGCTACAAGGTCAAAAAGCGAACTCATGTGCCCAGCTCCAGACACCTGCTGTGCAGAAGGATCCTCAGGCATGCTGGGAGAGCTCTCATGTATTCTCCTTGTCCTTGCCAGATGCAAGGCAGAACACCACTTGCTTGGCCAACAGGCAGCTATTTTCTCCCTGGAAGTTTTGCGGCTCTGTTGCTAATAATTAGCAGCTGTTTATAGTAACAGAACTGGCCACAAGGGATGTTTTTTTGGCCCATGTCAATACTCAAGTGTTCAGTCACTGCACTAGGAAGAAAAGCATCTAGAACACATACCTGGAAGTTTTGGCCCAGCTGGATAAATGTGCTCAACCACCCTACTCAGAGGAAGGGCTGTATCCTTCTGTGATCTGATGAAGTTGTTCCATCATAAAAGTGTAGACAAACCCTATGATTTTCTATGTAGGCAAGTCATAAGGCCTTTGGTTCAAAAGGACAGCAATTATAGGCAGGCAGTTGTTTCAATTCCCATTAAGACTTCTGACAGCTAAATGCAAACACTGAAAGCTTTTTAGCTACTACTTTCTAAAAACAGAACTGTATTAACACTATCAGAGGGGGAAGACTACACTTGTTCATGTGTTACTTATTATTCCCATACATGAGCTATGTTACTTCCAGATTCTGAAAGTCAACCTCTCATTTTAAAACAATCTTACATTACACTGGACTGGCCTGCTGTGAATCACTAAAACCCCGCCAAAGGAAAAAGGTTAAGGCTAACTGGCTTCAATAAAGAACCACATTTGACATGTCCTAACATCTAATTCATCATTTAGGTAATCAAAGGCATTGAAACACAACAGCATAAACCAGCTTCTTCTACAAGGACATCGTGCCCAAACAACACTATGACTAACACTGACTGCAAGTTAGATTCTTAGCAATTTCATCTTGAAACCTGAGATCTGAAAAAAAAAAAAAAAAAAAAAAAAAAAAAAAGAGAAACGAGCCACTGGAAACAAAACAGTGTTTTTGCATCATGACCTACTTTTAGGCCACACAATTTAGGCCACAGAAGCAAAGTCTGGGCAGGGGTAAGTCATTCTGCAGCATGTTGTGAATTAAAACAATATGGAGCAATTCACCTCACACAGAGAAACAGCATTTTTTCCCACTTCTTCCAACACAAACTTTTGCCTGCCTTCAGTATTCTTCACACACGAAGTCAGTTTATGTCTTTTACAACCTTTGCCTTGCTGTTTAAGCCAAAACATGATGTTTCAAATACAAATTCATCTAAGAGAAGCAGATGATGCTGGCAGCTTTTCTACTCTTAATGATGAACATCTGACACCCTCTACTCCCCCAACAAATAAATATCCAAACCATAATCCAAAATATAAAAGGAAGGGTATGAACAGCTTGATTTCAAAAGGGTTAATGAAGACTTATTGCACCCTTTCCTTGGTATGTATACAAAATTCCAGAAGTTATTAAAGTCTGACATGCACAGGCTTACAAACTCCAGCCCTAAGTTAAATCTTCCATTGGGTTTCCTGCTTCCTACTTTCCATAAAGCATGACCTTTACTAGAACCCCCTTGGCTTTCTTGGGACCCTCTTTCCACCCCCTTGCAGCTTACTTGGAAAATGACCAAGAGCAAGATTTTGGCTCCTGCTGGAAGATAATGGTGATGCAGTCACAGATGGCAATCTGGGCATGACAAACTCCCCTGATGGCAATTTTCCTGCCTGGACACATGAGGAGGAATAGAAAGCTCAAGAGGTAAGGTGGAGAGGTGAAGGTGCTAGTGACATCAGGGATAACAGCTTTGTAAGACAGCACTATTTCATCATTCTTTTTGAGGGCCAACATAATTTCTCCATTCATTACTGGGGAAAATACATAGGAAATCATGGGTCTTTATGCAATTACTGAAACAATTCCGGGAAGCCATCTTTTTATGAGGGATCCAGAAT
Organism: Rhabdornis inornatus; assembly: GCA_013397075.1. NCBI lineage: Eukaryota > Metazoa > Chordata > Aves > Passeriformes > Rhabdornithidae > Rhabdornis > Rhabdornis inornatus. The sequence continues at coordinate 534,185 of VWZS01005954.1, forward strand.
TTAATGTGAGACAGACTTTATTCAGTGGATTGGATATTATACTGCTCCCTAAAGGCACAGCCTGTTACTAATATTAGATCAGATTACATTGTTAAATCACAGCTGCTGCTGTTTTTAGTAGGAAATACTTCATTTTGTTAAGCTGGAGAGGTGACATTATCTGATTTAACTTGTATTTTGATTTACTGATAGGTAAAAAAGTCATATATACTCACATTACCTTCATGTGTATTAATACAGATATATTAAACAAGTAAACAGCTAAGGGGGTACATGCATAAATAGCAGTAGAGAAGCCTTCAGAGCTAATGGAAAACATTACAGCTGGGACCAGAGATGCTGGGAAGAAAACAGGAACTAAAAAGAGTTTCACAGCACAGCAAAGACATAGGCATGCCTGGTTTGTGATAGCTGCATCTCCAATTCGCAGGTTCTACACCCAAAATTAGGTTAAGGGCAAGATGACAAGCACTAACAGCTTTCAAAAGCAAAAACTAACAATCAAGTCACCACAAAGAACAAAACTCAAAACCTCATGGGGACACTCAGATCACTCAGGCCAGTGTGCAAATATGCTGTCATGGGCTGACATTGCTGCAAGTAATGAGTTTCTCTAAGAAAACTCACTGATTTGGTCAGATAGGCACAAACTTCAGTCTGGCCTGAGCTAAAGCCATGGTCCAGCTTGGAACATCCTGTTAAAAGATCCTCAAGTTTTTAAACCATGTTGACCCAGAATGTCATCCCCCATCAGAATTAAACTGATTTGTTCCTTTTCTGTCTTTAGGAATTAGAACAATAGAGGAAAACAAAATTATGGCTATCATCAGCAAACATTTTAGTACCTAACCAAGTAGATTAACTGAACCAATCCCACCTTCCTGCAGAAGGAAGGGCAATGTCTAACCCAGCAGGGCTGGTGGTGCAAGAATAATCCTATCAGGACATTGTTGCCAGCAGCATTTTGTTTTTGCAAGTTTTTTCACCAAGGCAGTCCTCCCGACTGAAGTGGGAAAAATTGAATATACCAGAGCAACCTTTGCTGATTCTCCAGAATAAGAAATACTTTCTGTAATAGGTTGAGACTAGAGTTTTGCATGAATATTCATCCATAAAAATAGTCAAGCCAGGACCGATTATTTAGTCTGTATCTGCAGAGTTAGATATCTCTTGCAGATGTTGCTGTGAAAAGCACATCATTTTCACATACTGGCATTTAAACTAATCACATTCACTGCCTGAAAATCCACAGTCTGGTTTCTTCAGGCTGCAAATACTTAAGAAAACCAAATACTGCCAGAATACGTATTAGACAATTACAGAAGCTATTCAATAGATCAAGACAAAAAAAGAGCACAGCATAGATCTTCATAAGCTGACTTCCTCCAGCATATCATTAACATCTGCAAAGTCTAATTCATTAGAATTATCTTCAATTACCAGTCCCTAAACGCATTACCATCATTCAATCTCCGAAAACTCTGTTAAAGGAAGCTTTTGAAAACATCCCTAGAATTTTATTCGCCCTCTAACAAAGATGGAGAAGTCAGGTTTTGACCAGATTTTACTAACTCTGAGGAAATAATTAGTCTCTCAGAGAAAAACCAAAACATCTCAGAAGAGGGTTTCTCACATTTCAGGTTCTCCAAAGGGTTTGTAAACAAGTATATATAACTGGTTATATCATCTTGCACTAAGTGTTCTCATTTTGCCTTGTTTGAGTGGACTCACAGATCAAAGGGGAACCTCATCACCATGATTGGTAATAAACCAGCATTTACAGCCTAACCTGCAGTCTGAGCCCACATGCTGGAAATTGTCTCCTGTCAGCACAAGGGAGAGAGATTCCTTCCCTTCCCCACAAAAGCTTTGCAGAGCTTCCCTCCATCTGAGCCAAAGAAAACACTCTAACATCCCCTGATGAGGTATTAAATGGAACTCATCACTTCAGTACTGAAAGAAAGGAATAAAAGGTGTTTAGAGATAACATTTATTTCTTTCTTACTTCCTGGCACCAAAAAAATATTACCTCCTCCTAAATCCTCGATGCAAAGGGTGTGGTAAAATCGCTGCTTTCCACCCCTCTGGCCCCACACCTGCGATGCACGAGGTGGTGCTAACAGAAGAATCTGCAGGTTTTAGGGTGCAGCACCTTTGGTAAACATCTCCAGCGCCTCCCTTTAGCAGCACAAATAATTACAAACAAGCGTTGAGAAAGCACACTCCATAAAAAGTATTGCTGGAGCACTTGAGCAGATCCCTGCTCCAGTTTTTTAGGCTGTCCCAAATACCAGCGTGACAGACGTGTTTATGTACACTGCCATGAAGTAGAGCTATTTGATTTAGTTTCTCAGTTATTTAAACAAACAGTTGAGCTGAGTTAGCAGTGATGCACAGCCTGTATATTTTAAGTAAGGTGTAAGAGAAATAAAATTAAGAATACTCTCTCAACCCAAATAGTTATTAAACCTTAGGAAAAATCAGAGAATTACTGATTGGTCAATAATATGGATAAATCAGCACTTAAAAGGGTTGCATCACCTCACTGATTTCAGACCTTATTTACAGCATTTAGGATCAATACAGTAAGAACTTCCACATCAGTACTTTTAACAAAGTAGGGAACCCACTCCACATAAGAGTAACACCTTATAGGTGACAGAAATACAGGTATTTTAAATATTTTGTCCAAGCTACAAACTATCCATTTTAGTGCAAACAATATGCTTTAGACAGCTGGTTTGTAAGCAGCCCCACAGAAAGCTGATGGCCACATTTAAGAGCAGCTTGATCAGGACATTTTGATTTTGGACGATGAACAAGTGCTATTTTAGAATGTGTTTTGCCAAGCTCTAACCGTTAGAACTGGCAGGATAAGATATTTACTGACATGTACACTAAAATAATAAGAGGTTACAAGTGCTTGGCAGTTGAACTTGATACATGAAGACCAGCTAGCAGGGCAATATTTAGAGGACACAAACCTCTTCCATTTGTGACTCTGGAGAACTATGAAATACTTGGCAAAGGCTTGCCAGAATTTGGTGTTTTTACCTAATTTGGGAATGACTGTCAGCTGTTCTCCTCTTAGAGGATGCACAAGCTCCAGCATCCATGCCACTTCAACAGCACACATCTGGACCACCCTGGGGTGAGACCTGCAACACTTCTGCACCAGAGGAGTGTTTGAACCCTGCTGTCACATCAGTGCAATCACTATAGAAGTTCTTGCAGGTGAAAATATTTGAAAGCAAACCCATCTCCCAGTCTAGGTTTAGCCCTGTCACAGTCAGACAATTCAACCATGCTCTGTCAGTCCCATCAACTTTACCTGCATGCTTCCTCCAAAACACACAGCTGCCATCCTCCAAGGGCAACTCAACATATAACCCAAGGGACAAAGCTGCACTGTGAGATGGGGGCAGATCTCACCCATGGAACTCTAAGCATCATCATAGCATCCAGATCATGGGTCTTCACCTCTCTAAGTCCCCACAAAGACAAGTTTCCAAGGCAGAGTGATTAAGAGGAATCAATGGTTTCAGCAGCTGCACAATAACTATTTCTTACAAGGCAGCTGGGACTACCACAAGCGGGTTTTAAAGGCAGTAGAGATGCTAATGTACATTTAAATACCTTGAACACTGGTTGCCCTTGTGAGCTATTACTCCCACCTCCTGCCAAGAAAACCAAAACCAACCCACCCAAAACAACAGGCAAATGCTGCTTGAAAGGCATCTAGTCTCCCAAAAGCATTTTCTGTTGGAGGTTACTATCAGATAACACAGATGGATTACCTAAAACATCCTCAGCGAATTAATCTTTCACATGCTAAAGCAGCTTTTCTTGAATATCCGTAAGAACAAAATGTTGTTGCAATAGTGCCTACAGGACTAGGCAGGCTTCTTCTAGGAAGGGGAGAGTTTCTCTGCATTAAAAAGGTATTTAAAATCAACAAGTCATAGCCAATGTTAATTTAGCTGTAAGATTCAAAGTGATTGCACTTGAGTCATACTACAGATACAGGGCTGCTGACATAAAGAACAGGGCAGTGAGCGGTTCAGCCTATACAAGCACGATGGATTGTTTAGAAAACAAAGCTAATCGAGTAGTTGTTTCTTTATGCAAGGCTAATTGCATACCAGCTAGAGTGCCTTTCCAGATCATTCTCAGAGGCAGAATGAATTTGTGGTCAGATAATATCACAGATATTTCTCTAAGCAGGCAGAGCTGCTTTAATGCATGCAGGCACTGAAAGCAGTGTATCATATGTGAAGGGCAAAACAATGAAGGAAACACCAGAACTGAAGTGCACAAAGTAGCTTGATACTGAAGTGTAACAGCCGAGCTGGCAGGTTATCCTACTAGACATCTAATATCCTCAGAAAGGGATGGGATCCTCTCTGCAAAGTGCACTCAGAGAACAAGCAATCTCTTTTGCTCATTCTATTACCCTGGATAGATCCTGAAATCTCAAGCCAAGGGGGAAATCCAGAGAAAGAAGTAGTAATCTGAACACCTGACAAGATAAATTTGGCTTTGTGCCTTTATTGTTTAAAGAGACACCAAAACACACGTGCAGTTAGTGTAAGCCATCTTCACAGGAAGGAATATAAAAGAGACTCCACAGACTGCATAAGTGCAAATAATAGCTACAGCTTCAATTCAGGACTGAGTTATCTCCTTCAAATTTTAAAAGGCACACCAACTACAACTTGGAGAGTAACAACTGAAATCTGGTGGGTGCTGATTTGAAGGATAAACAGGAACAGCAATGTCTTGCTCAGATAAATCTTTAGAATTAGTCTAACAGACACCTAACATTAAAGAACCTCTCAGCTCAGGGGCTGTAGGGCTATTGACAGAACAGAGGAAGAACTCACCAAACTGTGATCTGATCAGTGAATGCTACCTTCAGTGCTCTAAAGCTACCTGCTTGTGCATCGCAACAGACTGACAGGAGCATTCTCTAAACTTGAGTAATAACATCTAGCAAGAGTGTGGGCTTCATGAAGACAGTTAAGTTAAATAGCTCTCATTCATCTTCTGTCATTCACACACCTTTATTAAAGATCTTAAAGTTTGTTGCATCACTGACTTTTCCTTATCTTGCTCCACTCACATTCAGTCTGGATTTGTCTCTGCTGCTCTGCTCAGATGACAGAAGAAATACCAGAACAAGAGATTTAGTCTCTACTCATTTTTGTGGTTTAACCATCTTTATGTTTTGGCAGCAGCTGTTGGGAACAGGCACACCACAAGACAGGGACTCAGAGCTTTCTGTTCTCTGATCCTAAAAGTATAATGGATGCAGAGTCTTCTCACTGCTCCTCTGGAAAGCAGAGCCTGACCTCACAGTATTCCAGATGTTACATTTCCAGCTGCCTGATCTGTCAACTCCTAATCAACTTGCACCTTATTATTGCAGTATTCTACTTGAAATAATATATTAAATTTCTTAATTTTCAAAACTGTCTTGATGTTTATCTTCCAGGAGATGGCAACTGCCCACAGCAGCATCCTAAGCAAGGAGTATCACTAATGGCAGAGGTTAGACAAAGGATGATGGGAGCACACATACACCTGGCTGAAGCTGTTTGGTGCATCTAACTAGATAAGTTTCAAAGGGATGTTCTCTTTCTGACCTGCAGAAGAAATCACAGGCTTGCATCCATGGGGAAAATGGGGGGAAACCAGGAGGATAGTTGTCATTTCTACAAGGGGATGAGTTAAAGTTACAAAACTGAAGTCAGGTATGTGAATGAATACTGCACATATCTCAACTTTTCAAAGAGTTTTACATCTTCGCACTATTTCTTTAAACACCTGCTCTACTTTTAACTGAACACTTTCTCTTATCAATTTATTCTGGTACAAGATAGTGGCTTGGCTTCCACCCCAGTTCCCATGAAGATAGTTTAACACTTACAGACTCCTTTCTTTAACATCACAACCAGCTCAATCCATTTATCACGTGTGGAGTTGATAAGGGATATGACATTCATTCCTGAATTATTTTGCTGTCTCACTGTCTGCAAGGCATTTATAAGTAACAGTTTCCTGAAATTAACAGACTTGTCATTCAACTTTACCACCTACTTGGCAAAGTCCTTGAAAAGCAGACAAAAAGTTGTTACCTTCATATAGTGACATATATAGTCCTAAGTATTTGAAGTGCTACACCTGCTTGAAGTATACAGCTGTTAAGAGAAGGCAAACCAAACATATGAAGTGAATGAGGCTTTGAGCAACTGGCAGTTATCCTGGTGACACCATGGTGACATTAACTTTGCCTAGAATTCCTAAAAGCTTTGTGTAAGCACTGGCATATTGGATAGCTTGTTATACACATCTGGTTCAAGGAAGAGATTTTAGAATTGGTTCTAGACAACTAGAATTGCCTGGATTTGGTCACTCAGGAAGTCTTCCAGGGAAAATTCTATTCTGAAACACTTGAAGGTTTTAATAAATTAGCAGTCATGTAGGATTTCACAAGTCTTATTAATAAGCAGTAGGATGTGCCATGCATCCCTGAATGTACTCAGGCTCTGTCAAACTTAGATGAAACCATCACTGAAGTGGGTGGGACACTCAGACTCAGAGGACATTACATCAGCTTCCACAGATTTTGCTGTGTTGAGTAGCTGACTCCAAAACAATATTCCCAACAGTGCTGGTCCAGAAGTATTATCACCCCATGCACTGAGAGCAGGTTTACTGAACAGGGATCTCTCTGTAAGGATTCAAAAGCATAGTGTGAAATAAAACCAAAAGCCTAACAAATATTTATTCAAATACTGCTCCTGCTACTGGTTTAGAGAAGGGTTGCACATTTTTCCTGACCTGCACAGGTCAGGAAGACCTGTGGATTCCAGCAGAGAAGCACAACACAAGTCAGTACATCCTGTTGAGATATTCTCATTTTTGTCTAATGTTCTCTTAGAGGTGAGGATCACCTCATATGACAAATGATTCCTCATCAAGCACAACATTCAAAGCAATCACCTTAGTGAGCAAAGCACGCTGTACATCAGATCAAGCCAAGCAGGAAAAGCTGAGAGAGGAAATAATCAAAAGGACAGAAGCCAGAAGACACGACTACAGAGTGTGAAAGGCATGACATTATTTTACATCTCTAAACAAAGTCCTGACAGAGAGTTTTAAATGTAGAAGCTGTTGAAAGAACAACACGATGTGATCTCTCCATCAGAAAGGTAATGATTGGCCCAAGCTGTAACAGAATTAGAGAATATTTTCTAGATGCTATGAGTAATAGAAGTACTATTATCCATAGTGGGGAGGATAACCAGCTGGTTCACTCCTTCCTTGCCCCACTCACGGATCAGCTTCTCATGGCTCTACAAGCTGAGGTTGCTCCCTGGCACTCTTTCCTCTTCACTTCTGAGCACACACAATTTCCCAGAGCCCACAAAGGCACAGACATTTGCATGTGCTGCATGTTACTGCTGAAGACTCACACCTACACACAGGAAGCTGAAGAATAAAACTACCTATTTCCTGTAGCTTGTGAACAAGAAAGTACATCTAGTGTTTGACTAACAAGATCTTAAATTTAATGTAAGTTACTGGTCAGCACAGAGTTATTTGACATTTTACACTTTAGTCACTTGTCAGAGTGAGGAAGCCCTTAGGGTGATAAATTTCATGGTTACTGAACCTTATTTTAATGAAATGCGTGGCTTGCCCTTGTGGGCTGTATTTTATTTTGGCAGCTTTACTGAGAACATTGTGCTTAGTCATTTTACTTTTTCAATTAGAGGACCAGCATATGCAATATACTAATGTTTTTATCGTTTGAACAATCACCTGCCAGGTTTTCAGGCGGAGTAAGATTTGATTAAAGCAATCAGCAGTTAACCATAACATATCCTTAACTGTTTTAGGTTTTAAGAGCCTAAATAGATTTGAAATAATTTAATGTTACTTTGAACAGCAGTCAAGATTTAACAGATAAAGCAGGGTCACCACATCCTTGTTATCTCATTTAAGTAAAATCCATTTATCATCCTGTTAAGTTTTTATTCTTCCAGTAACAAATTTCAAAGTTCAATTGTATTACCTCTATATAAAGATTTCTGCAAAACACACAGGCAGACTTTTGACCCACAGACTTTTCTGGAGAAGTACATATGATCATATAGTAAAACAGGCACAATTCAAAAGGTCACTTCCATTTTGTTTTAAACCTTTCCTTTTGAGCCAAAAGGTATTTAAATTTAAGTTTCAATTTCACATTAAAACAGCCATGATGTGACACATTACTATCCTTAACTTGTATTCTGGTTTTCAATCAAGCTGCAGTCAAAGTTAATTGGGATAGAGAGCTATGGGATAAAAATGTCTTACTTTATCAGAAAAAATAAAACCTGCAGGAAAAGAGTTCACATGGTGCCTATAAAATTCTTCCTATTTATCTGTAGTAATGTGAACAGCAGTGTCTGTAACTAAAACAAGTTTTTGCTATGAAAGCTTTTTCACCTTCCTCAGGATTTTGTATGCCCTTGCTCACCACTCATACATGAAGTCTGGAAAAATACAATAAATGCGCAACTGCATTCCGTATTTTACCTGATGAATGTTACAATAAGCATCAACCAAGCTTAAACCTTCACTGGCAAGGAGAGCAAAACTCAGCCTTCAAAACATGGAACTGAAATTAGCATAGACAAATTTCCCAGGTATGAAATGTTAATTCCTTCTGAAGAATAGTGTAATCAAAACAGGCACCAGTTTGCTTTAGGACACAGGGGCTAAATTAGCCATCTGGGTAGGATCTTGAGAGGCCTGATCCCAGATTTCTTTGCTGAACAGAAAACAAACTGCACACATGTATGTGCCTTCTCACATGCTTTTTATTAAACACTCCCTATCATGAGGAGCAGGCCCGACAACCATTTGCTGAGATTAAACTACTTCAGAAGCACTGTCAGTTCAGTGTTGCAGCCACAGCTGAATCCCAGTCTGTGAGCAGTGACAATTTTCTGTTACTTTGGATACATCCTTCCCACATATGCTGGGAGTGAAACCCCCCACTCACCTGATGACAAAATCTTCCCAGACTTTCAGGCTTTTGCTGCACGACCTACACTTTAATTCTGCACCAAAACTACTTAAGAGTCTTGGGAGTGAAGATCTAACATGAAATTATAGGCCCAGATACAAACAATGTAGGATGTATTTGTTGTTCATGTAAGCCCGCTGTATTTTCATTATTCCCTGCAAGGCTTGAAGGGTCACAGCATTATTGCAAGCCTAACCCCTTTCAGAGGCAAAAAGGCAGACTTGTGTAGCTTTAGTCTTAGCTGCTCACACCAAGCTTGGAGCTCCAGTTTGTCCTGTGAGGCCAACAAATTAATGAAGGAAAATTCTGGGCTCTTGCTTGCTTTATCAGATAGGATGGAGCAGAGAAGTTTCCAGCCTTGGCTTCCTGCTTTCCCTCTAGTCCATTCCAATATTTTAAAAATGTCTCTGGTGAAAGCCAAGAATTGGCCAGTGTTCTTGTTATTCTCATTCTTTGAAAAGATATGACTATTACCCAGACAATGAGAAAGGAAGTTATTTAATCCCTACATCAACAGTGAGTAAGAAAATGAAGTGTTATAATGGTACAAGCATAACTGCATCAGGTAAGAATTAAAAATTATGCTGCAGAGTCACTAATGCAAAAATAAGGAACACATTTTTATTTAATATTTTGTCAAAGGCAGGCTTCCACTCATTTTCTAAGTTACAGGGAAATGCAATATTAATGAACTGAATGCTGCTACTGGAGATAAACCAAGTGTTGCTTTCATTTGCACAGTACTTCCACCCTGACCACATTCATTTTTGCAGAGTATAGTGCATAGTGAAGGTGTTATAAACACAGAGCTGAAGTATTTAAACACATGCCCTTATTAGAAAATATACCTTTAGTACTAAAAGTTGGGGAACCACTACCAACACCTCTTTATTTCAGACTATTTTTTTCACAGAGAAAGCAATTTTACTGTGAATGCCTGAAGCACAGAACTGCAGCAGCCTTCTTATCCCATCTCCTAGGGCAAGATCGCCAAATTATTTGGACAGCAGCAATTTCTGCACCTAAAGCTGAAATCTTACTCCCTACTTAAAGAATTTGTCTTTTGTAAGCTATGGTGTGTGTGGGTGTGTGTATACATATATATATATGTGTATCTCCAGTCAATGCAATAACTGCATGTATGGATTTAAAGTTTTCTCTAGCAGTGATGTTTGACCATAGGCCACTTAGTAGCAATGGCTTTGTCAATGGGTAACCCCTAAAACTTCAAAGGTCAGAAAATGCCATCAGGGGCACATCAGCTACTAAGTTCCAAACAGACAGAATGAGGCTGTGATCCACAATCAGGGCAACTGATCAAGTTCATTGAACGATCCTGCAAGCGAGATACTCAGCAATACACAGACTCCTCACAGAGCCACCCAGACAGGGTGTCTGCTGACAAAGAGCTTCTTAAAGAGGCTGAAGTGCAGGGAACAGTGTAGCCAGTATTGTACCAATGATGAATTCAGGCATTAATTACAACCAGTTATTCAGTAACCAGGCTTAACAAAGAACTGGAACTGATCTCTTGGAACGTGTTAATTTAGGAGCATAGTTAATGAGGAAGAGAAAACTACTAAGTGCAGTTGAGGGAAATACCATGCAATGCTGGGCTGCTGGAATGAGCTGGAAGTTTGTAGTCTGATTAATGTGTGTGTTTCGTAGTTTGCAGTAGTTGAGCACTGGGGTTTTTTTAAGTGTATCTCTACCATGAAGAGGTAGGATGATGCAGTGAAATCTGTTCAAGGAGCAGAGTCAAGTTTATACTGTACAACCCTGAGACTCATTAGGTTTTACATTGACAAAGTGATGCTACAGAGATCTAGCCATGGGCTAAGAATACCCTGGGACAAAGTAGTAAGGCTTTATCTTAAGTCATCACACCAAGACTATTACTTGTCCACAAATACATCCTGCTGTTCCTAACCAGTAAAAGACTTACTGACAATATAATACCAAACTCACTAGACACGCGGGCATCTGATGTTAGCACAGAATTCACTGTATGGGAACCAAATCCTTTTATGTACAGCTTAATTGGGGGCTACTACACAACTGAAAGGCTGTGGTAGTATCCAGGTCATATGCATACAAGGAAGATTAGAGATCCCACTAGTGCTATAGGGTCAAAAGGCTTATTTTCAACTGGCACCCTGAATTGTCATGCAAACTATTCCAGAGCAATCGTCTGGAAGGGGACACACCTTATCTGATTCAATTCCATTTCTTCAGTAGACTGAAAGATCTGCTATGCAGCTGCATAATGAGAGTTTTGAACAGACTGTACCTCGAAGATGACAAACTGGAAAGGTGATTTGAAAACAAAGCAGCAGAAAAAGCTCCAACTGTAAGGCCAGAAATGACTGTAGGAACATGAAGAGAACAGGTTACTTCCCATTCACTCTTTTTTCAGTTCATTGAAGGGTATTTGACTTTTAGGGAGGTGGAAGTGCTATGTTAGGAATAATAGGGTACCTGTGCACTGAGAAGTGGAAGCCTTTTCCTTCTACACCAAAGTTAGAAGCAGAACAAGAGCCAAGAAAAAGAACAAGCCTACATCACAAGCTAATTCCCCAAGATACAAATCAGACAGCAAACAGGACGCACACTAGAAGTGCTGGTGTTAAAGCAAGCTGTGCATTTGGTTTGGGTTATTTTTTGAACTCTTGGGAGTTAGCTGGCCAGCCACACTACTCTAAGGAGCAATAGTTCAGACTGTCAAATCACTCCTCTGGGAGTACCCAGAGCCAGACTGCTCAAGCCAATGTACTTGCTCAGATATTCCCCTCATAAAATGGGAGATTTTTTTACCCTGCATGTATGCCTTCTATCCCCCCTCCCCCCAAAAAAACAAACAAAAAAACCAAAACAAAAAAAACCAAAACAAAAACACAAACAAACGACAAAACCCCACCAAACAAAAAGATCAACCCCCTGAAACTCTTGTTAACTGGAAGCAGAGATCCAGCATCAAGACTATTTAAGAGTTGATTCCTGTTTCTGTTATTTGTACTTCCATGTGATTGATAAGAAAGTTGTAGGTTAAACAGTGCTCATGTTAAATGTATTCTGTAAGACTGTTTGGTGTGTGTGTAAGTGATGATAGAAAATTAAGTGGCACAGAAATTTGACTGCTCTGCAGTCATCACTTGCTGGGTTAAGCCACTGGTTTCTGGATATGGGCCAGAAAGATTGATCATATATTCAAGGGCAGAACGCAGAAGATAAAAGTGACATGCAGTTGTGCTTTTGTAAAAGAACACTGGGCTCGGCCCCCAGTTAGATCATTTATTTATCTAGCACTGAAGGGTGATAATGGCTTGTTTTCAAGTCTCCAAAATAAATGAACTACACTGCATGCAGAAGTAGTCCAGGCCAGCCAGCAGAGGATAGAAAATATGCGGGGTCAGCATAACACTGGTTTCAATTTCAGTTACGAAAACATTAGAGCCCTCATTTAAAACAAGATGAGGAAACTAGGTCCTCTCTCCACTCTTCTAAGAGAACCAACCTTGCTCTCTCCAGAATACTGACAATACCCACTTCAGAGTTCAGCAAAACAATTCAGGGTAACACCTTCCTGCTGCCATTTACACACCAGAATTTTCTTTAAAGTATCTTTGGCTTACTCTTAGGACTAAGCTTTATCTCCTACCCTTTTATGCCTTTCTACATGAGCAGCAGCTATTGAGAGAATTTCAGTCATGCAAGGAAAGTATGTCTCACACCCCTCCCAGAACACCTCAGACCACCAGACTAGTCAGTCTTCATATAACTCTGCAAAAGAGATCGAGTCAAGCCTGAAGTGTCAGGCCAGCCAGGTCTCCTAAAGTTTAACAGTCTTTATCCTCCATAAATGGGAGTCCTGCAAATCAAGTCTTCCCCAGATTTAACTGGGTTTTAGGTTTTGTTGGTGGTCCACATTGTGGAGACCAGCTTCCCATCATCTATGGATTGAGATTCATGTTTTAAGCAGAATACATGCCAGCAAGAGCCAAACCAAGGTCAGGAGCAGCTCTTAAACCAAACCCAATCATTACCCAACAAAGGCCTTGTGTCCTGATGCTTGCCAGAGTCACTTGCCAAGAGCAAGTTTGATGAGGAAACCTGGCTGCTTGTCCCGAGTTGTTACAAAGCCGTATGCCAGCTGCAGTCTAAATGACTGCACAGCACTTGTTGGAAGTACCAGCAAGAAGGGGCTTTAGTTAATAGCCACCGTGTGCCAGTTAGGTCACAGCACAAACCACTCTGTGGCTCAGACACTGCAGTGCTCTGAACCCATCACTGAGATGCCCAAAGTCAGGCTTTTAACTCAAGGCAAATTCAGTCTTGGGCAACTCTATTGGAGGTCTAGATTCAACAGTATGAAATCAGCTCTTTTTTGTGTAGAGTACCTTGTTTCACTTGGAGGAATATTATGCTTCTTTACCACACTAAAGAGTAACCAGTTTATTTAGAGGAGCAATAATTATTCAGTGCTTGGATACAAGAGCCCCTCACAGTCCCAAATGCAGGATATAATATCTGTTTACTAGTGGAAGCTCTGGGTAGTTTCTCTGGGCAGGGCTGTGACCCAACTGCAAGATGTGTGGGTAACTGATAAGGTGGTGACTGTAAAAGTCACCTGACAGCAGCTGCTCACTGAAAGCATGCAGTCCTTAGTTCACAACACTCCACAGCTTAACAGTTTCTGCTTCCATGCTTGGTTTCTGGGCTGCCAGGTTCTCCTATCTGAAAGGTGACTCTCAGGTTGAAACATCAGCTGTCAAGCTACACACATGGTGTCACTCATCCTGACAGTGTTCTGCTTCAACTTTGACAACTGGATTGTTTTCTGGTTTTGCATGGAGCCTTAAACACACAACAGCTAGAAAATTTATTGGACTTGATACAGCCATTACTGGGCAGGTGTAAGGCTCTGCTTAGTTAAAGTATTGTTTCACTCATGTCAGTTTAATGCCGGTGTATTAAGCTAAGCAATGCCTGCTGCACTCTGCAATCCCCAAGTCAATGACTGTTGACTGAAAGTGTTCAATAAGGCTGACACTAAGCTGAAGGACCAGGAGCTCCAACAGAATAGGTATCAGATCAGTTAAACCATCTCTAATGAAAACAACTGCACACAAAGCTGTTCTGTTGGAGTTTTGATGAATCTTATGCCTGTAGTTGGAATAGGTCACAGCCTGGGATCTTGTAAGTATTACAGACATAAAGGTCATGGGAGTGACCCTTGCAAAACTAAAACACAGCACAAACAGTTCTTCTTGTTACTCATTACTCTCCAAGCTGCTAAAGCTTCCTTCTCCATCACAACAGCCTCTTCACTTCCACAGGGCTCTGCTGGCGGAGCATATTAACTCCAATAGCTTTGCCTCTGTTCAGCATGCTTTTACACTATTAAAAGTAGCCCACAGCATTGCAGTCAGTTTGAAGGGCAGGTGAAGCTTGTTTTTATGTCAAATATGACACCAGCACACATGCATTCAACACATGTTGCTCAACACATACTGCTTGATCATTTGATGCAATTATTTTAGGGTGGCTTATGGTGTTAGAGGGCAGAGGAGGTACAGACCACAAGCTAAGCTCAAAAGCAACTGCCAGCTCCAGCTTCTTGTGATGTCAAGGATTTCACTGGTTTTGCCTAACATGCAAGTCGCAGTGCCCACATACTGTCACTGGAACTGGCTCTCTACTCTAGGAATTGATGCAGGAAGTCCTAAAATGCTCAATCAAGGATGATAGCAGTGCATCACAGGCAGAGTTTACAGACTAAGCTAGACAAAAATCAAATGCTCCTGTGTAAAGGAACTGTTTATACCTTAAATCAGTGTCTGCTGAAAGTCCTGAAGTGTTACATACAGCTTTGTTCACAACTGCAGGCACTACCTGGCAGGTCATTCCAGCCATTATCTTTCCACCCAGGAATTCATGACTCCTAAGGCTTCAACACCTTTTCTAAGCTGCTCAGTTGGCAACATATTTTGACTGCAAGAAAGTTTTTCAAACGTTTGATGCAGGGTCACTGGTGAATTACTCTGCAGGTACCATCCAATGTTAATATTCTCTTTGCTTTTACAAATTATCCATTTAAGTTTATACAGCGATAGAGGCAGAGTCCATGCATTCCTGCCTCAGCACACAAGCAGAGCAACATTATATTACCAAGTCTTTACTTTCTAGCTGCCAGAGAATCCAGGACTGGAGTGAGTTTAAAGGTAATTAACCCTGGAGGTCACAGCCCTGTGAGACAGGTCCAGCTTCAGCCGGCTCTCAGAGAGCCTGTATTTCCACCTGGAGGAATCAAGGCAGTTACTTCAGAAAGCTCCTCAAATAGTCTTCACACTTGCTTCAGTGTGAAAACTTAAGGTCACATGCACTTGGATATACAAGCATGTGCATTGTTTCAGTCAGAGTTACACCACGCTTCACTGGAAGCCACGAAAATATTCCACTTGTGCAGCCCCACTGAAAAGGCACATGAACAAAGTTGCACTTCATGAGTTTTGTTGTAACATGACACAGAGGAGCAGGAGGTTCACCAGCTGTCAGTGTTCCTGCCACCTTCTCATGGCTAACTAAGGACACCTTCAGCAGAAAACAACCTCCCTTGTCAGTGCAAGGCAGCACAATGCAACTGTATTTAAAACAGTCTGAATTTTTTAGGCACCTTTCAGCTTGGAGGGAGAGGATTGCCCTCGATTACAGGTAGTCCCCACAGCATCCAAGTAAGATCATGTCAGCATATACTGCTCATCCCTTTCTCAGCAACAGACTCCCAGAGAGCAGCAGGCTACTGCAGGAGTTAAGCCACAGTTACACAGGAGGGTTTATTCTGTAGAACCACACGTTTTCCTTTTGCTGAAGATGCCTCAGTCATACATAATTGAACACAAGAACTGCTATCATTTACTTGCTCAGAGAGGCACAAGCCAATTCATGTAAACTAACCTGACGCCACAAATAGATAACTAAAATAGAAGTTGTTCCCACCAATTCCATCATGGAAATTGTAATTTTGTCATGAAAACTCCCTTAAGTACTCAATTAATAGAGGAATGGAGCTCTCACTTCCAAGACAGCAGCTGCCACTACCTTTGACATACATAGGAACTCACAGATGTTTTTGGATTCATCAGAGACTACTGGATGCATCTTCAGGAGTTTAAGGTAGTGTCAGCTTTTCAAACTTACAGTAAAAAGCACTTCTGTAAGCATTTATAGCCAAAGTGCCAACTAAGTAGTTTAATCCCTCGTCTGAAACCTCTTCCCTTATTTAGGAAGGGAAAAATTAGGCATGTTGAACATTTCATCCATCTAGTATAATCACTAAACAAACCAAGTGAGGAAGACCTTATCTTTCACAATACTGGTAGGAGGGAAGAAGTCACACAAGCCATGGCAGTGCAATCACATCAGCAACCCCCCTCTGCCAGATATTTACAAAAAAGCCTGACTTGGGGAGGGAAGCAGGAAGTATTCACCAGCTTGCTCTTTGAGCTCAAGCACCTGCTCAAGCCATATTTCATTAAATATTTTAGCAGCACTGTCTGATCACAGCAGTGGACCATGACACAGCTCACACTGGAGCAGTTTTTGCAGAGCAGAGAGGATACATGCTGTAACAGTGCAATTCCTTCCCACGGATCATCATAATGCTGCAGTTGTCTGTGCTCTGTACCTAGTGCTGCCTCTCCTTGTAGAGCTGATGCTTGTAACATCTCTTCCCCTGAAGGAGAAAACATCCCCTCTAACATTCAACATCCTGCAATATCTTTCCTATGCTTCCCCATTTGTAAGTTGCTGAATTAGCCAGGCTCCAGCAACATTGATTCACTCACTGCACCCAGTGCCAAGTCAGAGCCTCTACAAAAATCTTTTCCTCCCCTCCTTTTTCCCCTCTGTACCTAGAGAATACTGAAGGCAAAGTACTCCAACAGAAAACTGCCCCATGGAGAGAGTAGTGTTCAAGGTAAGGCAGAGTTTCTGCACCTGCTCAAGGTGCTAAATTAAGGCACGTTGAGTTGCAGATCACTGATGACATGATCTTAAGGAAAACTGCTGCATTCGTGCGAGGTTTAAGAGCAAAGTTGGAAGTAATTTCTTCCCCTAGCACCCTCCCACCATCGTATCAGGCAAGGAGAGACTCAATTGTTTTGTGATAAAGCTTTGAGATCAGGTGACAGATTAAGTGTGGAATTATTCAAATGGCAGACTACTGAAGTTTAATAGTCTGAAAAGGTACACTAATTTCCTTCTTTGGTCCCTTTGTCAAGTTCTCTTCCAGCACAGTCTCCACGCAACACAATCCTAAAGGGGCACTATATGAATTCTGACGAGAAAGAGATGGCTATCTCAGACACCCCAAACAAGTCTCTCCTTACTCATTCCTCATCCCTTCCCAACCTTTGTAGCCCAACATCTCCTTTGACCTGATTTCTCACCACAGCACATGGCATTACCAATTTCCACCTCTGCAGCCTAACATGTCCCTCATCCCCAAGATCCTCATCATTTTCCCATCTTCATGACTTCATACCCCAAAGCTCCTCAACCCTCTCACCTTCCCAGTCCCATAACTCCTTCACCCAAAAAGCTTCTCAGCCCCTAACCCCAAACCTTTCTTCTTTTCACCCCAATCCATCCTCACCTTCATTAGCCCCCCCACCTTCCTCACCTCAACTCTTCCTCACCTTCGCTAGCCCCTCAACCCAAACTCTTCCTCACCTCCCTCACCCCAAGCCCTTTCTCGCCCTCACCAGCCCCTCATCCCCGTCACCCCACAGCTCCTCAGCCGCCCCTCGCCTCCACACCCCTCCTCACTCCAGACACCCCTCACAGCCCAAGCTCNATGAATATGCAGCGAGAGAGGCGTGGCCTCCCGGGGGTACGTGAGGTACGGGTTATGAATATGTACCAAGAGGCGTGGTGTTCTCCGGCTGTGGGCGTGGCTCATGAATATGCATTTGGGGCGTGGCCTCGGGGCAGGGGGGGTCGGGCGGGGGGCGTTGTTGGGTGACGGCGGGAGGGCTACGGGGGCACCCAGGCGTCCGCCGCAGGGGTGCCCGCGTGAGGGGAGCCGAGGCAGGCGGTGTCGGGGCAGGTGTCGGAGAGGGACAGCGTCACAGAGTGACACAGAATATTCACAAGGCGAGTCCAACTCCTGCCCCGCACAGGACAGCCTCAACAGTCCCACCATGTGCCTGAGAGAGTTGGCCAAACACACCCTGAGCTCTGCCACGTGTGGTGCTGTGACAACTTGCCTGGGAAGCTGTTCCAGTGCTCAACCACCCTCTGGGTGAAGAACCTTTTTGTAATATCCAACCTAAAGCTCCTGGACACAACTTCAGGCCATTCCCTCGGGTTCTGTCACTGGTCACCACAAAGAGATCAGTGCCTGTCCCTCCTCTTCCCCTCACAAGGAAGTTGTACTGCAACGAGGTCTCACCTCAGTCTCCTCCAGGCGAACAGACCAAGTGCCCTCAGCCATTCCTCAAATTCCTCATCTCCTCAAGGCCCTTCACCATCTTCATTACCCTCCTTTGGTTGCTCTGTAATAGCTTTGTATCTTACATTGTGGTACCCAAAACCACACACAATATCCAAAGTGAGGCCACCCCAGTGCAGAGCAGAGCAGGACAATCTCCACCCTTGCCCAGCTGGTGATGCTGTGGCTGATGGCCCCAGGACAGGGTTGGTCCTCCTGGGTGCCAAGGACACTGCTGACTCATATTCAGCTTGCCATCAACCAGGACCTCCAGGTCCCTTTCTGAAATGCTTATTTCCAGCATCTCATTCCTCAGTTTGTGTAGCAGGAGTTTTTCCCACTGCCCAGGGATGAAGGATGAGCCTGTTTGGCAGCACTCCCGGGTTGAAGAGGGACTCTTGGTTGGAAAGGGAGCACAAGTGGCAGCCTGAGNAAGGAAAGAGGGAAGGGACGAGGTCACTCACGGCGGCGCGAACACGGCAGCACCGGGCAGCGGCGGCCGCTTTATACCGGGTCCTCGGGAACCGGCACCCGCTTCCGCTTCCGCTTCCGCCCCCTCCCACCCCCGGGGTCATGAATATGCAGCGAGAGAGGCGTGGCCTCCCGGGGGTACGTGAGGTACGGGTTATGAATATGTACCAAGAGGCGTGGTGTTCTCCGGCTGTGGGCGTNACAAGGAAGTTGTACTGCAACGAGGTCTCACCTCAGTCTCCTCCAGGCGAACAGACCAAGTGCCCTCAGCCATTCCTCAAATTCCTCATCTCCTCAAGGCCCTTCACCATCTTCATTACCCTCCTTTGGTTGCTCTGTAATAGCTTTGTATCTTACATTGTGGTACCCAAAACCACACACAATATCCAAAGTGAGGCCACCCCAGTGCAGAGCAGAGCAGGACAATCTCCACCCTTGCCCAGCTGGTGATGCTGTGGCTGATGGCCCCAGGACAGGGTTGGTCCTCCTGGGTGCCAAGGACACTGCTGACTCATATTCAGCTTGCCATCAACCAGGACCTCCAGGTCCCTTTCTGAAATGCTTATTTCCAGCATCTCATTCCTCAGTTTGTGTAGCAGGAGTTTTTCCCACTGCCCAGGGATGAAGGATGAGCCTGTTTGGCAGCACTCCCGGGTTGAAGAGGGACTCTTGGTTGGAAAGGGAGCACAAGTGGCAGCCTGAGGGCAGATAGAGGCTCTACCTGCACTGTCCCTGCCAAGGTAGTGGGTATTTGCACAGAAACAGAGTGCAGACCCCCTTGCCCCTCTCAGGCAAAGTTGTGCCAAGTATAGCTGCAAACCAACAGCTTGGAAAGTGCAGGAGTGGGTGTTGTTCTCTGCCTGAGATACTGCAAACATGCTGGCCCCAATTTGCTGAAATTGCCCTTCATAATGAAGGAAAATAATACCTTTTCCTCATGTTTGACTGCAGTCAAGGTCCCATCCTGCCTCCCCACCTTGCCCCCTGCTGGTCTGCCCACCAGACACCCTGAGCTGCTTCTCTTCATGTTCAGCCCAGCCCTGTGACGGGCTGGCCCTGTGCCAGGCCACCATGGAGAGAGTGACATGTGGCATTTATCATGTATTTGTCACATCTGCAGAACACAACCCCCAACACACAGCACCCAGTGATCCTCAGGACATTAAAACACTTCATTCCCCACGGCAGCCATAGCCCTGCCACACTGGAAGAGCCCTCTGCAAACTTGCCATGAAAGACTGTTTTTTTAGCACTGGTGTGTGGTTTTTCATTCCCAATTAAGGCCTCCCAGTCTTAATTGTGCTGACTGCATTGTGCAGGCTAGCATGATATTTAATTTTCATTACTTACATAAACTGGGGATGCATAAAGCAGCCTGCGAGTGGCATGTAAAAATGCACGTTACATTGCGTAAGGGTAATTGTTTTCTGTTTCTTGACACGCCATTAAGTATACATTCCGAAACAACTTTTTTTTAATGGTGAACTTCTTTTTCTACAACTCATGAATAAATAAACCGCAAAGCATACTAGACTTCAGAAAAGGAAAACCACAGAAGGCAAAATGGAAGAACGGTACACATCAATTAAAAAGCAAGATGAATCTTGAGTCTAACAGAAAGACTCTATTATAAGTTCTAAAGAAAAAAAAAGTGAGCAATATTTTGTTCTTCAGTGCTGTTATCAATATGGTTTTGGTTTTAGGCTAATTCAGACCAAGGGCTGAAAAGCACGCATGACCAACCATGCACAACTCATTAAATTAAATATCCTCTTGTGAGGATGTCCAAAGTCCATTCAAAGAGTGATCGCTTTTAAGACAAACTACAGATGTTTATAAACACAAAAAGTGGCCGAAATAATTATCTTAAGTAGCCAAATGGTGAAGATAAAGGATACATACCCATGACAGCCCAGCATAACACCTACTCTTGACAGCAAAACAACATCCATTGTATCAAAAACTGTCATACACCTTAAAAAAGCATTAAAGTATCTTCCACAGAAGAAACAAAACATACCTATACTTGTAGAAATGTCTAATGGTTGTGTGGTAAGAAAAAAAATACTTGAATGACTTTAGTGGAAATTTTGAGACCCTAACACACCTAAAAACACCAAGAAAGGATCTCAAGATATCATTACAACTTCTAAGATGTGCTTGTTGTTACCTACGGGTTTGTGGCAACCCCAGCTACCTCATGTTTTGACACCTCATTTAAAATAACTGAAAAAAATTATGAAGTACTTCTTTTTCAGTGCTTTTCTTGCCTGCTCTTGTGGTAAAGTGCTATCCTTACCTCAGCCTGACATTTTAGACCCGTTCTGGCAATGTCCAGACATGTCCGGACATGTCCAGATATTTCTCCATTGTATTTCCTCATGTTATTTTCACTCGAGAGTTGTTAATTCTCAGCCTTTAGCTGCGCCTAAAGTCAGAAAGGGGAATTTTCCATAAACCAAACATTTTAGTTTAAAAAATGTGATTTTTCATACTGAGTGAGAGGGTAGAAAAAAAATCCAAGGAAACAGACCTACCTTTTCGCCCTGAGGTTCTTATTCAACTCCAAATATTTAACCCTTAATAAATAAATGCACTCTCATGTCTTGGCAGAGGAGAAATGAGTGTCAGTCAGGAGCCTGATGTGCTGTCCAGACATGGTGCTAAGTTTGCCTGGGAGAGGGGCTGGGAGAGAAGCCCCTGGACTGAGTTTGAGAACAGGATTGGTGACAACCCCTGAGCGCTCCCCTCACGTCCCTCCTCAGCAGGGTGGTGAATCTGTTCTTTAGAGTCCCTAGGCAGTGTGCAGGGATTTGAGACACTTCAGGGAGAGCTTTATTTAAAGAAAGTATCCAGAAGTCACCTCAAAATCTCTCTCTGGCTCTTGGCATGCATGTATCCACTTTGTTGAGTTCACGTAGTTGGAGAACACCCCAAGGTACTGATCCCCTTGCTTATCCTTGCTTCCACTGGTTTGTTTGGCATGGAGTACCCAAGGACTTTAAAAGAGAAATAACCTACAGGACCTCAAACCGCTGGAGAGCAACATCCTGCTCCAAACACCTTGCCGTGTGTCTTGGCATAGATGCTGGAGCAAGGGGTCTTCCCTATTTAATGAGATGTGTTAATCAACCAGATGGCAGGCTTATCAACAAGCTGCCAGTGAGTTCTCTGTACTCCATTTCACAGGTACTTGGCTTACCAAATTGTTGTGAAAACTCACTATCCAGCCAAGCCAAACAAACACCACCCCCAATATTATTTTGCACGCGTGTCAAAAGAAATAACTTGCCGCAGGCCAAGTGGGTGAAGGAATTTTACGACGCTGCGTCTGATCCTCCCTTCTCCCCTCCCTTAGACAGTTAAAGAAATGTTTGTATGATGAAAGGGGTAAGGGAGCAGAGGACAGCTGGTTAGGAATTAATGAAATGTTTGAGTATTATCATGCAATAATGGATTTAGCTGACTGTTTGCCAGTGTTCAGATCTAGTGTGAATTCCTTTATATGAAACAAGGGGATTCCTAGATTATACAAACCTCCTGAGACTGCTGCTGCTCCTAAATCCTTTCAAAACTGCGATTAAAAAAAAAAAGGTAATTCTCCCTGTGGATGGACAGAAGCCCTTGGGATTGTTTTGACTTGCTTTCAGATTTAATGATATTTGACACAGCTGGCTCTCTGAGGTGTCTCCTAATTGGGAGTGGCCGTGGGTTTGGGAAGCCTGAGGCTACGCTTGAAGCAAATCTGAGCACCGAGAAACCCAGGTGAGGTCTCACAGCCAGGACATTTATAAACAGGACATGGAAAATGAGTCTCAACTTTTACATGTTTGGCCTGTAACTCAGCCCCGGGGTATCTCTCACAAGGGGTGGTATATCTGATGGGAGAAAAAAGGCTCTGGACTTGAAACTGCTGTTTTTCCTTCTTCCCACCCTCCCACAACACATGCTGTCATTACGATGGAACTTTAATGGCTGTGTAAAATGGCCCATGTCCCTTGATGCCTATTTTTTTTCCCTAAAAGCATTCGGATGCTTCTGTCTTTTTCAGATGTAGACTTATGGCTAGTCAACCAAAGATATTTTGTCTGGACAAGCCTCAAGAAGGTTTTATGAAGAAGAGCAGGAGATTGTATGAATTTGTGACTGGCACACAGGCAGATTTTCAGGTCCATTCAGGTTGCCCATGTTAGCCAAAATTGACTTTTAATTCCGAGAGCCAAAGGGCTTCCAACAGAACCCACAGCAATAGAGTGTGACTCAGCCCTTTGCCCTGTCACCAGCCCAAAGTCCACCCATCTGGAGCCAGTTGGTTCATGCCACCCCAGAACAATGTCAACAGTCCTGAGCAAACAGGGTGGTGCAGGTGTAGGTTCCCTTTGCCCTCATCCTACTCTGAAACCTGGAACCCCCTGTGCTGGGAATTGGTGAGGTTGCATCTCAAGTCCTTTGTTCAGTTTTGGACCCCTCACAACAAGGATATTGAGGTGCTGGAGCGTGTCCAAAGAAGGACAGTGGAGCTAGGGAAGGGTCTGGATGGTGAGTGGCTGAAGGAACAAGGGGTGTTCAGCATGGAGAAAAGGAGGCCGAGAAGTGACTGTATCACTGTCTGCAAGAGAGATGATAGAGGTGATCTCTGTCACTCTTGGGGAGATAGTTCAGTGGTGGACTTGGCAGTGCTGGGTTAATGGTTGGATTTTATGTTCCTAAAGGTCTTTTCCAACTGAAATGATTGTATGACTCTAAAAGCAGTAGTTACAACTTCTCTCACATCATCGTCCTATGGAAAACAAACAGCTCATGATAGCAATTATGTTACAAGGTGCTCATACAAGCTGTAAAATGAGGTTTGCTGCTTCTGCCACTTGTGAGGTCTCATCATGAGTTCATGCCTTGAAGAATGAGAGTTCCCTGTCATTATTTTCCTGGTTTGCACAGCTGAAACCTGATATTAATGGCTGCAGAAATTATCCTCCCTCTTGAGTTTATGTGGTCTATAATTATCTTCACAATAAAACTGTGAGGAGTTAAGCTCCATAGCAGTTTATAGGTGTCAAGGGGTGACAAGACAGTCCTTCAAGACTGTGGCTTTCATTCCTCAAGTGCCAAGAGCAGTTAAGATGCTGCTAGACAGCACTTAAGAACTGCAGGGCTTGTTCAGTTCAATCACTGCCTCCCTTGTCTCAGAGAGATCAGAACCTCTATTTTTATTTTTTTAAAATTCTGTTTACTTTTCTGAAACTTTTCTGTTTCTCTGCACTTGGGCAATGAGCTGAGATTAGTCAGTTTTCCTTCTGAGCTGCCTCTTATGAAACCATGACTGTGATGTTTATGAGGTTCCCAGTGCTGCAGAGGGATATTTATATTTTGGTTGCTCTATTTTTATTGAAAAATGGATATATTTTCATCATATTGGATGTGCAGAGAACGAAAATCCTGAACCAGAGCCTGAAGTACAGGAGACTGTGTAAGTCTGAGATGATTTTCAAGTGACTTCATTCACGTTAGCTTTACCCTGGTGAAAGCTGACTGGTAATATTTTCAGTTTACGCTGGTGAATGTCTAAAAAAAGACTAATTAGTCTTCTGCTTCCACAGACTGCTGCTGCCTCCTATAAAGCCAAATTTTCTGGAGTTTCACCTGAGAGATCTTGTGGCCTTTCAGTACTCAGTGGGAGCTTGTAAAAAAAGATGGAGAGGGACTTTTTATACAACCAGAAAGTGATAAAACAAGGGGAAACAGTTTTAACTAAAAGAGGGGAGAGTTAAGGTTAGATATTAAGAAGAAATTCTTTATTCAGAGAGTAGTGAAGCACTGGCACAGGTTACCCAGAGAAGCTGTGGATGCTCCATCCCTGGAAGTGTTCAAGACCATGTTGGATGGGGATTGGAGCAACCTGGGATGGTGGAAGGTGTTCCTGCCCATGGCAGAGGAATTGGAATGAGATGGGCTTTGAGGTCCCTTCCAACACAAACCATTCTATAGTTCTTGGTTACTTAACGCTTTCTCATAATAACACAATGTTTCATGGATTAATTAGTAGATGATAGCCAGTTGGGCTATCCCAGAGAGAAGAAAATACCATTTCTTACCTGATACCACACAAATGCTTAGTTTATAGCTCTAGACACTAAGTGATGACCTCTAGTTAACTGAGCATTTATCCTTGTTCCCACTGCTTGCTTGTTTTGCAGCCCTGTGGCTCCAGCTGGATTCAAACGGTGCAGGTGTTACTGGGCATGCTGTTTTGATCACCAGGTGGGACCTGAAGCCTCTGTAGCGTTCTTGGAGCATTCACTTTACTCTCTGCTCTGCTAAGGCCTGTTACAACCATGTGCTGTGATTTATCTCATCTCTCCCCTTGCCTAATCAGTCACATACCTAATTGGTGTTTGCAATATTTTGAGTCCTGGCATAAACAAATTGTTTAGCCCTGTGTCATCAAAACTGCATCTGGACAACCATCAGCATTGTCCATATTTTTGGAAAATCCTAGAGAAGAATTCAGAAGCTACACCTGTGTTAGTGACTTCTGCAGGTATGACTCAGTGTTAGCAGAAGCCAATGAGCAATTGCAAAAATAGACCCTGTTGTGTTGACTGTATTCAGAGTGTTTTCACATTTCCATGAAAACATGAGTAACACTCACCTGGGTGATGGAAAAGTGAGTTGAATTGGCACTGGTTGGCAATGGGATGGAAAATTAGTATGTAAAGAACCTAGTGATTAAGATAATGAAAAACAATGTTAAGAGTCTTAGGTGAAGCCAAGTTTTGTAGCCCTCGAGCTTTTAGTTGTGAAATTGTTGGCTCTTGTGTTGTTTCTGAAATAGAAATCTATTTAAATTACTTAAGCAACCCAAGTTTCAAGAATAACCCCAAGCAGGCTGTTTTAGTTGTGACTGAGAAACCAAATTGGGTAAATACTTTTTTATTCTAATTGCTTGAATTTCCAACCAGAGAATCAAACAGCTGCAGACCCCAAAGTGTTTATTATGAAAGTAATTTTAAACTTTGAGGAAAAAACAAAATGCCAAAGTTGATTGGAATGGAAATCCCCTACAAAATACTGGGATTTTTTTAGGATTCTTTTAATCGTTCCCCCTGCCGCTCCTAAAAGCTGAGTGTAAACTGAAACATTCACAGTTTTTGGAATTAACTCAAAACAATTGTTTTGAGTTAATTGTATTCAGGAGTTTTCCCTTTTCCTGAATGTCATCCCAGTCATTGATTTTCATGTGGTGTTGGACTTGTGAAAGTCCCTCTACCTGAAGTACAGTGTGGATATTCCACACTACTGTTCTTGGGCTCTAGTTTTGCTTTTCAGCTTAAATGATTTTAAAACCACTTACTCCCAAAAGGAGCAATTTTTCCTTTCCTTTTCATCTCCTCATACTCTATAGAATCATAGAATATCTCAATTTGGAAAGGACCCATAAGGGTAATTTACTCCAACTCCCTGTTCCTTGCAGGACCTAAAACTAAACCATATGACATCATCCAGGCACTGCTTGAACTCTGTAGAGGCCCTTATGAAGACCCCCACACATACAGTGCTCTCCATAAATGACTGCACTAGATAGAAGCCTTTTGGAATGTGGGATAGGTAATGCAATTTGCAGACATTTTTGTGGGGAGAAATACATGGCAATGCACTGTGGAACCCCAGAACTCTGGCTAAGGAATTTTAATAGTCTAGTCATGGGATGAGTCAGTTCATCTAGTTGATTTGGTAGGAAACCCTAAAAAAAGATAAGTATAGTTTTCTGTTGAAGAAGCCACACACACTGACTCAGGCCATGGTCCTACACCTTGTGTGAGCTTGCCAAGGCTGGCAGGTCATGGTCAGACCCTTTCACAGAACAAATCAGTCTCCAGTTCTCACTTCTGCGCTCTGTAAAAACAGCTTCATTTTCCAGTTTCTCCTCAAGCAATTTCATAATTTTCCTCAAACACTTCCCAGACCTTCCAAGAGCTACAACACAACCTGCTAGAGGGGAACCTGGAGATGGCCTATGTGCATGAACAGGTGCTGTGCCAACAGCAGAGACCAGGAAGATTATAATGGAGTTGTGCTTTCCTGCTGCTCTTATTCCTTAGACAATCCTATCGGTTCAGCAGCTTCTTTCCTTATTTGTATCAGGAGCCTGGCAACTAAGCTCCTGACTTAAGCACCTCAAAGACTCCAGGCTGCTTTGGTAGGACCAAAAGTTTTTTATTACTGTCAGAATAGGAATAAAGACTATTTCTCCTTGAATGGCTTCCAGCCCGTTTCTTTGGTCTGGTGATGCATTTACACGGAGCAGACAGATGCTCTCCACAGGGATGTGTTAGCTCTCACCTGGGCCAGAGCACAGAAAGACAACAGATAATTTGAATGGAGATCATTTGCAACCTGGAGAGCAGATTCAAAATGTTACAGCTGAAGATAAAGGAGTTTGTAAAACTGAAAGTTCCTAGCAATGAGGTTATATGGAAGATTTAACAAGCTCCCCAGGGAAACACTGTTCCAGTAGATAACTTTGAGAAGAGACCAGGAGAAATGTTTTTGACGAGTTTAGGTTTTTCCTGTCAAGTAATCAGCTATATTTCTACCACAAAAGGCCTTCCCCATTCCTAATTAAACAAGAACTGGTTTGAGTGGATTGCCCAAAATTTGAACAAAACCTATTTTTTTTTTTTCCCAGCTGACAAATATTTAATGTATTTTCCTTGCTCTTTCCCCCCCCATATTAGTGGTTTTGGTCAGACCATAGGCATGTGTTGCAGAATCTGCTAGAAAAAAATGTTTTCACAATTGATATTTTCCTAAATGCCTTTAAAACAATTTCAGTCACTGCCCAGGTAGTTTCTTGCTAAGCAAATATTCTCCCAAACAAATTCTTCTTAAAGAACCATGCCTTGTTGTTGAATGCAAACTTGAACCTGTTTTCCTGTGGTTTGAACAGATACAAGGTCTCTCTACCACATGGATTTACTCACATCAAGTACCTCAAACCCCATATTTCAGATGAGCAACAAATCTCCTCCTCTAAGAGCTTATTTTAACAAACTTGCATCATTTCATCCTTTCTGTGGTTTTGATCTCCCTCTGAAATGCAGCTGAAGCCAAGATGTTTAAAACTTCTCAGAAAAGGGAACACACTGTTGGACCAACCTCACTTCCTTAGAATACTGGTGTAAAATTCACAGACAGGGACAAGCCTATAAATTGGAATCCCCCAGTATTTCCAGGGCTTGAAGGTGTTTGTACACCTGATGCTGAGTTTTGCCCCAGCTCCCTTAGCTCTGTCTGAATTTTGCACTTGAAGCCAGCCATAGGAAAACTTACAGCTCTTCAGACCTTTGCTTTCTATCTGTGGGTCACAAAAACCACAGATCTGGTTGTAGCAGAGCTTTGGCAGCTGCATTGTTAATAGCAGGAAGAAAGAAAGAAAGAAAGAGAAGCTGTTCAGCTGATCCATGACCATCTCCAGCTCATCCTGAGGTGTATTATTTGAACCACAAAAACCCTCCACACATTTCATGCCTTGCAGGGATGGATGTTCCACCACCTGTCTCACTGGTGGTTTGCAGGATTTACCTTGTTATAAATCAGAAATAGTGCAGGGGTGCAGAAATACCCATTATTGTCAGAGTACAAAATATCTTCTGTGTGTGTGTGTGCATTTCATTCACAAACTCTACTTTCTCTCAAATGACCTATGAGTATCTCTTGTCTCATGGAATTGAGTGTTGTTTGCTTGTTCACAGCTTCCTTTCCTTCCGTTATCCAGCAAAGAAAGTTTGCTTAAGTGGCTTTTGTGAACTCTTTCAAGATCCCCAGAAGGATGATACAGGAAACAGAGAGTTTCCTTTCTAACAGACTTCTAGGGTGTTCCCATAATAGTCTGAAATTTATCTGCCCTCAGCAGCCTGCAATTGGACAAAAAATTAATGGACTGTCAAGGGATCAGGCCAAACACAATTAACATATCAGAGAGGAGAGTTTGCAATAAGAAAAGAATCCTTCACTTACACAGCACCTTTTATCCCACGTTGCCAAACATTTCCCTTTCTACGTTTTCAATTACTTTACAAGTTGGCCATGCTTTAACCATCCAGCCTGAAATTTTCCATAATTGCTCCCTACACACTGAATACATTTTCAGAGAGCAGTGAAGGGGGAAAAGCTTCAGAAAAAAAACCCCAAAACCCTCTTAAAAAGATGCAGTTATATTCCAGTGAGTTTAGAGCTAATGAATTAGTTTTAGGGGTGTTTAAGCATTCTCCCTCTTTATTTTGAAGAGCATGTTTGCACCTCAGGAGGTCGGAGTGGGAATGAGACTCCTGACACAGCAGCAGTGCTGGGGATGAGAATCTGTCACCATTGCTGTGAAAATGCATCTGGGTTTGTCCAAAAAATAAACCACAGACAAACCCCTATTTCAGTGTTTTAGAGGCAGGTTTGTACCTTGGATTTATGCCTTCTGACTGCTGTGCCCGTAGTTTCTGAAGCCCCCAAAAAAGCAGCCCCTGTAAGCAGAACGTCTGGACAGGGTGCCGACAAAATGGATCCTTCAGGATTTCACCTGGTGTGACCTGGCACTGTGGGTGAGATCTGGGAGGATTGTAGCACTGGGAGGGAGGGCAGGGCCCGTGCTGAAAGCTGACAAGGTAGAAATATGAGTCATTAAAAGGCAAAGACCAATCTGTAAAGAAACAATTACTTACATATTTAAAAAAAAAATATATCTGATCTGGAAGGCACGTTTGCCTGGTGGTTGACACTCCCTACAAAAGCACCGTGTTGTTCCAAAAGTCTCCCATGAGATGAACAAACCTTGCCAGGAATAATCACAGATCTGGAGCAGTATAATTGCTCGACTAAAGGCAGGCAGGGAACAGATAGGGAACCTGTGCTTTGCTTTTTCTGCCTGCTTCCTTGCTTTCAGGGCTGTGTGCTGCTCTGGAGCACTGGGGCTTGTATTGGCCAGAGTAGTCAGGACACCAGGAAAAAAAAAAGCTTCTAAGCAACAGCTTCATGGCATGTGTTGTTTTTAACTCCATTCATAAAAGCAGTGAGCTGGGCTGTGCGAGGCGGGCCAGGGCTCTGGGCGCTCGTGCCTGCTTGGAGCAGAAAGCTCTCGATGAGCTCGAGCTGAGTGCTGGCACTTTCATACCCTTCCAGCACTAATCCAGCAATAAAGAAAATGGCTTTAAGCCACTTCAGACCCATTAGTGCTCTCCAGAATGCTAATATAGCATAAAGATGAAAGGACTGCAGCAAGGGGAATGAGGAGATGTGGGCAACAGCTTTGCCTCCCTTCTTAGGGAGGTTTGGTTCATTCTCTCAAGAAGCAGAGGCCAAATTTGGGGAGAAGATGCCGTGACAGCACAGCACACCAGCACTCCCAAGTCATGAGATTCAGGCAGCCTTAATGGCAGGGCTGGGGTGCCTTTATTTTTTAGTGACAATTCATGGTTAACCAGAAATCTGATACTTGATCTGCTGCAGCCTGGAATGCCAAGTCCTTTTTACGACCTGTATCTGTGTGGCAACAGGCGGAGATGATGTAAAAATCATTTGGTAGTAGCAATTAGCACAGCAATAGTTTTTCTTTATTTTCTAAATAGGCTTGAGAAAAATAATCTTCTTTTAAATTAAGAAACAAGGTTTGTCACTTTTAAAATCAAAAGCCTTATGTTTACTGAGAAAGGTCTGTCTTTAGTGCCAAGAGCCTGTATATTTTCCAACCCAAAAATCCTCTGTGAAACACCACTATTTAAAAAGTCCCTGAGAAAAGGTAAAGAGGTTCTGCTAGAAAGTCTCACGATGCAGAGAAAGAAACTGAGGAGGATGGTTGATGGACCATCTGGGACTTCACAGGTTTGGAAACAGGAGTGTGGTGGAGCTCCAGGATGTTTACACTGCAGTAGGGAAGGTGAGAAGGGATTTTGCCCAGAAATACCTCCAGCAGAAGGTGTCGGGTGAAAGCAGGCTGTCAAATCTATTAGAGCCATTTGCTGGAGATGGAAACAAGAGGTGTTCCCGCTGGAAAGCAGGACCAGAGGTTAATTAGCTATAGGAACATCCTACTGAGAAGTCATCCTGTGAATTCCTATATGATGCCTCGGGGGCATTGCCATCAGGTGTTTTAGGTGTCCCACTAAGCTGCTCACCACGTTGTGGAGATAACCTGCTTTTCCACTGCTTCCAGGGGGATGCCAGGGCTCCTGCTGCAGATCCCCAAACCTCAGGACTGTGGATACACCCGGGTGCCTGCTGCAGGACTGTGCCCTACTTTTGTGTTTCTCAGTGAAAGAGCTACATCAAGGCTATGGAAAAAAAAAGCGAAATAAGGACAAAGTTCTGCCCTTCCACTAACTACTCTGTTTTCATTTACAGCCAAATTCTGCCAATCTTTTAGTGTCTATTTAAAACTTCTATTTCCTTCCCACCAGTCTGTTTCCATGATGGGGTGCATGTTCCTCTTTTTTCTTTTTCTTTTTCTTTTTCTTTTTCTTTTTCTTTTTCTTTTTCTTTTTCTTTTTCTTTTTCTTTTTCTTTTTCTTTTTCTTTTTCTTTTTCTTTTTCTTTTTCTTTTTCCCTGTTGTTTCATAGTCCACCTGATGATACTTATCACTCCAGACACACCAGGGGACCCTGAGCTGAGCCCAGTCTATGTGCAGACACTGTTACATGAGGTGTCAGAGCCTGCTGTGTATCCAGGGGAGGAGACTGTGTCTGACTTTCCTTGGCTATGACACTGCGGCTCAGCCTGGAACTGACAGCTGTGGAAAATTAATGGATGGGCCCTGTTTCCAAGGAGTGGCCACCAAGGTCATGGTTTTGAGGCTATAAGGGTACAGCTCTTTCCTACTTGGAGCCAGTACACATGCCAGGTTTGCTGTCCCCTCTTCAGATGTCACCATGTCACCAGATCACTGTCACATGAGGATACCGTGGGTGAGGGGGTGCCATTGGCTGCCCAGCCTGTTTTCGTGCCCAGGGATTCTATGAATACAGCCTGATGATGCTTGAGGTGTAACTGAAACCTGCTCTACAGACACAGCCCCTGGCTGAACTGTCTCTGCCCCTTGCAAGGCTGAGCAGAGGAGTTTGCTCAAACCAGCCTTCAGGACAGGGTCACTCCATGCAGCACTGTGCAGGGAGGTACCTGGTGCTGCCTCTCTGCTCAGGCTACTGCCCTGTTTAGTGCTCTTCTCCATCTGTTTGGTGGTTGGCCCACTTGATTGGAGCCAATTTGGATGCAAAGAAATGGAATTTTTCCCAGGCGCAGAAGCCAGAGATGAATCCTTTGGGGCACACAGGGCCTAGGCTTGGAATACATTGAGCTCTGTCTCTGGGCAGTTTAATCTCCCCAGCCAGAAACCTGTATGGATTTACACTTCCATATGCAACTGTTTGATAATCATGTTGCCATGGCTACATTTGAATCCTGCAATAAATGTGTAATTTCACACATTTACATCAAAAGGACCTCCAGAACATACAGCTGCCTCACAAAGCAGCTGATCTCTCTCCATAAGCACTTTCCATTTTTAACACCCTATTATTGTACTCACTGGTGTGCTTCTTTTGGGAGGTGGGTGAGGCCTGTAGGGCAGGTTTGGCAGTCAGATTCTTGAGGTCTGACCTGTACTAAGGTTCCTTCAATGCTGGCACCAGGGCAGCTGCCCTGCCAGGGTCAGAGCAGCCATTTCCAGGGCAGTGCTGGTTCTGCAGCCACACCAGCTACAGAAGACTGAGATCCTTTGCAATTAAAGAAGGGCAAAGTTAAACACAAGGTCCTGGTGCCCAAAATGCAGGGACAAGGACTGAGAAAGAGGGCTGGAGTGTGAGGCTCTGCTCAGGGATGATGCCCACCTCTCTTAGCAGTTTCATCTCTTCATTCCCTTTTCATCTCAATCCTTTCAGGTCTTCCTCCCTGGTACCTTGCCTCCTCTCTCCCACCCCGTGCCAGCCTGATTGCTCCTTATCTTACCAGCTAGTTTGTCTGAGTGTTTTGTCCCCAGGCTTCCTGTCCCTCCAGTGCTCTCTGAGTTCTGTCCTGCTTGTGATGGCTCCTTGTCCCGCAGACACCCTCTGTTAATCCCATGTGCAGCTTTTTTCTTGGTCCAAGCATCTTTCTCTACCTCTGACAAGAGGCAATGAGCAGGGGACTGTTATTTAAAGAGAGGCAGGTCACAGAGGGAGCAGAGAAGACGCTGAACCAGGATAAAGCTTCAACCAACAGCAGCTGAATGAAATGGTAGATGGCACCCACTGATCACCAGATCTGGAGAGAAATTTGTATCCAGATTCTATCCCTGCTGACTTAAACATATTTTTTTCAGGAACTTGAAACTTGGACAGTTCTGCCTTTGGTTTTTTTCCTATAGCAACAGCAGCTGGAACAATGTTAGCACCAAGGCAGGGCTGCAGCTGGTCTCCTCCTTGCTCAGAGCAGAGAGATGCTGGAGAGTCTTCAGCACTCACAGAATATGGACAAAGCAAACATTTCACTTCACTCTATGAATTAACTGTTGTGTGGAGAGAGGAAATTTGACTGTGAAAAGTCCCCAATACTGACAATTTCTGTGTGAGAAACTGGAAGAAGGAAAAATATTGGAAAAGCATAAGGATCTAATTTTTTTTCTCAGCTGTTTATACAATTGGAAAAGTTAAGTAAGTCTAATTATTGAGGTTATTGGTTTTAATGAGTCACCACCTTGCTGTTATTATTCCTGGTTCCTGTTGCCATAGGACAAGAAGCTGCAGCTGGGCTGAGCTGTGCTACGCAACAAATCACACTTGCTATTCCAAGATTAAGACATAGGAAAATGGGTGGCTCAGACAAATGGGAACATGGAGAAGGAAAGTGATATTTGCCAATGTGTTGTGTGGTAACATGACCAGTATGCAGATACTGGGAGCAAAGATGGGTTTCTACCAGAGACTGATTTTTGGATGTTTTTTGAGGAGCACTTCCAAAGACATGATAAGAAAGGAGGCTGGCCACCATTGTGGGCTGGTTATTGGTGGGAAGGGCTATGGACAGAGAAGTCACAGGGCTTTGAGAGCAAAGACCTGAGTTTGGTGTTATGGGAAGGGATGAATCAGTGAAAGGATACAGCCTGAGAAACAGGACAAAAGAGAAAAGTTAGGAGAAAAATCTCTGTGATGGTATTGTGAATGGGTAAGAGTGAAGTGTGATCAAGACCCACAGGAAGTGCTTTAGTAACAGACAAAGGAAGATATATGAAAGAGATTTACCTGCAGGGCTGAAGAAACTTGAAAAATTTGGCTTGAAAAATTCTGCAAGGTTTAGCTGCAGCCTAAATTCATGGGCCTTAAAGAGAGGTATGAAGGAGCAGTTGCCTGCAGATAAACCATCCTGTTGCCCACTGTGTTTTGAGAAGATTTAGGGAGAAGGTTTGGGAGGAAAGGGATATCAAAAATGCTGTTTTATCCAGGCTGGGCTTTAGATAATAATTAGGCACCCATGAGATATCCTAGAGGATCAGATGTCACTGGAGGATCTGTGCTTGCACATGCACTAGCATGGGAGCCAGCTCTGCTGCTGTTGGGATCAGGCAGAGCCCACAGGGTGGAGGCAGGAACACACCAACCCCCAGTGCTTCATAGATTGGTTTCAATTGATCAGTTGTGTACAAACAAAGAGAATGAAGCCTTTGTTCTCTCGGATGTTGCAGAAGGTGTCGGGTTTGCTTGCAGCAAGTTCATCTTTTTCAGCTGATTGTGCACTTTCAGTTCTTTCTCCAGGATGGCAGAGAAAAGTCCTTTTTGAGCTGGGCTCAGAAATAAAAGGGAAGATCTGCTAGAGCAGCGAGCTGGCAGACAGGTTTTCTTTCCCTCTCAAATGCATACAAGGGTGCCTACTGAAAATTCCATGGGAGCAAGCACAGGAGGGGTAGGCACCGAGTGTGAAAGTCATCCTCAAACCATTGGCTTTTTCCCAGCGTGGCCCCTCCCTATAAGCCCCACAAGAAGAGAGGCACAGTCTTTTTTTCACCGAGTTTGGACACCGTATCGATTCAGTTCTAGCATCCATAGACTGAGAAGAGAGGGAAACCCAAACCCTCCCCTTTATCTCTATAGCATGGGCAATGTGTGTCTCTCCTTTTCACAGCTACCAAAATCTGCCATTTCCTGTTCTATTATCCATTTCCTAATACTTCCCAGGGCTTGAATGCTGGACTCAGCCAAGACTCCAGAGAGGGATTAGCATGGACTTGCCCTGGCCGTGGATGACCTTCATTCTCTTTAGCATTTATTCTTTCTAGAGGATTGAGGAGGAGAAGGGGAGGGTGAGCCACAGCTAAATTCTGTTCTTGGATCTCCCTTCAGCCACTGAAGAATGAGCTGAGTGCCTAAAT
Source organism: Rhabdornis inornatus (assembly GCA_013397075.1). Classification (NCBI taxonomy): domain Eukaryota; kingdom Metazoa; phylum Chordata; class Aves; order Passeriformes; family Rhabdornithidae; genus Rhabdornis; species Rhabdornis inornatus. Next base: position 569,610 of record VWZS01005954.1, read on the forward strand.
GAACCCAAAAGGCACCGTGGGGTGAGGCACATCACATGCAAGCCGGACGTGGTGGCCTCTTCCCAAGTTCCTGAGCTGCCACACGCTCCAGCCATGCTTCAGCAGGCAGGACAGCCCAGGGATTCTGAGGACTGTGACAGGGCTGCTGCCAAGGCTCTGAGCTCCCCTCTGGGTGACTGGAAAACAGCAAAGACACAGGTCATGAATGCTGTCTGGAGTGAGTGACCTGGATGTGTCTGCCCAGACTCTGTACAAAGAGGCAATGTGGCCCTGGCTCCATTGCTCCCAGGGCTTTGAGCCGGAGGCTGAAGTGGATCCTGTCCAATTGTGGAGAGCCACAGCTCTTGCCCAGCTGCAGGAGAGGCCTCTGTTCTCTCTGGTACCCAGAGAGGCTCTGCAGACCCAGCTGCACAATAGGCTGGTCAAAATGGATGCCAGGAGCATCTCCATCATCACTGCCAAACTTCCTGATTACAGACTGCTCTGCAGCCTAATGCAGCTCACTCAGGGGGAATTTGGATGCTCAGATGAGAACTGTGTAATATATTGGCAGTTGTCCATGTCTTTTCACTCTTGAGGCCACTTAACTTTTTCACGTCATGCCAAGCCCCGCTGTGCAGCACCACTGCTGTGAATTGTGTAGGTTGCTAAAGTTGTGTTTTTCTTTATGTGCTGATCATTGCTTTCTCTGTAGACTTGTGTATATGAGAATTGTTTTCCTAAAGTCTCTTGCCTCTCTTCCAAAGCACACTGAATCCTCTGACAATGGCAAGAAGAACCTGGCTTACCACCCAGCTCATTCTCTCCCTCTCCCAAAAGGTACTTGCTTGAAGTTTGTGAACGGAGGAATCTACCCCAGGAGTTCCCAGCTAATGGCACAGTCATGATCCCAGACAGAAATTGCTTCTGTGCCTGACAATTAGGTAAGAATTACCTCAAATACCCTCAGATAGGTCTGACAGGACAAGTGCAGGAGACATGGGAGGTTGATCAGACTGACTCCAGCACTGCACAGGGACAGGGCTCAATCCACTCTATCCACTGAATCCATGACTATTGGGTTTGCTTCTTCTCTCCCTTATGAAATTATATGATGAAATGGTTTTCCCTGGGCATTTGCCACTTCTGAACATTATTTAGTACATTGCATTATAAATAAAGGAAAATACTCAATTTCTGCTCTTTTTTTGTTTGAAATTTAAATTTTATATCCCCCAGTCCTTTTTCAGCAGGTTAAAATTAATGGACTTTTCAGGGTGATCAACGGAGAAATAGAGTATCAGTCTCTCACCAAACGAGACAACATGAGAAATGTTAATTAGATCATCTTGGATAAAAACCTTATTTCCCCTGCTCTTCCCATCAGAACAGTGTGTGGGGTACCAGGGCCAGACAAGTGGGAGAAGCATGGCTGCTTTTGCTTCCTCCTCCCTCCTGTATGAGGGACATGAGGAGATTGCAAGCTTGGATCAAAAAACAGTGTCTGCCAAGGAGTAGAGCTGCTACTGTAGAAACATCCCTCCATCTCTGCCATGTGGGAAGAGAGGGATTTTGGCCATTTCTTAGTTATGAACAAATGGCACATGGCCGTCACTCACCACTAAGAAGCCCAGTCAGTGTATCTGGTGATACACCCTGGCTGCCCTGAGGTGCTGTTGTGCAATGGAAGTTGATAAATTGGGCCAAAAAAATGCCTTAAAATCTCCCTGCTTCCACAGGAGCTTAAACTCCAGGTCAGGATGGGCACAAAATACATTGGGCCAGAAATAAGACTTTAGAGACACTATCCATTTTCCCTCCACATTTCCTTTTTACCACCAAGAATTCAGCTAATTTAGCATAATATTCCAAACAACAGGAGTTAGTGTCAGTGTTGAAGGATCAACACTGCTTCTGCAAGCCCCTGCACACCGGCTGGGAAGAGTCAACTTGCCCTTCCTGGAAAGGCTGTTGCAGTGATGAGAAGATGAAGGTGTTATTAGACTAGTATGTATGTGCAAGGTCCAGGGTCTCAGATTTCTGCAGGAAGGTGTGCCCTTGTCTAACTTAAGTTTGGAAATAGACAATCTTCCAACCCAGACTATCCTGTAATTCTGTCTTCAGCAGAAGTAGTGACATGCAATGGTTTAGTGCTCGATTTTCCATAAGGATACCCCTCAGACTCTGTGCCCACCAGCACAGACACACCAGTGATACGTGAGAGTCCTCCCAACCCCTGTGATTAGAGAAAAACAAGAGCTGGCATGAGATGGTAAATGCTGCCGTGCGCTGCTCAGAGAAAACCTGTTTGCGTGGGATGTGCTGGAAAAATTGCTCAAGAATGGTGCATTCTCATAAGAAAAATGATCTGGCTGGTGTTCAGGTCAGTGGTTTTGTATCAGGGCTGCAGGCTGTGTGGTTGCTTCAGTATATGGTGCAGCAGCTGGCAAAGTGTTTGCTGTGTGTGTGATACAATTCCCCTTTCTCTGAGGTGTTGGAGACCCTTGCCCTCACTCAGTTTTGGATCTGGGTCCATGTTCTCAGAGCAACTTGCATTGACACAGGCCTCCATGGCAGACAAAGTCAGCCCAGGAGAGCAGGGCAGTCTGGATCAATTTGCTGGTGGGGCTTCATCTTTTCATGGTGGGAAGGTGGGAGGGAAAAAATGCTATGCCCATGTCAACAGCAAGTGATAACCAGGATTCTGATCCCTGCCGAGCAAAGCAGTGCTTCAGAGTTGGATAAAGAGGTTTCTGAAAACACAGATCATGAACCACCATTAGTTGCTGAAAGAACTAACTTACAGGAATGCCCAGGTGTTAACTGGAGCTTCCTCCCAACCTCTGCTTGACAAGCTGTTAACAAGCCATGAAGGGACAGCTTTCACTCCATCTCCTTTTTCACCTCAGGTGAAGGCTAGAGGAAAAAGACATCTGGAAGGTCTGCCAGCCAGAGAGCTGTAAGCCCTCCCTCACACACCATCCTTGCTCTTGTATCAGCAGATCCCCAGCCTTTGACAATAACAACATTGGTCTGTGCTTGGTTCCTGTGACCTTCAAGACAAGAACCACCAGCAGGACTTCCACCAGCACCAGCCAGCCCCTGTGATTTCATGGGGTGAGGTTTAATAGGTATGTTTTAATAGGGTTGCTCGGTAGAGAGGGCCCTTTTTCCTTAACAGCATTAAACAAAATAATACAAACAGGTAATTTAATGAAGGAAAATTAAGTAGCCAAGGCAGGCTGCCGCTTCTGCAGAGGTTGTGCTCTTGCAGAATGGTTTGGTTCTGGTCAGTCCCAAAGCAGCTACTGGGAATGAGACCAGAGTAAGGTTATGTCAGAGGAAGGTTGTGCTTTAGGTTCCTTGTACTGCTGCTTTAAAAAAAAAAAAAAAAAAGCCTCCACAGCAACTGCTCTTTTCCCTCTGGAAGGAGAGCTGAGGCAGAGTTTGCAATGTAGTTTAATAGAGAAATGAAGAAGGAGCAAATACCCCTTTTCTTGCAAACACACAGTATCTCTCATTTCTGGCTTTGTGCATTGCTGACAAGTACAGACAGTGATGGGTTAGCACAGGGAGCACTCCCTGCCATCACAAACCCTTGTCCCCTTCACATCCCAGACCTGTCCCAGCACACACCAATGCCATCTCTCCCTTTTGATCCCTCATCACCTTCTCTCCAGGAAGATTCACTGCTATTTGCCCACCTTTCCAATCCCCATCCTGTTCAAATCAACCCTGCCAAGTCACCCTCCGTGGTATTTTCACTATGCCACCCCAGCTGGAGCTGCAAATCAACTCAGACCTTGTGTCCTTGCTGTGTCCATGCAGGAGGTCCTCTGGGAGCACCAGGCATTTGACACCAGCTTTTGAGGAACAGGCACCAGTTTTATCTATGAGATGTCCGAGACCATGAGCGCTGAAATCTCCAGAAGTCACCATGTTAAACCCAGCCAGGCTGTCCTTTTAAAAGCACAGCCCTGCTTAACACTCATCATCACAGCTACAGTAATTCCTTGGCTGCACAGCCAGGTTTGGGGTACAACGAGCAGCTCATGTCTCTTCTCCCCAAACACAGACGTGTGTTCGCACCCACACACAAAACTGGGGCGTTAAAAACTTCCCTGTGATGGATCTTTCACAAGCAGCATTTCTGGGAAGGCCTGGCATTCAGATGGCAGCCAGGACAGCTGGTATCAGCAGTGCCTGTCATTGTGGTATTGGGGCTTTGCAAAACAGGGTCTGTCTTGGAAAATATTTTTTCATATTTTAAAAAAAGTTTTATTAAGAGTAGCTCTCTAAACTAAGGTCTCCCTGGTCCTGAGTATCTCAGAAGATAAATCATACCAAACAATGTTGCCCTGCCTTGGGATTATTGTACCATTTCAGAACACCAGCCTGGTCTAGTAATTCTGCGTTTTAAACCCTCTGCCAGGCTGCCTCCTTTATCTGCCAGCAAGCATCCTCTTCCTAAATTAACCAGTCCACAATGAGTTGCAGCAGAATCCGCATAATTGCTCTTTTTTGCTCCAAACAGCCCGACTTACGAAGGGGACATTTCCCGCAGCAGCCAGCCCTGCTATACTCATTATTCCTAAATCAGGGGCTGTTGCGGTATCTTCATGCTCAGATACCGCCTTTAATCTCTCACGCTGCCTTCAGCCGCACCGCTGGCTGCAGCAGTCCCGCAAGATGCCCTCTTTCCATCCTCTCCCAGGCAAACAAGCCAGGACGCTCCCGATGGAGCCGGCAGACACCCGGCGAGAGCGGCATCCCCCCTTGGAGACAGGCATGCAACTTCCACCTGCGCTGGCAGGCGCGGAGCACTCACGTTGGCGACAGCGCGGATCCCTTTCAACAGCTTAACTGCGGCTCATTTTTAACCCCGGCCAGCGCATCTAAGCTGCTCTCCGCAGGGCTCAGACGGAGCTGCCTGCATGACACCGGAGCATGCAGACGCCGGCTCGCCAGCTGACATGTCAAAGCAACGTCGTGGTTAGCAAACTCATCAACAAATCGACTGTCAACCCACACATCGGCAGGAGCGGGTCCCTGCGTTCCGTCCCGCTGCCGCTGCTCCGCGGTTTGTGCAGCCCCGTCGAATTCGGTGTTGCTATCTGGCGTTTTCTGCCGGTGTCTAAAATAGCATCAGGAACGTTCCCTGTTGATTTCCCCAGCAGTGCTTGCTGAGCCATGCCGGGGACACGGCTCCCGCAACCTGCCTCCACGCAGCACGTTAAAAACATTTTATTGCCTTCTTCCTCCAAAGGAGGTGGAGGGGGGGATAAAAAAGCCCTGTTGATGTTTTTCTGCCCAGCTACCAGCAAATCCCGACCTGAGCTAATTCTGCTATGGCTGAAAGCAGAGAATGTCTGCAGTGCATGAAGCTGATTTGCCGACTTACCCTTCATCTCTCCCAGGAATGAAGAAGCCGGCCTCTCGCTTCAGGAAAGACCCACAAGGAGCCGGGCAGCAGCCACTGCAGAGCCTGCTCAGAAGTTCGCTCCCTCTGTCACAGTGTGTGCAGCTTGCCAGGTATAGCCGGGATGAGAACACCCCGTGCTTTTCCCAGGATGAATGAGATCAGCACATATTCAGTCAAGGAAAAAAAAAAAAGTGATGGTTTAAGACCCAGAGGAAAAGTGTTGGTCCACAAGTTGCTCTGCTTTACTACTCAGGATTTTCTGGGGTGAATTTCATAGGCAGGGGAGTTTCTCCTCTGCATTTAGTGTTGTTAGATGTGTTAAGAAGCAAGCAAATGGTGGTGATATCCATGGGGTAGGCAGGAACCCATCCTTAGCCACACAAGGTGGAGGGCATGTAAAGGGCACACTCACAAGCAGCAGAGATGCCTTTATAACCTGCAGGCTGATGCCTTTTGACTCAAACCAGCACCTTGCTGTTACAGGCTCCACACGGGCTGTGCAGATCCAGACTCCACTGGTCCTGGCTTTCCTGAGTGAGGTTGTTCGGATTAAGCTTTCTTCCCCCTGGCTGCTTCGTGACTCCCCAAGTTGACAAAGTCCCTTTCTTCTGCCACGTCCTTCACATCAAGCATCTCTCAAGGCTCATCACCTGCCTGTCAAGCTGGGGATATCACTGAGCTGAAACCATGGGGTGACAGGGAGGCAGAAAAAGAGCCTGAGGTGCTTGGAGGACTCAGGTGGGCTGAAACATTTTGGTGTCAGTGTTATGTCAAAGAGAATCTTGTATCTTGGGGTCTCTGTTGTTGTGCTGGGGGGATCCCATGCTCTAGTGCAAGAGGCTCATGGCATGGCAAGAGTTTTGATGTCTGCCTTGGTCTTAGCTAATGGTTGGGAATCTGTGGGCCACAAGGAACATGGCATTTTCTTGTAGTCTTGGAACTAGAGTGACTGCACTGGAGGAAAATGAGATCAGGCCCCAAGGCTTGCGTCGCTGGGAACCCAGCTCAGATCCCCAATTCCCTGGCTTTAGCTACTGCAAACTCCCTCCCTTTCCCTCTCCCAAATCCCAGGGCTAGGAGTCACTGAAGTACTGACCTCTGCCACGGACTCTCTGCATAACCCTGGGTGTGTCCCTGCACCTCCCCATCCCACTCATCTGCACAAAGTTTCTGTGCAGCTCATCCATGCAGGGAACGGGCTCCCTGCCTCCCACACGTGGTCTCATTCCCTGCTGACATCCAGACTGGAGTATGGGGTTTGATGTGGCTGAGACAGTCCCTGTGAATTGGCTGAGGGGAAGCCTGGCTCCCCTGGTTGTCACTTCAGCAGGACGCAGCAGGGCAGTGTGCTGTGCTCACCTGTCACCATCCTAAGGCCAGGTTTGTTCTCCTGCATCAGCAGAACTCATGGATGGATGCCAGCCAGACCCCAGGGGAAGGTTTATCCCACCTGCACTCGAGGTCTGGCAGAGCCTTGGGCAACTTGTTGCTTGTCCGAGCAAGTTGGCTTAAGCTGCTGAATGCCCAGAGCCCCACTGGGTGGGAGAGCAGGGAATGAAGCAATCATGGAGGGCCAGAGAAGATTCAAGAGAAAAGGCCATTCAAGGGCAAGCTTGGTAAGATTTCTGGGCTGGGGACATGGTCCCTGGGGCACAGTGATCTCTGAAGTCACAGCACAGAAGGACAGTGCTACATGGCTCCCTCTTTGAAGGGTGGGCAGTGGGGATGGTGGACCTCCCATCACCTCTGCAGAGCTGCTTCTGCCTTTGACCAATGAGGCAGCCGTGGGCATGTTTGGAAGCTACACACAAGACTGAACTAACCTACCTCAGATAAGGCTTGGATTAATTAGTCAATACATGTTAAGTGCTGCAAAGATTTAAGGCTCTGCTTAATTGTTAAGTAACTCAATCATCAGTGGCTGCGTGGGATGCCTGAGGCAGAGAGTGGATGAATCAGCCATTCTCTGGCAAGTGCAAGGTAAGGAGGGAGGAAACTTTCCAAGGCTAGGTGACAGCAGGACGGGTTGGTTAGGGGACAGCAGCAATTACTGAGGTCACTGGGACTGACACAGGTTGCCCAGAGAAGCTGTGGATGCCCCATCCCTGGAAGTGTTCCAGGCCTGACTGGATGGAGCCATGAGCAGCCTGGTCTGGTGGAAGATTGGAACAAGATGATCTTGAAGGTCGCTTCCAACCAAAACCATTCTGTGATTCTATGACTGGGAGCACTTAGGATGTAAAAAAGTGGTCAGGTCCTGCATGGAGCAGCTGGCTCTAGTGAGCAGGAGTCCCTTAGGCAATGGAGGGAGAGGCAATGATTTCATAGAAGAAAGAGGTAAAAATACCATGACGAACTTTATTGAGGTCTTCAGGCTTGTTATAGCCAAGCCACTCTGAAAGAGGTGGGTTTGGGGCTGATCCAAAATGCATTAGGGGATGTGAGAGTGGTTTGGGTGAAGTGGGGAGCACTTAATGTGCCATGGACTCACCCGTCTTCCCTGAAGAGACTGGCCCCATGTTATAGGCTTGGGTGAGACATGAAGCTGCTGCTGAGGAGCTGACTTGTGTCCTGCAGGTCAGTTCTCCATGCAGTGATTACGAGCTGAGCAGGTTCCCGACAGGAATGTTGGTGCAGTCCATCACCAGCCTGAGACATCTCTTCTGCTGCCACCATACAACATGTCCTATCCCTCATGGGTGAGTTTCAGACCTGGACCTGTTGCCTTGTTTCTGTGCCAGCAAATTGCATCTTCCACAGTCTCTCTATTTACTCCTACCCTTCCTGCTGAGCTTTGCCTTCTGCTTCTGTCTGTGTGAGAGCTTCCCAAGTATGTCATGGAGTCTGCTCCCAAAGACCTTTGAATAGGGTAGGAGTGTCCTCAGAGTCAAGCAGGATTTTTTCCACCTCCTTGTGAAAAAATATCCCCCCTTGAAGGTGTAACTCACTGGTACTGAGGCTTTAACCCCAGGGTTAATCCCCGTGCACAGGTGACTTTCCAGCCATCCATGATCATGGCATCTCAGCCAGGTAAGATGAGGGACTCTTTGGCATTGTGCTTCATCCACACACATATTCCCAGAGCTTCCTCTGAGGCTGGATGTGGGAAGGACCTATCCACCTGGCATCACTCTGGCTGGAAAAAGCCTCTGAGCGCTGCCCTGGTGAAACATTAATATTTTCGGAAACAGGGAGCGGGTAGGAACAGCCTGTACTCTTGTGACAGAGCTGCTTGCACGAGATGAACCTCACTGCCAGGATTGGGATGGGTGCAGGTGGCTTGTGTGGGATGAAGGTGTGAGCTCTGGAAGGAGGCACAGCCTAACACAAGCCCCAGGAAGGGCCAGCAGGACAGCATGGAAGCATTCGCAAACAAGCCATGACTGCTTGCTCTCACCCTGCGGGTTCCCACATCCCTGATCCCAATCCTTGCTCTGCAGCTCTCTGTACAGAGCAGCACTGGCATAGGCAAGCAGCCCTGATATGTTGCCTGGGTCTTGGATTAGACCTGCCTTATTCTTGGAGGAGCTGGAGTCACCAGCAGGCAGTCCCCTGTCCCAGCACCAGCTGCGGGGCTTGGCGCAGGTTTGCAAGGCACCCCTTGACCTCAGCATCGCCCACGTCCTTACAGCCTCGCTTTAATCCTTTTTTAATTAACTGCTGAGGGGTGTGATGGTATCAGAAGGGTGGGAGGGGGGTGGCCTGGGGTGTTTTGGGCTTGGTGTGTGTGCCAGCCAGCTGGGTTTGTTATGAGCCTGTCAGATCTCACAGGCTAGTGTTGCCTCTCCAGATCCGGTTGCAGCTCAGGCATTGCGCGGATCATCCCTGCAGCTCTTGCACTGCTCAGGGATCCTGCCGTGTCCCACCTGGCAGGTGCTGGCAAATCAAAGATTCCTGTGAAATTGGCAGCTGAAAGGCAAAGTGGCTTCTCTGACGGAACAGAATTCTGGGGAGGAGGTTTGACTTCAGTCAGAACACCCTGGGGAGATAACCTGAGCAGAGATGGAGCGGCCACAGGGATGGAAATGGGGGTGAGGTCAGCAGTTTGTTGGTCACTGAGGTCATGAAAATGCCTCCTAAGGGGTTTAGGTTTATCAGTGCTCAGTGCTGGGTTTTCACAGGGACTCAACAACCTGCTTGCCTGGGGTTCAACTCGAGGCCAAGGGAAACTCCAGGCTTTCCACACCCCCTACACCTCCACCATGGGGCATCTCAGTTGCCCAGAGTGTCTTCAGGGATCTGATGCTCCTAGGAAAACCAAGTTGCACACTGGACCTGAACGCCATGAAAGCAGCTGCCCCCAGGCTTAAAGCAGCCTCTGGCTGAAAGGATGAGGTGATCTGGGGACAGATTACATGCCTCTACCCATGGGCCTGCAAGAAGGCAGGATAACTGGAACTGGGATCCCAGGCTGCTGGCAATACCAGGATCACTAAAAATGTGTGTGCTGGGGGTCAGTGGAGACTATGAGAGCACATGATACTGAGTCTTAATAGAAGTACACCCAGATAATAACATCCACAGGTCCTGTGTCTGTCCTGCACCCTCAGTGTGATTTCTTTGAGAGAAGCTTGTCCAGCAGATGTTGATTTGGCCTTTCCTGGCCCTGATGTGGCTCTTGGTTTTTGAACATCTGATAAGATCTTGTGTGTAATGTGGCCTTGAGGGGAATCGAGGGCATCAGAGCAGGGAACAGAGCACAGCTGTTCTTGGCCACTGTGGATGATGAGACACAGCTGTGCCCAAAGCAGTTCAGGAAAGAAGGCGCTGACCTGGATGGGGTGGATGCAAAGACATTCCAAGGGGTGAACAGCACTTCAGCCTCACTGGGAAAACCAAACCACATCCAGTGATGTGGAGCAGAAGCCAGATGTATTCAGTCAGTCTGGTGCCCTCCTGGCTTTAACTGGTAGAGGCTGCAGACCACTGTGACCAGTCACCTGGGGTAGCTGGTGCACACTAGGTTCTCCATTGCTGGAAATCTCCAAATCAAGACAGCAAAATTATTGCTCAAAAGGAAATTGTGGGCTTGGCAGAAGTGGTCAGTGCTGGGTTTTGCAAGAGGGCAGATTGCTGAGCACTGTTCATTCCATGTGCCTTAAACCCTGTGACTCTGAACCAGCAGCTGGTCACTGGTCTCTCTTAGCCAGAGTCATAAGAAGCTTTGTGAGTCTATTACATGGCCAGGAGGTGCTCTGCAGCATTGTTTACAAAATCTCTGCTTCCTGTGCACATAAATCTGGGGAGACTTTGAGGGAACTATCCTCATGCCTTGTTTGTGCTGACCACAAACAGCCGAGTGAAAGAGGTGCCTGAAATGAGGGAGACCTGTAGATGTGCAATGTCTTTGCCTGCAACACACCTGTTTCCCTGCAAGAAAAGCTTGCAGGGGTCCTGCCCTCCCCGGTGTTTGCTGTCCCCCTTCCTGAGCTGCTCACTTGGCACTGGGATGTGCACATGCAGAGCAGAGCACCAGAGAGGTGCTTGGTGAGGGACACTCAGGCTTTAAGGAGAAAATGCATAATCAGAAGCATGACCAGAAGGTGGAGGGCGAGGAGATGGATGCATAAAGCTCTCCTTGATGCCTCATACTGCTGTCCTCTGTCGAAGCTGGGAAGTTTGTGGCAGCAGGAGCCTTGCCCCAGCAGAGGCTCCAGCATGGTAAGAGATTGCTCATAGCTGGGTCACCTGAGAATCCTCCTTGTCACAAAGCTTTCAGAACTGTTTGGCCAGATGAAGGTCCCCTCAACTGCTGAGATTCCTGCCCTCCTTTTGGTTATGCTAAGGATAAGGTTTAAAAAAATCCTGTGAGTCAAGGCCTCATGAAACCTCCCTCCAAGTACAGGAATGCTTCACTTTGAACTTTTGTTGTTGGGTTGCTTTTTTCCCCTCAAGATCTGCTGGCTCTGGAGTTGGCATGAAGTCAAATGCTCTTCACTGAAGTCAGCCTTTAGCTGGAAGCAAGTCCAGTTATTCACTCCCTTTTCCCCACTGCAGCCAGATATGTGTTGCTCTCCTGAAGCAATCTTCCAGTTTTGTTTTCCTGCCCCTCTCTGCTCTGAGGGATCCCTTCCCCACAGCCCTACTGATCTCCAGCACAGAGGAGCCTCAGAGTCTGTCTCAGCACTCAGCAGCACCTGGTTCAGCTGGTGGCAACGTGGAATTTTGCAGGCACCAGGCTGTGTGAGGGATCAGAAGTAGCTCAGAGCTAACCTGCCTTTTGTTCCTGGGGATGAATCATGGCAGTGTCTAAGCTTCAGGCAGCAAAGAGGGAGTGGAGCAGGGCAAATGCAGGGTCAGAGAAAATAGGATTTCTTCATTCCTCAAATAGTAGTTCAGTTGTGCTGAGCTGTGGTGCTGCTTGGCTGCTGTTTTTCTGCACTCTCCGTGGTTATTCCCCATGGGGCTCATTAAAAGCACAGTGTTTGTCCCCATGGCACTGTTGGCTTGGAGAAATGGCCACAGCTCTCTGCAGAGTGGAGCAGAGCACATGTGCTCACTTCAGTTCTGTGGCTGGAATAAGGGTGGAGCAAAGGAAACATGAAAGGGCGTCAGCTGGGGCGATCAGGACCTGGTGGGAGGGGAGGTCTGCCAAGAGTGGGACATGGCCACAAAACCAGAGCTCCTGACATACCCCATGGGGCTGTGTGATTGACCAGCTTGGCTACACATATCTGTGCTTCCAACAAGCTGTGCCTTTGTTATACCCTGCCCTGTGCCCACATAGCAGGAGGGATCTGTGGGACACAGCAGCCCTGCTGCAGACTCTCTGCCAGCTCAGACCAGACCTGGAGGCATCAGGAGATGCTCAGTGAATGCAGGCAGTGCTCAGCATGGGGAATGACAAGCCAGCAGGACCATAGATGAGACAAATGGGATGTCCCTGCCAGAGGCAGGTTATGCCTTGGCTTTGTGCTGTTGAGCTGGTGCAGCTCTTGGCTGGTCACCCCTGAGAGAAAGGCACCTGCAATGCAGAGTGTGCTCAGAGCAAGGCAGCCAGGCTGCTCTGCACCCTGCTGCGGTGGCACTGGGGTACGTGCCACCTGTGGTGCTGTGTCACCACTTTCAGTTCCTCCCGACAGTGTCTCAGACAAAAGGAATTGTGTTGCTTGCATTAGCACAGAGAGCTGAGGAAGGCATGGAGAGCTGGCAGGGAAACTTTTTTATACCCCAGAGCTGATGGTCAAGGCAGCTTTATGGATGTTTCTCAGCTTGTCCGGAGTGGAGCTTGGGCCAAAAAGATGCTCTAAGGGATGGAGAACCTCTGCTGTGGAGGGATGCTGTTAGAGCTGAGGTTGTTCCGCCTGGAGAAGATAAACTGGAGCTCTGGGGAAACCTTAGAGCTCCTGCCAGGACCTAAAAGGGCTACAAGAGAGCTGGAGAGGGAGTTTTGACAAGGGGCCTCAGTGATAGGCAGAATGGCTTCAAACTGACATTTTTCTTTACTGTGAGGGTGTTGAGGCCCTGGCACAGGTTCTCCAGAGAAGCTGTGGCTTCCCCATCCCTGGAGGTGTTCAAGGCCAGGCTGGATGGGGCCCTGGGCAACCTGGGACAGTGGAAGGTGTCCCTCCTTATGGCAGGGAGTTTAGAGGAAGATGATCTTGAAGGTTTCTTCCAAGCCAAACCATTCTATGATTCTGTGGTGACACAAAAACAAGATGTGAAAGAGAAGGGCTTTTTAAGAGCCTTGATTTTTCCCATTGAAGGCTTCTGTCATGCTGGATGGACAGGCTCTGCTCTGGGACATTGGTCTGCAAGGGCCACAGAAGGGGAGGAGGCAAAGGCAAGCACAGGAATCCGGGCAGGCCTTGAAAACATGAGAGAGAATTGCATCTGCTCAGTGAGAAGGAAGAGCTGGCAAGGAACCTTCCCCCTCCCCTTGCATCTGTCCAGTGCTGAGCAAACACCAGCTAATCTTCCTGACACTTCCAGAAGACAAGGAAGCATTAGAGTGCCATAGTGGTCAGTCAGTGAAAACCAGAGCTCCAGTGACATATGTACATATGTTGCATAAACCCACCCCTCAGGCAGGCTCGGCCCATCAGGAGCAGGGCTGAGCTGTGTTTCTCACAACAGGTCAGGGACAGAACCAGAGGGGAGCCCAGACATCCTGTCTTGCAGCCTCCTGCTCTTGCTTCTGGGCCACAATGAGCTCAACCAGCCTGGGCAATAACTTCCCAAGGGGGCTATAGGGGTGAGGAAATAATTAAAAGCTGATCTGGGCTCCTGCTTTGGAG